>JANRMT010062856.1:43610829-43678097 GCA_026402145.1 Polypterus bichir lapradei
TTACATCTCATCCTAAGGATGGCTCCATTTTCACAGCACAATGTCCCCATCAGTGCACTGCAGCATTAGGATCCACATTCAGACCACAGGGTGAGCGCCCCCTGATGGCCTTGCCAACACCACTTCTAGCAACAGCCTAAGCTGTTCCTATATGATTTGCCATTCAAGTATTGGCTGGGCCAGAACATTCTTAGCTGCAGGTGGATGACCTTTTCTGAAGTGCATGTATTATTGCTGCTTTACTCTATAATATTCATGAATCTATTTTCATACCTGATTTAAATGATTCAGATTAGCTGGGGCAGAAGCCTCTCCTGACCTTTTGACTGGTCACCATTTCACAGCGGGCGCACTTCACATATATCCTCACTTTTAAAATGCATTGTGCACTTTATGCTCCTAAGTGGCTGATGAACTGACAATCACTCTCCATTAATATAATGGGACTTTTTTGGTACACAGTCCATACCCAGTGGATGTTTTTGTTGTCCTAATGCCTTGCGGTCATGTATTTTAGTATCTTACTATATGTGTTTTGGTTCATTGAACACTCAGAAAGCCATTGTCCCCTCTGTTTATTTAGGAACATTACCCCGAAAGATGCGTAAGGAGTTGCTTGCTGTAAAATTACGGAACCGGCCTAGCAAGCAAGAGCTGGAGGACCGTAATATCTTTCCAGTTCGTAGTGATGAGGAGCGGCAAGAGATTCGTCAACAGATCGAGATGAAACTGTCAAAGTAAGTGACATCATCTCTTCCTTGTTTTGTTTTATTGGGCAGATAAAGGCTCTGGGATTTAGGAAGACATCCCGATAATTTAAATTCAGTTCATCTTTAATTTTTAGTAGTTATCATGTGGTATGACATTATTCAAACAGTTTCTACTTTAAGGGCTTTAGAGGTCTCTAGATGCAGTGGTGCTGAGGCTATGTATTAATACAAAAGTGCTAAACCTTGTTGGGTGGGTACTTTTTTCTTAATAGTTATTTTTGAAGTGTTTTATATGTGGTGTTTTTATGAGGTGAATTCTAAGAAATGCACAAGCTTCATGCCATGGCTGGTTGGTGACACAAAAACGTCTTCTAAATTACTTGGGGAAACTTCACCTTTAATAATAGTGAGCTTCTGCCCTTGATTCTTCAGAGCCAATTCATCGGCAACTGTGTTGAAGTGTTTTGTTTTGCTGTATGCCCTGTCTGCTTTTAAATCCATATCCTTAAAACTTCAGCCATTATTAATTCAATGCACTTTATTGAATGTGCATGCTACAGTCATGGGTTTCTACAAGAAAAAAGTTGATTGCCATTATGATGGATGGGTTGACAACCTGAAGGGGGTGGACCCCATTCCAGTACCTGGACAAGAGGCTGATACAGGGATAGTCTCAACCAGGTGACTCGAAGATGCAGCCGGACTTGTATCCTGGTGTTTGATGGAAGTTCTTTATTCAGATGGGAGGAAAGTATAATGGATGGACACTATGGGAGCATCCCGACTGGGATGGTTAGTCTCCCAAATGGAAAAGGGAACACTAAGGCGAGTGAAGGGTACTGGGTGGTTGTACCCTGGCCTCATGTCGCTTCACCATACACTGGTAAGCAGCATTGCTCCTGGTGAACCCCCATTTGGATACTCGTAGGGCAGCCAACGGGGGGGGCCAACCAGGGGAAACTATTGGGAGGTTGGTCCCCTTTTTGGGGTGGTTCCACCTGACCTGGAGGCAGTGATTGGTCACCAGGTGAAGTTCAAAAGGCAGCAGTCTAAGTGGAATCATATTTATTTGAACCTGGGACTAGAGTTGGAGTACTTGTGCCTGGAGTTTTAGGGCTCTGTGACATCCCCTAGTGGCCATACTATCTCCTCAACTTAGCTTTCTGACCTGTGTTTTAAAGCATGACATGGTGGTGTGCTGCTGTCTCCCAGCTTCAGAGTGGAACTTCTTTACATTTTCTCTGTGTCTGCTTGGGGAGAGTTTGGGTGTACCGATATCCCAAAAACATGAATGCTATTTGGTTACCCTAACTTGTCCCAATATGAATGACTGTGTGCAAGCATTAATACGCCTTACGATGAACTGACATTCCATCCATAGTTTGTTTCTGCTTTACACCCCGTTCTGCTGGGACATTCTTCTCTGATACTGTACTGTAGAGGCAAAGCAAGGATCTGTAAATGTATGGATAAAGGTTCAGTGGGCTCACATGGTATATTGCAGAATAACTTAGGAATGTTTTGAAATCACTTCAGTTGCTTATTTTTGCGGCTAGCGCTTCCTTGCTAACCGGTACAAGAAAACCCCCTTTACGTAATTTACACTGTTTAACTCAACTTTGGTTCCTTTCTATTTTTGGCCCTCTGGACCTTCATTTTCAACCCATTTTTGGACATTTTTTTGCAGGAAATTATACCCTTATGAGTAAACTAATAGGTGTCTTCAGTAGAAATGAACGAGAATGACTTAAAGATGTGCATAACACATCGATGGACCCTAGGAGGATACAAGGGGTCAAAGTTACTTCAAAATAATTTGGATTGGCAATATAGGCCTGTGGAGTATCGTTTTATAACATTTCGAGGTTACCGATCACGACGATGATAATAGGTTTGTTATTTGACTCCTTTAGTGGTCTCAGCCCTCTAAAAACCACTCCAGAAGGTTAAGAATTTCAAACATAAGCATGTGGCTCATCATTTTTATGCAATTTTATAGTCAGTGGTTACAAATTTTACATTATTTTAAAGTTTTGATCTTTTACTAAGACCTCTATCAGAGAGTAACAAATGACACTTATCAGTTACAATCAAGAATATTTAGACTTTAACCATTTCAAATATTTGACACTACTCTTCTTGTTTATTATGTACTTCTGCCTCATGAAGTAAATCATTACATTTCTTATGAATACCCTGAATTAGGACAGTTTACTCTAATTCTGGCTTTTTTCTTACTTAAATGTGCTTACCATCATGCGACACATCTCCATACTCCTGCACCATAATCACTGATTATTATTACTTTATCTCGAGACTTCTGGCTTCCTTATCTGAAAAAGTCTGAAAAAATATTTAAAAGTGTTCTCCCTGGAAAAATTTGTGCTGAAAAACAGAAAGTGTTCTAAATCTCAAAGCATGCCAGACTAAACAGCACAGCTCTTTGGTTTCAGCTTCCAGCATTATACTTCACCTGAACTGAGCAGGAAATTCTGAACAAAAGTGTTGACACAACATGCGGCTGCATTTTCAAATTTGCTAGGTAAAGGGAAAAAAATGAAAACATCCGAAGACATAAAAATGTGTCATGACCCAGGAGTAGTTATTTTCAGCTTCAGCAAGTCGGATTTTAATTATTTAAAGCTAACCTCAGTTTACAGACTTCACAGTCGAGACAGCAAGAGTCTTTTAAGCGAGGGCTTGCGTGGGCGTTTTGACAGCGGTTTCCAAATTGGCCGCTTCTCATAGTGCTGGGAAGGGAAAAGCCCTTTATGGTGTAATAAAGATCCTGTCTCTGTGGAGTTCCGCTGTGATTCTGAGCTGCTTGTTGTACAGCGAGCAGGTCAGGGCCAGTTAATTGGGAGATTAGTGAAGAGGTAGAGGCTGGGAATGAGAGAGGATTTACTGAAGTTGTGCTGGCAGGAAATTTGGCTTCAGGCAAATAAGGTTTCATGTTTATAATTAAGTTATTTTAATGAAGTTGTAAAGGTCAAAGTTTAATTGAATTGTTTCTGTTACTCCATTCACGTTTTTCCACCTAAACCGATTAGATTTCAACAGTAAGTGGGTCATTAATGAAGTCACAGTGATATGTTCAGAAGGACACTTCTGTCTCCTGTTCTGCTGTAAGGGCCATAGAACTGGGGTCACCCACTTCATCACTCTTGCCCACACCCAGGTTCTGTCATGCTGGGCCATTTCAGAGTCACCAGTTAGCCTAACACTCATGATCCTGCTATTAACTGTTTGAAAGCTCAAACCTAAGCTTTAGAATGCATCTGTTTAATTTGCTCAAACATTCATTTGACCGTTCTGTTTTGCTGTTCATCGGCGGTTCTCGGTTGCGAAGTAACAAAAAAGGGGGCGTGAAGATGTGAAAAAAAAAGAAAACAAGAATTGCAAATATGAAAAATACATCTATTGAAACCAAAACAAATTAACTTAAACTACATTCTGATACTAGAAAAATAAATATAGAGGTAGGTAAATGTTGATAAAAGTTAAGTAGGTATAATACAATACAATTTATTTTTGTATAGCTCAAAATCACACAAGGAGTGCCGCAATGGGCTTTAACAGGCCCTGCCTCTTGACAGCCCCCCAGCCTTGACTCTCTAAGAAGACAAGGAAAAACTAACAAAAAAAACCCAGTAGGGAAAAAAATGGAAGAAACCTCGGGAAATGCAGTTCAAAAAGAAACCTCTTTCCAGGTAGGTTGGGCATGCAGTGGGTGTCAAAAAGAAGGGGGGTCAATACAATACACAGAACAGAACAATCCTCAATACAGTATAAAAATAAAAATTTTAGAAGTACGTAGCAGAATTTAACAATGGATGACATCACATAATATGATTTGGATTTGTTTAGAGTCCTGGAGACCTCATCCATCAAGCTGCCTCCCCCATTTGGCCATTCCACAGCTGAAACAGTGCTGGGCTTGCCAATCCGATGAGAGGACCTCTCTTTCCCATGATTCCTGTGATCCTCCATCACGGATGACTTTACCATAAGCAGGCACAACAACTTGGCAGGTGGGCCGTGGCACCAAGTGCCACATTTGAGTACCGAGAGGAGAAACAGAATAGGTGAGGGTTAGTATCAAATTATAACTATCATGTTACTTGTGTTTTAGTGCTAATGACTGACAACAGAGATGCAGTCTGTACAGTTAATCAGCAGCTCTACTCAGGATATGCTAAACTGAAGTAGTGAGACTTCAGCCGGGATTTAAACTGAAGGGGCATCTCTTATAGTAGCAGGCAGACCATTTCACAGTTTAGGGGCCCTGTAACTAAAAGCTCGACCTCCCACTGTTATTTTATTAATCCTTGGAATCATAAGCAGACCGACATCTTGATCTTAATGTACACTCTGGTTTGTAAGTCATGATAAGTTCAGACAAGTAAACCGGACCTTGGCCATTTAAGGCTTTATATGTTAAAAGGAAGATTTTGATATCTCCCCTAAACTTAACCAGGAGCCAGTGTAAGGATTTAAGAACTGGAGTTATATGTTTGTATTTTCTTGTTCTTGTAATAAACTTGCAGCAGCATTTTCGATTAACTGGAGGCTGTATAGAGAACAGTTTGAACAGCCAGTGAACACCGCATTGCAGTAGTCAATCCTACTAGAAATAAATGCATGAATTTCTCAGAATCCTGTTTATTTAGAAAGCGCCTTAATTTCCTAACATATTTAAGATGGAAGAAACATGATTTGGACAACTTTGTAATATGTGCTTTAAATGACATGCTAAAGTCAAACAGAACTCCAAGATTTCGGGCTGATTCAGTAAAATTAATGGGGATTCCAACTGAGTTAAACGATGACAGAATATTGTTGTGATCAACGTCATTCCCTCCAACAATTAACATCTCTGTTTTATCTGTATTTAAAGACAAGTAGTTATCATTCATCCAGTCCTTTAATTCACTAACACAACTAATTAAAGACAACATCGGAGATACTTCATTTGATCTAAATGAAAGGTATAACTGGGTGTCATCTGCATATGAGTGAAAATTAACATTGTTTCCTAATGAGAGATCCCAGTGGAAGCATGTAAAGTGAAAACAGTAAAGGTCCCAGTACTGAGCCCTGCGGGACACCATATTGACACCATATTCTGTGTATAATGATGGAGTACTGTCAGCACATTTCTGTACGTATTGGAATCTATTTGATAAATAAGAACTAAACCAAGCCAGCACGGGGCCTGTAAGCCCAACATCATTTTCTAGCCTGTGCAGTAAAATAGAATGGTCAATGGCGTCAAATGCTGCACTTAAGTCTAACAACATAATTACAGTGGAGTTTCCTTCATCAGAGGATATCAGAATGTCATTTACAACCCGCGTTAGTGCCGTTTCTGTACTATGACCAGTGCGGAAACTGGAACTGGAATTTCTCAAACTGTAATGCGTAAGATGTGACTGAAGCTGATTGGCAACTACTTTTTCTAGTATTTTAGAGATAAAGGGTAAATTTGAAATAGGCCTATAATTAAGTATGTGTGGGTCTAGGTCTGACTTTTTAAGTAATGGTTTAATGACTGATGCTTTTAGTGCATCAGGTACTGTGCCATGCAATAATGAACTATTGATAATGTTTAGAATAGGCGCCGCAAGAACATCCATGACACTTTTTACTAGTTTTGTTGAAACTGGATCTAGGGGACAAGTAGTGGGCTTCATTTTAGAAATTAAAGTTAAGACTTCCTGCTCAGTTAATGCAATGTCTGGCAGGGTCTGCTAAGCTAGTATTTGGTTTGTACTGTGATGCTGAGATCTGAGATCTTATATGTTTAATTTTCTCATTGAAGTTCATAAAGTCTGTACTGCTAATGTCTGTTGGTATTTTGCACTGTAGATCTGAATTCCCATTTGTTAATTTAGTTAATAATAAAACTTGTAGCGGTGTATTGGCAGCAAAAAATATAGGAATACATTTTATTAGGGTTTCAAAAAAACATTAGGGGGGCACGATTAAAACTATTATGAAAACTCGGGTCGCAAACACTTAAAGGTTCAGAAATGCTGCTGTTCATGCTTGACCCCAATTTGCTGCTTAGCTGGTATCCTGGGAATGAGAGGACAAATCAAAGACTTGCTGACAGCTCAGGCTTGGCCTGTGTTGATTGGAGTGCTAATAGCATTGCTACATTGCCAATACAATTGTTATCATTATTATTGAATATTAGCATTAATAGCTTTGTCTAGGGTGGGGTTTGGAACTGCCAGTGTTGTCAGGATGGATTCTGGCTTCCTGCTGCCTGAATGAATAAAGGAATAAGAGTTTAAATCAAAAATTAAAGGCAATTTGTAAATTGTGCAGTTATCGCAAAAGACAGAAGCTGATGCAATACATTATATTCAAAATGGCTTGTGGGTAGGTTGAAGACACATGGCACAGTGCTTTGCCATTAGTCTACTTGAAGCTAAGGTCAAATGATCATGGACGCTCAATTGAGGGATTGCACTTATGCACCCTAGTGAGATTTCTTTGGGCAGATCGAGTGTGTAAGCTGCTGAAATTCACCAAAAGATGTTGGTTTGTGAGATCAGGATTTGGGTACTCGTCTTACACAAACCTTATGGTGTCCCAAGTCATCATGCACTATAGCATGTGTAGATCAACAGATGAAATCCAAATGTTCAGCAACAGCAGACAATGTGATCTGTCGGCCTTCTCTTATGAAGGCATTCACCATATTGGCATGGGCTTGTGTGCATTATGTTGGTGGTCTACCAGATCGAGCTTTACTGATTACACTTTTTCGTTCTGCTTTAAATCTTTCTACACATTTATAAACTTTTCGTTGAGTTATGCTGTTTTCACTTCCATACTGAGCCAACATCCTTCAGTGAATTTCAGCAGGTTTCATTCCATCTAGCCAAAGTAACCTCACCATGACATGTTGCTTGACAATGGTGCAATCCCAAAACAGAGCGTCCACGTTCTTTTTCCCTTGGTTTCAACTAGGCAAATGGCAGAACGCTATGTTGTGTGTATTCGAACTACCCATAAGCCATTGCAAACATGTTGTATTGTGTTAGCTTTTCTCTATTAAAGTTACTAATTTTCAAATTGCCTTTCCTTTGATTTATTCTCATATATTATGGGTGATAACGCTGCTCTATGATATCTAACGTGTACAGTCAGTTGATTACATCAAGCACACTTTTAAAAAAAGAGCAACATTTTAAAGATTTATAATGTTAAAGAATTTCTTCTATAGACATGAAATTGTAATACCTTGTGTCTGTATTTTGCATTTTTTGTCTTTTTGTGAAGATACTTATCCTTTTTCCACACTAAACGCTTCATTTTAACCCTCAGATCACATCTTCTCTTAATAAAATTTTGGATGTGTTTGTAATGAACAGAGCATCCCAAAGGCTCATATATATTTGCCAACTAGACAGTTTTGTCAAAAATCGCTGGCTACAAACAAATAAGGGCCTCAAAGAATCTTTGTAAAATAAACTAACTTTTTTTAACAAAAATGCTCAGTAGCACACAAAAGGAATTGCATGAGAAGTTCAGTCAATCCAAGACAAACACAGTCTCTAATGCAAAACAAAGTCAAAAGCAGAGCACAGGTTCAAAAATCCAGAAATCACAAACTCTACCAAACAGAGCAGGACATAAGTAAACAATCCACTCCCTAGCACATTCAAAATGAATCGCCAGGAACTATGGCAGATTTACAGATTTACAGGGCAGTTTGTGGAGGTGACCAGCAGGTGGCCTCACCTCTTGGAGAACCGCCTGCAAAACATAACCGTGACTTAGACAAAATGAAAAACTTCTTCTTCCTTCGGCTGCTCCCGTTAGGGGTTGCCACAGCGGATCATCTTCTTCTATATCGTTCTGTTCTCTGCATCTTGTTCTGTTACACCCATCACCTGCATGTCCTCTCTCACCACATCCATAAACCTTCTCTTAGGCCTTCCTCCTTTCCTCTTCCCTGGCAGCTTTATCCTTAGCATCCTTCTCCCAATATACTCCGCATATCTCCTCTGCACATGTCCAAACCAACGCAATCTCACCTCTCTGACTGTCTCCCAACCGTTCAACTTGATCTGACCCTCTAATGTACTCATTTCTAATCCTATCCATCCTCGTCACACCCAGTGCAAGTCTTAGCATCTTTAACTCTGCTACCTCCAGCTCTGTCTCCTGCTTTCTGGTCAGTGCCACCGTCTCCAACCCATATAACATAGCTGGTCTCACTACCATCCTGTAGACTTTCCCTTTCACTCTTGCTGATATCTGTCTGTCACAAATTACTCCTGACACTCTTCTCCACCCTGCCTGCTCTCTCTTCTTCACCTCTCTTTCACAATCCCCGTTCCTCTGTACTGTTGATACCAAGTATTTAAACTCATCCATCTTTGCCAATTTTACTCCCTGCATCCTCAACATTCCACTGACCTCCCTCTCATTCACACACATGTATTCTGTCTTGTTCCTACTGACCTTCATTCCTCTCCTCTCTAGATCATATCTCCACCTCTCCAGGGTCTCCTCAACCTGTTGCCTACTATAGCTACAGATCACAATGTCATCATCAAACATCAGAGTCCACGGGGACTCCTGTCTAATCTTGTCTGTCAACCTGTCCATCACCATTGCAAATAAGAAAGGGCTCAGAGTCGAGTCCTGATGTAATCCCACCTCCACCTTGAATGCATCAGTCACTCCTACCGCAGACCTCACCACTGTCACACTTCCCTCGTATATATCCTGTACAACTCTTACATACTTCTCTGCCACTCTCGACTTCCTCACACAATACCACAGCTCCTCTCGAGGCACCCTGTCATATGCTTTCTCCAGGTCCACAAAGACACAATGCAACTCCTTCTGGCCTTCTCTAAACTTCTCCATCAACATCCTCAGAGTAAACATTGCATCTGTGGTGCTCGCTCTTGGCATGAAACCATATGAAAAAATGAAAAACAAAGAATATAAATAATAAACACAAACAAAACATTAATGTAAAGGAAAGAAACATAAATGAAGAAAAATGATATTAAACAAAGATCTGAATCTCAGCCAGAGGAACAACCCTGGCTGATACAAAACAGTAGAATAAAGCTTAACCAACTTAAAATCCAAGCTACATGGGGAACTACATGGGGAGCTTCATAGGAAAAGGTGGATGTAATGGGGACGCAACAAATGATCATTCTAAACCAGCAGAGTCAGAAGCTCATGAAAGTTTGCATGCATATTACTGTTGATTCAACTTAACATCTCGACGACAATCAGGTCTTTCAAAAGTTCCATTGAAAGCAGGGTTGTAATGGGTCAGGTGCGGATGCAAAGCCAAAAACTACGGCATCACACCGAAGCGGTTCCAGCAATGACAATGAATTCAGCGTGTTGTTTAGTTTTGGCCCTGCCTACTGTAAAGACATCTGGGGTTCAATGAACTCAACGGTGGATGAGGTTTTGGTGTGATGGGGGACCAACACAAAATTTGTGCTTCCTTCAAAAACGCCTGTCTTTCACCAAATTTTAGTTTTTATACGATTATTTGTACAATTTAAAATATTGACTTCTTACATTTCATGAATTTCACTGGGAAGGCGTAATGGGAGGCCCGCATCGCAAAAAAACACACATTAATCCATGAAACCTTACATGTACAGTACAGGCCAAAAGTTTGGACACACCTCCTCATTCAATGTGTTTTCTTTATTTTCATGACTGAAGGCATCAAAACTATGAATGAACACATTTGGAGTTATGTACTTAACAAAAAAAGGTGAAATAACTGAAAACATGTTTTATACACTCACCTAAAGGATTATTAGGAACACCTGTTCAATTTCTCATTAATGCAATTATCTAATCAACCAATCACACGGCAGTTGCTTCAATGCATTTAGGGGTGTGGTCCTGGTCAAGACAATCTCCTGAACTCCAAACTGAATGTCAGAATGGGAAAGAAAGGTGATTTAAGCAATTTTGAGCGTGGCATGGTTGTTGGTGCCAGACGGGCCGGTCTGAGTATTTCACAATCTGCTCAGTTACTGGGATTTTCACGCACAACCATTTCTAGGGTTTACAAAGAATGGTGTGAAAAGGGAAAAACATCCAGTATGCAGCAGTCCTGTGGGCGAAAATGCCTTGTTGATGCTAGAGATCAGAGGAGAATGGGCCGACTGATTCAAGCTGATAGAAGAGCAACTTTGACTGAAATAACCACTCATTACAACCGAGGTATGCAGCAAAGCATTTGTGAAGCCACAACACGCACAACCTTGAGGCGGATGGGCTACAACAGCAGAAGACCCCACCGGGTACCACTCATCTCCACTACAAATAGGAAAAAGAGGCTACAATTTACACGAGCTCACCAAAATTGGACAGTTGAAGACTGGAAAAATGTTGCCTGGTCTGATGAGTCTCGATTTCTGTTGAGACATTCAAATGGTAGAGTCAGAATTTGGCGTAAACAGAATGAGAACATGGATCCATCATGCCTTGTTACCACTGTGCAGGCTGGTGGTGGTGGTGTAATGGTGTGGGGGATGTTTTCTTGGCACACTTTAGGCCCCTTAGTGCCAATTGGGCATCGTCTAAATGCCACGAGCTACCTGAGCATTGTTTCTGACCATGTCCATCCCTTCATGACCACCATGTACCCATCCTCTGATGGCTACTTCCAGCAGGATAATGCACCATGTCACAAAGCTCGAATCATTTCAAATTGGTTTCTTGAACATGACAATGAGTTCACTGTACTAAAATGGCCCCCACATTCACCAGATCTCAACCCAATAGAGCATCTTTGGGATGTGGTGGAACGGGAGCTTCGTGCCCTGGATGTGCATCCCACAAATCTCCAACTGCAAGATGCTATCCTATCAATATGGGCCAACATTTCTAAAGAATGCTTTCAGCACCTTGTTGAATCAATGCCACGTAGAATTAAGGCAGTTCTGAAGGCGAAAGGGGGTTAAAACACCGTATTAGTATGGTGTTCCTAATAATCCTTTAGGTGAATGTATTCTAGTTTCTTCAAAATAGCCACCCTTTGCTCTGATTACTGCTTTGCACACTCTTGGCATTCTCTCGATGAGCTTCAACAGGTAGTCACCTGAAATGGTTTTCACTTCACAGAGTGCCTTATCAGGGTTATTTAGTGGAATTTCTTGCTTTATCAATGGGGTTGGGACCAGCAGTTGTGTTGTGCAGAAGTCAGGTTAGTTGGACGATCATTTATTTTTCAACATGACAATGACCCCAAACACACCTCCAGGCTGTGTAAGGGCTATTTGACCAAGAAGGAGAGTGATGGAGTGCTGTAAATGGTCATGAAAATAAAGAAAACACATTGAATGAGGAGGTGTGTCCAAACTTTTGGCCTGTACTGTATATTATTTAACTTATTCTGTTGAATTTATGGAGTTTCAGAAGTTTCATCATGAATTGGGACTCGACATGGGGAAGAACACAAAAACAGGTTTTTCTCTATGATTCAGTTGTTTATCAAGCCATTTAGTTTATTAAACATAAAACATCTACAGTATTGGTGAAATCACAGTAAACTAGGTGTAGCTGCATCTTTTCCAGGTTCCCAAAGTCAAGCAGCTACTGAGTTGGCAAGGTATGGTCCAGCATGAGTCAAACGCGTAACAAAAGAAATTTCTCAGTCCAATAAAGTTTGTTTTAAAAAGTTTAGTGAAAAATTTAAAAAGAAACCACAACAATTTAGAAAACGGTTATAATAAGTGTAGGATAAAAGGCAAAAAGAGAAAAAAGGTTTCTTCTACAGTCTTAGCTTTTTCTTGTTAAACTTCAGTTACTTTCAGTACTTAAAAGTTGTGTTATTTCTCTATGGCAAATTTACATAAGCTTCACTTAATACATTCAGTACATTCTGTAAGTACATACGGTACCGTATGATACGGCTTGAAACTGTTTGCCATCCCTCTCTTACCAACTGCAAGGCAGATCATAAACTGGGATTAATCTGTAGCGAGAGGGACACAAAATAATTAGAATATTCCATTTATAGTTTAACTTGTGGGGGTTATAATATAACTTCTCATTGTCTATGCTCTAATACAGTGGTTCTCAACCTGTGGGGCGGGCCCCCTAGGGGGGCATGAAGATAAGAAAACAAGAATCAAAAATATGAAAAAAAATATCTGTTGAAACTAAAACAAATCAACTTAAACTTCATTCTGATACTAGAACAATAAATACAGAGTTAGATAAATGTTGATAAAAGTTAAGTAGGTATAATATCTGCATCTACACCTCACAACAGGCGGGGGGGGGGGCGCGATTAAAACTGTTATGAAAACTCGGGTCACAAATACTTAAAGGTTGAGAAGCGCTGCTCTAATATACTTAGGCAAACATTGTAACATAACTAAGAAAAAACCTTTATCAATCTTCTACCTTACTAGCTAACAAATGGCTCTTACACCAGGAAATGCAAAGAAGAACCATTGATGGTTCCAATCCAGGAAGGAGTTACTGCAACTATGAAATTTAATCATACACAGAAAAAGAACAAATTCTCATGAGAGTGGAGAAATTCATAGAGAGGTAGTGTAGATGATGAATGGGAAAGCCAGCAATAACAAAATGGCCAGCATTAAAGAAATATAAATAGTTCCATTCTTACCTTAACTCATCTCTCTATTATAATAAAATAATCCTGTGATGAGATGACACTTTACGGAAGATTTAGCAAGTCCCGCGAGTTGAGAACTCTCATTCGTGTGAATGCTTTTGACAGACACATTTTCTGCTCTCTCAGCTGTTATAGATTTTAATGTTTTCCTCACTATAAGTTCCCAATTAAAGAAGAAGTATTATGGCCAAATCTTATTGAAGAATTTCATCACGAAGGGTTATCAACAAAAAAAATGAGTACACAGTTAATCCTAGCACAGAGAAACGATGAGGTAAAACGAATTAACACCAAAAATGTCGATCTGTTACACAGCAAATTGGTTAAATGCATATCGGTAGACTATGCTGAAACAGTTGGTGGTGATCATGTGAAACATGAAAACATCAACTTACAATATCCCGAAGAATATCTACAGCCATTAACACCGTCTGGTGTTCCTCCGCACTAATTACTGTAGAAAGAAGAATGTATCCAAGAAAGGTAATGTAGTTAATCTTTCATGGATAACATGAGACAACAAAGGATATCTTGATATGCCATTTGTGTTAAAACGTTAACAGTTGCCAGTTAGAATAGCTTTTGCAAAGACAATTAACAAATCTCAGAGCCAAACATTTGAAAAAGTCATTTTATTTAATAGAGAGAAAGAAAAGAAATCCAATCAAGGGCAGTTATGATGTCACGATGAAAGTCTAAGCACAGAATAAAAATTCGATGAAAATTTAATTCAAAAAATGGTTTTTACTGAAGTTTTACAATAAAAGTGTAAGTTTAAAATGTATTTGCATGTTAATTTCTAAGCCAAACAGAATGAAATCGTATTATCAACAAATAACTCTAACGCAACATGAAACATAAATTACTGTCAAATTATTACGTTTTACTCTTTATTTTGTATGGTTAATTACTCACTGTAATGTAAAATAGTTCTCTTATGCATATGTAACAAAAGCTGTTTAAATTGTCCAACCGCATCCCCATGCGTGAGCGACAGAACTGCAAAAAGGCTAGCGAGTATCGCAGGCCCAGGGGTTGGTGAGCGAAGCGAGCAGGGGGCAAAGCCCCCTAGTTATATAAATAGTAGCTGTTCTACTCATGTAAGATCCATCCATCCATGTCATCAATGTAGACCTCAGCATTAACATTTGCAGTGCAATGTATTTTGTAATGCAAGTAGTAATAAAATATATTGCGTTTGTCATTCCAACAGAAGGCACATCACAAACAGTTTTAGTACAAAAATGCATTACTATAAATGTTTGTGATGTGCAGTCTGCTGAAATGACAAATGCAATGCATTTTAATTACTGCAAATGTTTGTGATGTGCCATCTGTTGGAATTACAGAGACATAGCAACCAGACGGACACACAGATAAACAGTCCTTTAATTAAGACGGATACCTGAGCAATACTGGGTACTTTATTACATACATCCAGGATAAAGGCAGTGTTGTGACAGAAAGTTGTAACCAGACCCCTTAGACCAGGTTTCTGGTCTCTCTCAAAGCCAGATAGGCAAAATGAGACCCGGACAGCAACCTTGGAAACAGGGCGGCCATGATGAAGCATGCTCTGTTACAGATGACTGTTTTACGTGCAGGAAAGTCGGCCGCAGTTCGGTCTGCTGTCATTGCCATTTACAACACTGGCTGTGATTCTCTTATTCGGCTATACCTATTGCCTCTTTGCAGATACTGTCATAATGCACTCACTCAGAAAGTGTTTCAACATTAAGAAGGATATGTAAGCTGGCATTTGTGGATAATCAAGAGTTAAAATCCACATTTGTCTATTTCTTTGCTTTGTTGCACGCCTCGTGATTTTTGTTTTCAATTTACATACTAACCTTTAGTGTTGTGATTTTCTCAACATTAAAATGTACTGGTTATCCCAAAAAAGAAAGGGTTGATTCAATTATTATTTTATCTGGTGATATTAGCAACCTGCGGTGGGCTGGCGCCCTTCCCGGGGTTTGTTTCCTGCCTTGCACCCAGTGTTGGCTGGGATTTCCTCCAGCAGACCCCAGTGACCCTGTAGTTAGGATATAGTGGGGCTGGATAATGGATGGATGGATATTAGCAACTTTCATTATAATAAGGTACCTGTGCTGAACTCAGTAAGTATAACACAGCATAATACAATTAAAGGCGGCATTGCAGGAGATGGTAAGTATGATTTAAAATGGGACTACACAAGTCAAATGCAGGTACACTATGAATAGAGACATATAAAGGAACAGCTATGGGAGAAAAACCGATCAAATGTTGTGTCGAACCAAGTTAATGCATTGTGAGAGTGAGAGCGCTTTGTTTGTAAAGAGCAGCGACTATTGAAATAACAAGCAGGCGTCTGGTCAGGTTTGGAATGGCGGACACTTGGACACACAATAGACCTGAACAAGAAAATGTAGAGATTAGGAGCCTCAAAGCTGAAGTTATGAAGAGTTGTTTAATGGG
Source organism: Polypterus bichir lapradei (assembly GCA_026402145.1). NCBI lineage: Eukaryota > Metazoa > Chordata > Cladistia > Polypteriformes > Polypteridae > Polypterus > Polypterus bichir. Next base: position 43,626,661 of record JANRMT010062856.1, read on the forward strand.
TTTAGAAGAATAAGAATCGCATTATTTTAAGAGCTCAGTTGTCGTCTTGGTAAATATAACATAAGCAGCGCAGTCAGGTTATCTGAAGTGTTGATACGAACTGTTTTAAAAGCCAGTAGCCGAGTTTTAAAGACAACTGAGCTGTGGTTTGAAACATAAAACAGTTTGTTTAGACTTTTCATCTTTATCAAGACCAAAATGTTATACACAACCAGTCCGTGGCATTATCACCTGTTTTAAGCAGCTGGTAGACAGCTTGCACAGATCATCTGTTCCCAGCAGTTTGCTTGTCTGTGTCAGACATTCATATTGCTGAATACAAACAAGAGAAGCAGCAGGCAGTCATTTTTTTTTTCTCCTATATTTTTCACCCTTAATACAAAATCAGTCCTTTTGTGCAATAGGCAAATGCTGTTCTGCTCTTTTAGCACTCTGCCTTTCATCTCTTGTTTGTTGCCAATGTGACATTAAAGACTGAAAGGGGCCTGAATTCACCCCAACCCAAGGGAACTTGTACCTCGGTGAAACAGCCACACACTGGAAAAGCTCATAGATGGAACATTACAAGGAAATCTAGAAGTTAGAGGCTTTACTAGCCAAAATCTTAGAGATGCTGGTGTATCATCAACTCTGTATTTATTTTGATGATAATAAGTTGGATACATTTCAGTCAGTTTTTAAGGTGCATCACAGCACTTGTATGGATGATAATGAAATATTTATTCATTATCACTGACAACTGGAAATGTGGTGTTTTACTACTTCTGGACATGAGCTCAGCTTTTGATACAGCCGATCATTTTATTTTGTGGAGGCATTTAAAACTTATGGTCAGCATTCAGGGGACAGCCTTGTGTTGGCTTACATTATACAGTTAGGTCCATAAATATTTGGACAGAGACAACTTTTTTCTAATTTTGGTTCTGTACATTACCATAATGAATTTTAAATGAAACAACTCAGATGCAGTTAAAGTGCAGACTTTCAGCTTTAATTCAGTGGGGTGAACAAAACGATTGCATAAAAATGTGAGGCAACTAAAGCATTTTTTTAACACAATCCCTTCATTTCAGGGGCTCAAAAGTAATTGGACAAATTAAATAACTGGAAATAAAATGTTCATTTCTAATACTTGGTTGAAAACCCTTTGCTGGTAATGACAGCCTGAAGTCTTGAACTCATGGACATCAGCAGATGCTGGGTTTCCTCCTTTTTAATGCTCTGCCAGGCCTTTACTGCAGCGGCTTTCAGTTGCTGTTTGTTTGAGGGCCTTTCTGGCCGAAGTTTAGTCTTCAACAAGTGAAATGCATGCTCAATTGGGTTAAGATCAGGTGACTGACTTGGCCATTCAAGAATTTTCCACTTCTTTGCTTTAATAAACTCCTGGGTTGCTTTGGCTGTATGTTTTGGGTCATTGTCCATCTGTATCATGAAACGCCGCCCAATCAATTTGACTGCATTTAGCTGGATTTGAGCAGACAGTATGTCTCTGAACACCTCAGAATTCATTCGTCTCCTTCTGTCCTGTGTCACATCATCAATAAACACTAGTGTCCCAGTGCCACTGGCAGCCATGCACGCCCAAGCCATCACACTGCCTCCACCGTGTTTTACAGATGATGTGGTATGCTTTGGATAATGAGCTGTTCCACGCCTTCTCCATACTTTTTTCTTGCCATCATTCTGGTAGAGGTTGATCTTGGTTTCATCTGTGCAAAGAATGTTTTTCCAGAACTGTGCGGGCTTTTTTAGATGTTCTTTAGCAAAGTCCAATCTAGCTTTTCTATTCTTGAGGCTTATGAGTCTCATGAAATAGCCTTTGAGTCAATTGTCCAATTACTTTTGAGCCCCTGAAATGAAGGGATTGTGTTAAAAAATGCTTTAGTTGCCTCACATTTTTATGCAATCTTTTTGTTCAACTCACTGGATTAAAGCTGAAAGTCTGCACTTCAACGGCATCGGAGTTGTTTCATTTAAAATTAATTGTGGTAATGTACAGAACCAAAATTAGAAAAAAGTTGTCTCTGTCCAAATATTTATGGACCTAACTGTATGTCAAGGACATGGATTTTCTGTGAAAACTGGATTTGCTTTTCTTCCTCAGCTCCATTGGCATGTGGAGTTCCTCAGGGGTCTCTCTTGGGTCCTAAAATACTTTTCCTTGGCAAATATCTTGAAGAAGCGCAATATTACGTTTCACAGCTAGGCAGATGATATCTGTCTCTGAGGATGCTCAACAAATTGAGTCTCTTACTGAGTGTTACAAAGAATGGATGGCAGAGAGCTTTCTTCAGCTTGATGACGTCAAATGTGAGCTAATTTTTTTCAGCAATATGGATCAAGTCGAGAACTTGATTTTCAGTTCTGAGAGTATTATACCCAGCTCAACTATTAAAAGTTTGGGTTTTATTCTTGAGTTGGAGCTCATGTTTGTCAGTCAGATAAATTCAGTTGTCAAGAGCAGCTTTTATCATATCCTATATTACCTCCCAATTGGGATATTGCAATGCCCTTTATATTGGTGTTAATCAGTCTGTGCTGTCTTAGCTGCAATTAGCACAGATTGCAGCTGCTAGGATGCTCCCTGGATTTCAGCTACACTCCACTGGCTTCTGGTGGAGTGCAGAATTCATTCTCATGTTTTGTTCTTGGTCTACAAGGCGCTGCATGGCCCAGCTAAATGTTATCTCATGGAGCTACTTTGTCTAGCATCCTCATCCATAATTAAGCTCTTCACAGCACTCACTTCTGACAACTCCCTGTTCTCATTTGAAATCAAAGGGGAGGCTGTGTCAGTTCAGTAGCTGCCCCACACCTTTGAAGCAGGCCACTTTCATTTGTTAGGACTGCCTCTTCTCTTAGTGCATGTAAGGTCCAGCTCAAGACCTGTATGTGCTGTATGCCTCCTGAAAGTCAGGTCAGATCAGGTTGGGGAGCATGCGCTGGTACAACATGATGCTGCACCCAACACATGATGAAACGGCTCAGGATCCTGGTTTGCAACATGGCAAACATGTGGTCCAGTCACACCCATACTATCTGACGCCGCCAGGTGTTACATGGGCGTCCCCTTGGCCTGGTCCAACCACTTTGGACCTGAACAATGAGGATCCTGTGAGCTGGATCACCCTCGGGGACAGGTCTACTTTCATTTATTAGGGCTACCTCTTCTGTTTGTGCATGTAAGGCCCAGCTCAAGACCTGTATGTGTTGCATGCCTTCTGAAAGTTCTGAAATGAAAAGCAATTTGATATGTCATTGAGTAAAGCAAAGGAAGTGTGAAGAGATCAAGTGTTGCTTATTCTACAAAGATCTTCTAAAATATTCTGGACACTTTTTGTTGAAAAGATCATAAATAATTGGATTACAGTTATTATTTAAACTAGCTGTCTTCTTTCATTAGTATCACACATGCAGCCAATCGTGCAATCAGTCAGTCCGCCTATTTAAATGGAGAAAAGCCATCACTCTGCCCTCTGGTATCATCGTAACATGGACCAGAGAAAGCAACGGAGAGAGTTGTTTGAGATCAGAAAGAAAATTATAGACAAGCATGTTAAAGGCAAAGGCCAGAAGACCATCTCTAAGCAGGCTGATGTTCCTGTGACAATAGCTGTAAATATTATTAAGATATTTAAGATCCATGGGACTGTAGACAACCTCCCTGGACATGGCAGCAAGAGGGAAATCAACCCCAAAATGGGCAGAATGATAGTGAGAATGGCAGACAAAAAGCCAAGGCCAATTTCCAAAGAGATACAAGCTGAACTCCAAAGACAAGGTCTGTTAGTATCTGATCACACCATCCAGCACTATTTGAATGGAAGAAGACCCAGGAGGACTCCACTGGTAAAAGGAAAACATAAAAAACAGACTGGAATTTGCCAAAAATGCATATTGACAAGTCACATTACTATTGGGAGAATGTCCTTTGGACAGACAAGACAAAACTGGAGTTTTTTGGCAAGTCATATCAGCTCTGTGTTCACAGATGAATAAATGAAGCTTTCAAAGAAAAGAACACCATGCCTACTATGAAATATAGAGGAGGCTCAGTTATGTTTTGGGGCTGCTTTGCTGCATCTGGCATAGAGTGCCTTGAGTCTGTGCAGGTAACAATGAAATCTCAAGGCTATCAAGACATTCTGCAATGCAGTGTACTGCCCAATGTCAAAAAGCTCTGTCTCAAACACAGGTCATGGATTCTCCAACAGGATAATAACCCAAAATACACAACTAAAAGCCCCCAAGAATGGCTAAGAACAAAACATTGGTCTATTCTGAAGTGGCCGCCTATGAGCACTGATTTGAATGCTATCGAATATCTATGGAAAGAACTGAAACATGCAGTCTGAAGAAGGCCCCCATCAAACCTGACAAAGCAGGAGCTGTTTGCTCAGGAAGAATAGGCCAAATGACCTGTGGAGAGCTGCAGAAGTGCATGGAAAGCTGCAGGCATCGCTTGTTTGCAATGATTGTCTCTAAAGATTGTGCAACAAAATATTAGGTTAAGGGTCCTATCACTTTTGTCCATTAAATTTTCATTTGTGTTATTATTCGAAATATTCAGTTGAATCAAATCTGTAAAGCAATGTCTGATTTTTGTTAAATACGGAATAACCAATGATGGGTGCCATTTACTTTTGTCAGAGGGGTACCAATAAATTTGTTCACATCTATTTTTGTTTTCCAAGGCTGTTCTGGGTTCTTGAGCCCTTCCTTTTATAATTAATGTGTTTTTGCTGTGTGCATTTTGATTTATTTTACTTTTATTTGCTTTTGTTTTTCTTTTTAGATTGCTACATTTCATTATGCTGTACAGCACTATGGTTTAACTTTGTGTTTTTTTTAAGGTGCTAAAGAAATAAATTGACATTGACATTTGGACGTGACACTGGAACTCCTCTTTTGTTTTTTTGCTTCACAGCACTACTTGCCTATTGTTCCCGCTTTCCCTCAATGATGGGCAACATCTTAAGTTGCTCCACTTCTGGGAGTAAAACATGAGTCCCCCATGCAAGAAATGACAAATATGCATTTTATCTAGTTGTAGGCCTGAACTGAAACAAGTGAGGAGTGGAAATAAATTGGTGGAGGAAGCATTATTATTTATTGGCACAGGCCTTTATCCAATCAAACCAACAAATGTCAGAATACTTTATCAGTGCACTTGCTTATTTAGCTGACACCTTTATTCAAGGCGACTTACAACATTTACGATACGGTTGGTTCCATTTCTTTTGGCTCCTTTTCAATAGGAGCTCAGGCAGGTCAAGTGACTTGCTCAGGGTCACACAGCATCTGTAGCAGGATTTGAACCCACATCCTCAGGGTCTGAAGTCTTACCGCTACACCACTGTGCCTGTTTATAGATACAGTACTGTATTTTCTTTAATCTTTAGCTCAGAAAACAGTGATTTGTAAGAGGTGAAGTGTTGTACGGTCCAGCACTTTGCCTACTAGGCCACATTGTCTTGTAGTTTGTATAAGAACCGCATGTCATCAAATGAAAAGAAGATACAGTATATGAATAATAAGTTATGCTAAATTCTTAGATATATGGTACATTGGAACATTCTGGTAGGATAATTGTGTTCTACATGAGTATGACTCCTCTACTGATAAACAGCGTATAGACCGGTTGCTAAATTTAGACATTGTGACCCCCATGACCAGAATACTAAATGATCATCGCATCTTTCACGTTTTACGTCCATCATCCCCTAATAGATTGCAATGTCCTCCTCTCCCCTTGCATAATTGCATTTTTTTTCCCTGAAGGCAATGACTATTGGCAGATTGCAGAAACCAGCAAGCAGCAGCTATTGATGTTTCCTAATTTAGAAGCACAGTATGTCCGTGTTCTCCCCGGGCTCTGACCTTTCTATCTTTAGCTTCTCAGAAAATCCATCCTTGCAGTTCTCCCAGATGCAGTGAAGCAGTTGTTACTAAAGATAGCATCTACTCTGCCCCCACCTTCTACACCCTGTCTTGGCGCTGCTTGAAGAGACATTATGAGTGTTGCTACTGAATAGTCGGGGGGGGGGGGGGGGTCGGGGAGGGCGCGTGAGCCAGCAATTATTCTTATGTCTGCCGTACAAGCTGTCCTCAGCTCTGATATTAAAGCGTGAGGCAGACATTATCCTCACGCCTACACATTATGTCACTTCATGCTTTGTATTCAAGAGATAGAAAAAAAGCCTTAAAATGGTTTTATGTGCACTAATAGGAGATGCCAAGGACTTAATCTAGATGGGAGCACTGTTTCTAACAATGGGCTTTTATTCCATTTTTTGAATATTGCCTTATAAGACAGCACCTTGTACAAGTGCTAGACATTCTATTTTTATTTTTCACATGGTAAAAATATGCTGTGAAATTATGATAATTATAGAGTGCCTATAAAAAGTATTCACCCCTTGGAGCTTTTCACATTTTATTGTATAAATCGCAGTGCATTTAATTTGTCCTTTTGGATAACTAATCAATTGAAAAAGACCCTTTAATGTCAAAGTAAAATAGACCTCTGAAAAGTGAGGCAAACCAATTGCAAATATAAAACACAAAATAGCTCATCATGTAAGTATTCACCCCTTTCAAGTCAGTATTTAGTAGATGCACCTTTGGCAGCCATGACAGCCATGAGGTTGTGTGCACAGGTCTCTATCAGCTCTTCACGTCTGGACACAGACATTTCTCTCCATTCTTCTTTGCACATCTGCTCAAGATCTGTCAATGGAGATTGTGAGCAAACAGCCTTTTCAAGTCCAGCCACAAATTCTCAATTGAATTGAGATCTGGACTCACACTCGGCCACTCCAGGACATTTTCATCATTGTCTTTAAGCCATTTTTGTGCAGCGTTGGCTTTATGCTAGGGGTTACGGTCTTGCTGGACAACAAATCTTCTCATAAGGTACAGATTTTTTGCAGGCTTCATTAGGTTTTTCTCTGGGATTTTGCTGCATTTGTTTTAGCCTCACAAGCTAAGCAGGGCCAGCTGCAGTGAAACATCTCTACAGAATGATGCTGCTATCATCATGCTTCACGACAGAGATGGTGTGTTTTTGATAATATGCAGCATTCAAACATGGTGTTTTGTCTGATAGCCAAAAAGCACAAGTTTGGCCTCATCAGACAACAGAACCTTCTTATAACTGACTTCACAGCCCCCATGAGTTTTTCAACACTGACATTGTCTTTGCCCCTCTTGTGTAAAACTTGGACTGGTAAAGCACCCGAGCAATAGTTGCTGTCTGCACAGTCTCTCCAATCTGAGTAAGTGTAGCGTGTAACTCCTTCAGAGTTTTCATAGGTCTCTTCGTGGCCTCCCTCACTAGTCCTCTTCTTGCATGATCACTCAGTGCTGGTGGACGGCCTGCTCTAGGCACATTCACAGTTCTGCCGTAACCTTTGTTTCTTAATGAGGGATATTCAGTCACTTGGATATTTTCATGCTTCCATTCCATGACATGGAGTTGCACGGAGTCTTCTTTGTGTATGTAAGACCACCATGTTGACTTACTGTACCACAAGATGGACTTTCCAATCAAATGAAACCCCAGATGGATGATCTCCATTGAATCAATTGGACTTCTAAAAGCAATTGGCTGCACCTTTGATGATTTACGTATATGTCACATTAACGGCGTGAATACTTGTGTGATCAATTATCTTGAGTCCTAATTTTTAAATAATTGTGACCATTTTTTTAATTATGAACAATTTTTCTTTTTCTTTTGATGAGTGTCAAAAAGAAATTCACTGTGATTGTATAACAATAAAATGTGAAAACTTCCAAGGGGTGCATAGTTTTATAGGCATTTAATTTCTAAATATGAATTTATGCACTTTATATAGTTCAGGACAATTGTCCTGTAGCGTTTGAAACATGATCCCCTGGAACATTTTTCTTAAAATTCTAGTTGATTATTCTTAAAAACCTTTAGGTCTGCATCATTACTTACATTTACATTTGTTTGCTTAGTGCAGGGGTGTGCAACGTCAGTCCTGGGGGGCCGCAGTGGCTGTAGGTTTTTGTTCCAACTCAGTTTCTGAGAGAGAAGTCAATTATTGCTGATGAACCACTTATTGCTCAAGTGACATGTTGATGCTTCATTTTAGTGGTCTCATTTGGTATGGTTCCCCACCCTTAATTGCTTATTTCAGTCTTAAGCAGAAGTATTCTTTTTTTTAACTGCTTCTTATTAGCAATAAGATGCAAATAACACAAAAGGCAGCAGTTTTCCATCTACTTGTTTACATTTACACCTGTGTGGATTCATCATGCACTGTTTGGTTCAATAAAACACTTAAGAGAAAAATGCAACAGACTGAAAATGATCATTTTTAGGATTCAAACATTTGGATGATTTCCTTGGAAAGCAAAAAAAAATTATGATATAAGAACTCAACATTGCAGATTAACAAGCCATAAAATTAAATAAGGTCTGAGATTCGCAAGGATTGGTTTCTAATTAAGCAATTGGGTTGGAACGAAAACCTACAGCCACTACAGCCCTCCAGCACCGACATTTCCTACCCCTGGATAAGCGGATGCTTTTATCTAAAGAAACTTAAAAAAGAGGCCAACTCAATCAAGAAAATCTTGTGACCCGACATTTGCGCGATAGACATATGCGCGCTGATTAAAATGCGCCATCAAAATCACGCCGACAAAATCGCGAAAGTTTCATTAAATATGAATTACTAGTTTAAAGCATATATAATAATGTTTATTTTAGAAGTCAATATTATGAGACGCAGCATGTCATCAGCACGGCACGCAGATACAGTAGTCCTTAAGATCACGCCCTGCATATGTAGGAAGAATTGCAGCAAGGGCGTCCCACTCTCTTGGCCTCTCTCGCGATTTTGTCGTGGCGATTTTGTCGGCGCGCATTTGTTGAAAACTAGTTCGCGGGTTTGTCGGCGCTCATTTGTCCGTCGCGGTTTTGTTGGGGCGCATATGTCTATCGCGCTTTTGTCGGTGAACCGAAAATCTCAGCCTAGAGAGGCTGTTTGGGAAATGTTCCAAGATAAGAGCACAGAATTGATCATCACAAGTGAAGAGCTCAGAACAAATTTCAATTTATACCTTACTAAATCTAAAGATAGAAAGTTAACAAACAAGAGAGTCCCCTTAGACACATTGAGGGAATCAGCAGTGAGGATGGAGGTGGGCAACACATTCCACCAGCTCACCTAAACATGAAGAGAGTCTGGATTGAGATTTGATGCCTCGCAGAGGAGGCATCACCAGATGCCGTTCATTAGCACACCTGAGTGGGCGAGAAGGAGCTGAGGACCTCACAAGTGTCTCCATTTATTAAGGTGATAACCCATTGACTGCTCTCTAGGCAAGCATCAAGGATCCTTTGCTTATTTTATTATTTTTACTTTTTAACAAACATTGTTTAATGGCTTACTTAATTCAGTGCATGCTCCATAATCCCACTTTTTTAAGGTATTCTGGAATATATCCAGTCAGTATCAGGCCCATGCAGGAACCGACTCTTTCCAAGATTTGGTGCACCCAAATTTGAGACAATTTACTTCTGACAGTATGGAGAGGAGAGGTGGAGATCTATGAGCAGCAATATGGTTTCAGGTCAGGAAACAATACTACAGATGCAATGTTTGCTTTAAGAGTATTGATGGTCAGAAGGAATTGCACTGTGTGTTTGTGGACTTAGAGAAAGCATATGACAGAGTCCCAAGAGAGGAATTATGGTACTGTATGAGGAAGACGGGTATAGCTCAAAATTATGTGAAAGTGGAACAGGATTTGTATGAGGACAGAGTGACCATGATGAAGTATGAGGTTTGAATGACAGGCTGGTTCAAAGCGAGAGTGGGATTATATCATGGATCGGATCTGAGCCCTTTCCTGTTTGTAGTGGTGATGGATAGGATGACAGATGAAGTCAGACAGGACTCTCCATGGACTACGATATTCGTGGATGACATTGTGATCTGTAACAAGAGTAGAAAGCAGGTTGAGGTGGAGGAACGCACTGGAGAGAAGGTGAATGAAAGTCATTAAAAGTCAGTAAAATAGAGTGTATGTGTGTGAATGAGAGGGAAGGTGGTGGACAGGAGTGACTGCAAGGAGCAGAGGTGGTAAAGGTAGACAAATGTAAATACTTTGGTTACATAATCTAAAGCAATAGAGAGGTAAAGAAGAGAGTGCAGGCAGGGTGGACTGGGTGGAGAAGAGTGATAGGAGTGATTTGTGATAGAAGAGTAACAGGGAAGGTCTATAAAACAGTAGCGAGACAAGCTATATTGTACGATTTGGAGATGGTGGCATTGAGGAAAAGACAAGAGGCAGAGCTGGAGGTGGCATAGTTCAAAATGCTACGATTTTCACTTAGAGTAACAAGGGTAAATGGGATTAGGAATGAGAATATTAGCAGGACAGCACAGGTGCAACAGTTTGGTGACCATGTGAGATAGGCTAGGTTCAGATGGTTTGGGCATTGCAGTGAGGGGTATATCGAGAAAAGAATGTTGAAGATGTAAACCGCCAGGCAAGAAGAAATGAGGAAGGCAAAAAAGGAGATTTATGACTGTGGTGAGGAAGGACAAGTAGGTAGTCAATATGGCAGAAAATGCTGCAAAAGACAGGGATACTGCAAATGGAGACAAACAATCCAGTGTGGCGACTTCTAAATGGGAGCAGCTGACAGAAGAAGTGTGTATATGCACACACACAAAGTGAGAATGGGAAACGTCATGTAAAGGGCCTCTTAGCCTTAATTTGAACCCAGGACTCTAGAGCTGTGGAACCGATATGGCAACTTTAACTGTTGCTCTGCTTCTTTTCAGAAATTTTAGGTGCCTTAAAATAAAAAGTGTAAGGTGTACAATATAGAGAGCTTTAAAACGCAGTTGGCATCATATAGTGAAAATGCTATTATATGACAGACACCTTTACAATATTTCACATACAATTAGGTACATGTCTTTTGTTTTTCCAGATGGATCACAGGCAGGTGAAGTGACTTGCTCATGGTCACACACTGTCAGTAGTGGCATCTGAACCCTAGAGGTCCAAAGCCTTAATTACTGTGCCACACTACCTGCTCCTCTATAGTTTGCTTATTATTTTCTGATGATATTTGTTAAAATGAACTGGAAGTCCTTAGTGATTAGTTTGTATCATTTCAAGCGCCAGCATCTCCCTGTTACCAATGTCAGCACCAGCATTATCAACAGAGTGTCAGTCCTGAACCGAAAATGATTTGCTTTTCCCAGCAGGACTTAAAAAAGGCGGGAGAACTGTGGGAATTCCCCGTAGAGCTTTGTGGACATACTGGTGTAATGGCAGACTGGGCAGACCTGCCACCAGGACTAGCACCTGATGTTCAATAAAGTGCTTCTGGCTTTGCTTTGCTTTGCTTTTATCAGATTTTTTTTTTTCACTCTGTAGCTCTGATGGTTGCTAAGCAACTCACAAGAGCCAATGAAATCTATGAAATTTATGTTATTTTTCAGGGACTGCAACGGCACGATTCTTTGTGTTTCACTTCTTATAATATTTATAAGGCCAGGTGCTCTGAGATGTTTTATTTCTAATCTCCATTGACCATAGGAGCAAGTGTATTACAAATGAATAAGAAGTGCTTTCTCAATGTGATAGTTCCACATTTTCTTTACACTGATGAAACCCAATACCTATTATCATAGGATCTGTACAATTTACCAAAATGTAATGTTGGCACATTATAGTCTGATTGCATTCACGCTCTTGGGATAGTCAAATATTTTCATACAGGTTGAACTTTGCCGTGTTATATAAGCTTCTTCTAACATTTTGTGCTGTTCCTGACCATCCAGGATCTCCGTTATTTGCTGGTCCCTTTGGAATAATATTTGAAGCAAAACAAATCACCATACTACTGCAGTTGCTGTGTCTGGTATGGTACTTTCTGTCTTATATTCATATTACAACGTACATTACTTTGACTTCTTTAGCGCATTGTTTCATGAAAACCAGCTTTCAGATTTGCAGTGTATGTTACTGTTGTACGAATATCCTCGATACTAGGAAATTCAGTGCTTAAACAATAAGCCCTTTGTCTTGAGGGATATTTTGGGGAAAATTAAATAAATAAATATGCAAATAAATGTATTGTGAAATGTGACCATAAAGGAAAAAAAAAACACAATGATATATTAGTATATATAATTAAATGTGCCATGTAATATGATTTTATTGCTTATTTCTTTAAGCTTTTATTTAATTTGACACTGCACACATATTCCTTCAGCTGAAAGCTGTCATTTTCACCCTTCAAAGTTGGGAGGGTGGGCTGTGGTGAGTATTGTGGTTCTGCAATTAGCTGATGAACAGATATTGCTGTTTTCTCATTTATTTTAATTAGTTTCTACTGTATTTGAAGAAATCTATATCTTCATATGTGACCGTTCCTCTGTTTAGTGAATGGTATAATCTACTTTCGCATTTCGCCTGGTAGTTTGCACTGTATTTCTGAGATGACAATGACAGATTGGCCATCTAGCTCTGTGAAGAGGACTACTTGTGTTCTGTTCTGTGTGTTGTGTTGCATTTAGCCCATTTTTTTTTAAACCCATTGCACTCCCAACCTACCTGTAAGGCGGTCTCTCTCTGAATCGCCTCTCCCAAGATTTCTTCTTGTTTCTTAGGGAGTCAAGGCTGGGGGCTTTCAAAACTCAGGACCTTTCAAAGCCCATTGAGGCATGCCTTGTGTGACTTTGGGCTCTACAGGAGATAAACTGTTGTTGTTACTGTGTTTTACTGGTGAATTGGCAGTAGAGTGGATGCAAATCTTTGACCATCGAGTCCTAAATTTCTAGGCAGACACATGCAGATTACTGAAAAGATGATGAATTCAGGGCTTCTTGAATTAAAGTATCCAGTAATTTTCTTGCACTTGTGTCTGTCATGATCGTGTACAGTCACAACTTTAAGCAGGAGCTTTCATTGCCTTGGGAATTCTTTGCAAAATTGTGACAATTCACCATTCATTAGCTGTTCGCTGGTAAAGGGGTCAAAGATAGTTAGACAATTAGAGAAAAGAGAGAAATGTAAAAAAGCCAAACCATATTTTAAGAGAGATTTCCTTACAAGGATTTGCATTTCATTACATTCATATTAACTGATGTAATCTTAAGTTTTAAAAACGTGAACCATTGTTAAAAAAAAGCAACTGAAATCTCTATTCATAAATACTGTATACAGTACAGCATACTGTCTGTGTATATCCATGTATATGATTTGATTGCAGGTGTACATACTGTTTAAAATATCCTGTACTTCCCAGCCCAGTCTCGATTTTACATTAAACTTCTCACTGTACACACCTTCACAAATCACTAGGGAAACACGCATATCTCCTTCCTGTTTTGTTACTCTTATCCAAGGTAGTTTAGTGTTTTTGTTTTCTACTTTCAGTGTATCATTTACAAAAACACATAAAGCCTAATTCTCATGTCTCTTTTGCTAATCGAAGGCATGCATTTAAAATGATCAAAGCCTGTGTGTGAGTTTAAGGGAGTGCCAGTGTAGGAGTTTCTGTATCACCATCTACTGGAGCATCAAGAAACAACAGAGAATTTGGCAGAGAGACATGCATTTTCAGTGTCAAAAAATAAAAGAGAAACCTCAAGGACCTTTAGGAAGTGAGGAAAGCAGTTTTCAAGATTATAATAAGTAAAGGTCTGCTAGGAATGCTAGCTAGGGTTTTAAGTTTGTGACCAGGGGATGAGACATGGTGAAAACCAAAAGGGTCAAAACCGGGAAGACTAATGTTCAGCAACCAAGTCAAGTAACGATGTAAACAAGGAACAGGTAAGGACCAAAAAATGGAGAATCTAAGACGAAGTGCAAAAGCTCAAAAGTAGAAGTGTCTTGTTATGGCTGGGAGTCCCAAAGCATGTCATTCCCAATTGTACTTACAAAAATGCCCACTAGAGGGGGAAATCCTGCAGAAAACCCCAGCTAGACATCAAAAGTGCTTCTTTGAATCTTTTATAAAATAAAAGCTTGATTCTTCATAAAAAATACTCTGTAATACTGTGAAGCCTGTTAAAGGAAATTCCAAAAGCAAATAAAGTTCTAATATGGAATCCAAAGAGAGGTCAAAAGAACAGAACAGAAAGAATTCAACAATCACTCCATCCATATTAGAACTTGTTATGTGAGAGATAAAGAGCTTTCCAAATTAGAGTGGAGGACCGGACTTTGAAGGAGATGCTTTGATGACCTTTGGCGTCACGTTTCTGCTCCTCGTGACCATCCTTTTTTAGGGCATGACTGTGTCTGGGGCTTTGCTTTTCTGAGTTACGCTTGATAAAACTGCCCCTTGAGCAAAGTGTGAATAATTAACAGAGGCAGGGATCAGCACGCGCAGGTGTTTGATGAATCATTGATTATAAGTACATAAAAGGCTGGTTTTATTTTTGTTGGTATGTTTGTAGGAAAGAGCAGAGCATTTAGTGGCCGCCCTGTTGCGCCTTTGGGGTGGTGCAGCAGCTGAGCTCCCTTTGAAGTTAAGGGATAAATAATAGAACAGGTAAAAGCAAAGAGTGCATCACCTGATTTAGCAGCATGTGACTGGGAACAGTAAAATGGAGGAGAAGGCTCAGCACCGTACACTTACTAAAATACGTCTGGCAATCAGATATCCGTTATTGAAATTCAGATCTACATGAATAGCTTGTGCTAACAGCCCTTGTTAGACCATGTCCTTTTATCTGTTGTGGATATCTGAGAAGGAGAACAGGCCGGAGAGAAAGGACAGATGGGTTGGCTGGCTGGACGAAGAAACAACTTAGTGTCCGGCCAGAATGATATGATGGTTTGACCAGTAGATTCCAGAAGTTGGGAGCGGTTCCATTCCCCACACAGCAGGTGGCAGTGGCCCTCTTGTGGCGGCCCAATTGGAACACTTGCAGTGGTGCTTGGGAGTTGACCTTCAGAAGTGCAACCCTGTCAGGGTCCCTGGGTGCTGACAGAGGACACTGTTGGGTGAAGACCTCCCTACTTTCCATATGACCCGAAAGTGCTTACAAGGGGGCACGATGTGGTACTGGGAGCTTTCCCGGGTCCGGCTTGAAAAGGAGCCTGCTTCCTCACATCAGGAGGCAGCAGGCTATTCTTGGAGGAAGGAAGGAGGAAGAAATTGGTTGATTTGTTAACATTGCAACTGATTTTTGTGGTGATTATTGTGAGGGTGGTTTGGGTGAATAAATATCTTTTATATTGGGCATTACTGTGTCTGAGGGTTAGGGCTCAGTGATGCCCCCTGGTGGTTACACTGTGTACTGTGCTTGTCCAAATAACAGGTTGGATCCTGCTGTTGTTCAAATATTCTTTGTGTGGACATCAGCAACAACGGCACATCTTCTTCTGTTTTTAACCACGTATTGCACAAGTTTAAACACAAAGTACCAGCGAGCGTTTTCTTTACTCTCTGTGGCTTCTTAGTCATTAATTGAGGCCTGTGGAAGAAATCATAATGGAATTTCCTTAAAGCCAAGTAGGTTTACCATTATTTGAATTTCTTAAATGGATATTGCAGATATTATTAAAATTCATATTGTGGTTGAACAGTAGTGAAACCCAGGATTGAGGAAGAAATGTTGGGACACCAACTGGGTTGTTGTCTCAAACAGTAAAATAAAATAATATGTAATGGTGCACCTAACAGAAAACGTAGAAGGTTGCCTTTCTCTTATAATAATCATCCAAGTGGTTCCTTCTTTTTTGTGGAGCTTCATCTCTGCAACTAGCTCTTGTCAAAGTTGGCTTTATAGAAATTCCCTCCAAAATGGCAGAGTCGATAGCCCTCGGTATGTCTTTTCTTGGAGCGGTGGAGACAGAAACAGGTGACAAGGTTAGCGACACCACCCCGTCTCACTTTGGAGTGGTACTACATACCTCAGGAGAGCCTGGAAGGTGACCGCTGATGCTCATGCATGACAATATCTTGGTTTGAAAAGTATCTAATGATGATTTTTCTTTAGGAACAAACTAGGTGACTCTCATTTCTTTTGGTTGGGCCTTCAGTGGCTTGATCAAATATGACATCCTTTGAAATAAATAGGAGGACAGGCAGAATAACCATCCATATTTCAATTTTGATATTTAATATGTTTACATTAGAAGCCTTTAGGGAGACTATCTGGTGTCATTAGGTCACCTTGCTTCATTTGTCAACACATTAAAAGTCTGTTGAACCCCACCAGCCTGCAAAAATAAAAATGAGTTTGAAGTATAAGGGGTCCAGTTTGAAATTCTTCATTCTTCATTCACTCCACCTCTAACCATATATCTTTGACCTTCCTATCGGCTTCATCCCAGGGGCATTTTTAGCATTTGCAGATATCAGGGTCAGGGCCACCAACAAAGTTTTGTGATTATCATGGTATAAAATCAAAGAGTGGGGTGGGGGGTAAGGATTCACCTTCTGATCAGGGTTAAATCATATATGATGAAAGAGAAGATCAAGGGTTTCTCGCTATTAATCTAGTACAGGACCGATAAAAAGATGATCACGGACTTGACGTGATAGATTAGAGGCTTAAGCCTCTGCAACCTCCGTCCTGACACCACTGCTTCATCCCCTCCACTTCCATCTTGGTGCACATCTTCATCCAATCATCCACCGCTTTTTCCTACAAACACTTACAGTAGGTCTGTTTCTCCTGGAGACAACACCTTTAGCCTACACACCAAGTGGAGGCGGGGAGGAACAAAATGGGTTTTATTTTCAATAATTTTGAACTTCTCAGTATATATTCTGCTAATATCGTATTATGTTTGACTAGGATATTATGTCTACTAGAAACACTCAGACCTCCAGTTCTCAATGAAACGTGGAGCTTGCACCTCCCATGAAACACAGCCCCCATGGTCACTCTGCCGAGATTGCTGCAAAGTCCTTCACTGCAATCTGATGCCGCTACGGCTCTTTTCCTGACAGACATGTTGCATGCTCATGTGACACTTATTTTCTCCATATCGTCACTTGGCATGTGAAGGACTCGAAGCCCAATAGCATGGCTGAGGGAGCCCGCACCTCCCATTCTTTGGTCATGTATGACTTTCAGGTGTGCTCAGAATCTGTGACTGGTGTTTGTGATAGAAACAAAGAGCCTGTGCAATGTGCATCCCTGTCAGCAGGGCTCACCGCAGTTCTTTTCACATGCCTGAACCGCTGTGCTTTTTCTTTCAGCCACATTGTGTGGCCACATCACTGTTTTCTGTGAGAAGAGCAAAACGCCCAGTTTTGTGGCCAAGGTAGCCTGCATATACAATTTATGGGTGGTGTTATGTGTATCACGGTATAAGCTCTCAAACTGAGACAATGGTCAATGTTCATGGCCCAGGGGTTCACGTTTGTTTTTTTCATGACTGACAACCCTTAGCATTTTATATATATAGATAATGCAACAAGAATGTTTATGTTTTAACTCCTGTTATAACTCCAGTTATGTCTGACCAGAATATAATGTCTTTAATGTTGTTATAACTCCTTCCATGCCTCTTTCCTGCATTGGTCATTCTACATTCTTAAAAGTAAAGGTGCCAGAGTGGTTCTTCAGAGTGATGTGAAAGGAGAACCAATTTTGGTTCCCAAAGGACCCAACCACATGAAGGTTCCAGAAAGACCCTTTATTTTTAGATGGGCTCTATACAGTAAATAACCATGAATAGATGGTAACAGATTTATGAAATACCAATGGCTCATGATTTTGAAAGGACTCTCACTTCATATCATACCACAGGCTATGGCCAGGTTTTCTTAATCTGTTAGTGCCCTGCTAGTCTAGCACATCATACATTAAAGATTTCAGTTTTTTTCTACATATTAGGAAGTTTTTCAAAAAAAAAAAAAACAACTTCATAAGCAAAGAACCCTTCCCAGAATGAAACGGTGCTTTGTCAAGCAATAGTTCAACAAGGAACCACACAATCCAGTAAAGAACAATGAAGTGCCATTAAAGAACTGCTATTTGTAAGAGTGTAGTACTCCAGCTTTCATTCTACATCCTAAAGATGCACAGATTAGATTAATTGATATTCTAAAGTTGTGAGTGAATATTTGTGTGCGTGTATTTGTGTATGTGTGTGATTGTGTTCTGCAACAAACTGATGCCTCATCCAACGCAGGTTGTTTTCTTCTGCTCGATAGTCTGGTCCCGGACCTTGATTTTGCAAGTTTGAAAATGTATACAAATGAATGGATCCTCCTTGTGCTAAGACCTCATTAATGGCATTTGTGCTTGAGGCAGTGAGAGTCAAGTTAGTGACCCTTTGGTATTTTTAATCATCTCCCAGTTTACCAGGCTGGCGGAGTAATGAAGAATGGACCTTTTTTGATGGGCCACACCAACTGCTCCCTTTTTCCATGTGTAGTTGTCAAAAAAATTTCTATTGATCTCAGAGATGTCTGATGCTATAAACATACTCTTCTGAGCAAGACAAATGTACATATCATCATTGACAGATATGCTATATATTATGTCTGAAGGACATCATAGTGATGTTCTTATGTTCACATATTAGCATTTTACTTTAATTAGAAAGAAACAATGTTTTCAAATGTTAGAATACATTGATATCTTTGAGTACAATGTGTCCAAAAAATGTATTCATGTGTACAAGAATTAGGTTAAAATTGTGACTGATCTGAACTGATGACCAAGTCACTCTATTCATAGTACCTCTGTGTGCCTGCAATGTCCTATGAATGGATAATTACTCGCACAGAATTGATATTTATCATAATTTTTGAATAATTGATTTTTTTCAGATGCCTTTCATAGCTTACTCCTAACCACTTCTCAGTGAATATTATGCTTGTTTTTGCTTGACAACAGCAACCTTCTAACCATCCCATGAGGCTTGCTGCAGATCTTTTGCCTACAGTGCATAAGCAGGCTTCTTTGTTTCAGTTTGCAATTTTATTTTCCTTGATTTAATTTCACAAGCTTTGGTATGTTTTCTTTAGGCACATTCAAATAAAATGTGAAAGTACATATTGTACCGTGACAGCCATGTCTGTCTGTCTTTCTGTCTGAATAAAACAACTTGGCCCCCAGCTGACTAGTTTTGTAGAAATTTGGTAGTACACTTATTCTTCAAGGACATTTGTTGGTACAGTTCAATTCTCATTGGAAATTTAAACATTTCTCATTGATTGGCACTAGTGAATCTGGAAATTCATGTATCCTATAACAGAAACATTCTGTGCAACTTCAACTATGGATTAGTTTACTCTTTCGGTCTTAAATTAAGAGTAGTTACTTCAATAAGTTCATTGTATGATATATCTTATATATAAACGTCTATGCGTGGAAGTGTGTGTGTCTGTCTGGCCCGGAAGTGAGAGATGGGGTTGGGGGTAACAGAAAACTCGCTTAGCCGCTAATAACATAAGTTGGGTCCAGCACATCAGAAAAATGAATCCTCCTAGGAGAGAGATGCCCAGAGTACTTCCTTTCAATTACCTGACACCTCTATATTTCAGTTTTTTTTCTGATGATTTCAATAGTTTCTGGGACCCCAGGCTTTTAACAGCACGGGCTTACTCAGCTAGTATATATATATATATATATATATATATATATATATACTGTATATATATATATATATTCTATATATCTATCTATTATATAAAAAATTTTGGGTCGAGACATGATCATCTCAGAGAGACACTTTGAAGTCCTGTGAGACTACTTGCACGTCACGCCCTACTTACAAACAATTTCTCGGAGACACTTTAATGTCCCACAAGATAAGAAAGTGAGACAAAAGGACAGTTGCTGTACAGGCTTTTAAATGATTGTTGCACAGCATGACATGCAGAACACACAGCTCGGTAGCAGCAGCTGAGCCATCTGCATCACCTTAGCATGTGTTCAGCCCCCTCCAGTTCACAACGCGAGCGGCAGAGATGCGAAATGGTGAGCGTGAAGCATGCCCCCATGTGGGGGTGGATTGGGGGGGTGGGCGAGTGAAGTGAGTAGGGGGCAAAGCCCAGGACACCCCTTCGATGTGTATCTAGGGAGAGCAGCCCTGGATGGTGCAGTACCTCCCCTGGACGCTGGATGACCACCCCCCTGGGTTCGAGCAGTGCCTCAGTCTCTCGCATGGCTTCATGGGAGATGGAGTTCTCCACAGCCCTGTTGGGGTCTGGGGTGGCCGCCAGGGGCTGCAGCATGAGTCCCTTAGCCCAACTGGACTAATCTTCAGCCCCACCCAGGAGTGCAACCGGAAACAGGTGATCAAGCACCTGGAGCACTTCCGGGAGGGTCACAAAAGGAGCCAGCAACCACCACTCAACGGCCAGAGTCAGGTGGAAGGAGGACAAAGCTGTGGAGGAGTAGTGGTGAAAGAGAGAGGAGTGTTTTTGACTTCAGTGCTTGGGGACTGTGTTGTGGCTGGAGGGATTACAGGGAAGACATGCCCTCCAGCTGAAGAAAAATAAAACTTTTTATTTTATACGTGCCTCCTGTGTCAAGTCTGTGCCGGGTCGGGCGCAATATAGCGCCTTCTTACTATATATATATTTATATATCCACATATGTTTATGGTAAAAAAGACCCAGAAAAAGGTTTGGGGTAGCCACCCTGTATACTTGTACAATAAGGTTCTCATTTCCGAGCAACAGAGTAGTCCACAACTGAACAGACGAAGCACAAAACATGGTGGCTTTATATAGAATAGTCAGGAGGGGGAGTGTTTTGTGGGATGCAATCAGGAGTGAGGTCAAAGCTTGCACCAGAAATGAGGTCAGAGGTGGACTCATGAGTGAGTTCAGGTGGGATTTCCTTCTGAAGGTTTGCAAAGGAAGCAGAAGAGGTGTTAGTGTGTATCGTCAACCCCTGGTTTAGCATATAGATGTCTTTAGTTAACCTCTTCACTGCCTCCAATGCACACGTGTTTGACAATATAGATACTTAGATTTTTGAGCTCTTTTGAAACCCTCCCCAAATGTGTTGCACACTGAAATGCGATTGACGCGTCTGTCGAGGGTTGCTTGTCCATCGCTGTTATAGCGCCACCAAGGCAACTACAAGTTCACAGCCCCTCTGTGTAACATGTCTGTCACCTCGATGGTTGATTTGGGGAGCATTAAAACCCAGCCACTGACCAGGCCCCATTCCTGCTTGTTGGCTGTGTCTGTGTGTATTGAGGTGATAGCTCCTGTTTGAAAAAAATACCCTGACTGTTCTTGTTTTGATTGGAATAAAGTTGGTTTTTTTGAAGCCTTTAGACTCAGCATCTTCTCTCAGCTGCAGAACAGTGACTAACATGTCACAATACTTTTTTATTTTTTACTAATTTGACAATCACTTCTGATGGCAAAAGACTGAAACACCTGCAGTTGTGTGCATGGGATAGGGTGGGGTCAGATGTAGGCAGAGGTAGATGACCAAGTAATACCATATACGTAAGGAAGGTATAATGTTTTATGTGTTATTTATTCAATTCACTACTACTTGTAGTCTTTATGTAATCAATACAGTAATAGTGGTTGTGTTTATTTATTAATCACTGCACAAGGGTTGGTTACTGTCCCTTACTGCTACTGTTTTTTGTCATTTTTGTTCTGTTCTTTATGTTGATTGGTTATATTTTTGGTTTTGTCTGTGTGTATCGTTGCTTTTGCTGTGTTCCATATGTTTTGCAGGTGGTCCACCAAGTGGTGGGGCCTCCTGCCCATCATCACCAGGAACTTCCCTCTGCTGTATAAATCCTTCCACAGTTCCTGGTGGTTCATTTTGAGGGAGATGATGACTTTACTTGTGTTTGGTTGGTTTATTGGATTTCGGAGTCTTATTTCTCTGTTTTTGACTATGTTTCTGGATTTCTGTTTTAAGATCTTGTTTGGGGCGGAGTGGTGGCTCTGAGGCTCTGCACTGGCAATCTGAAGGTTGCCGGTTTGAATCCCATAAATGCCAAAAGTGACTTCACTTCATTGGGGTTTGATGGCAGAATTGGCACTCCAGCCACCATAAAAAATCTCACACTGTCCCATTCCATCTGAACCTATGTGGTGTTGAGGTGTCACCTGTTACATGGCTGCACTCGGGTCCTCATCTGGGATCCTGAGTTGGTTTGTCATGTAGTTGGTGCGGCAATGCGCTGTATCGGCGTGTCCTCCTAACCTCTCTCTTGCATTAGATTTCCTAAGTGTTTTCATCAATCCCATCGCTTCTTGCACACCACAGAGTTTTATTGTTATTGAACAGAAGATACTTTTTTTTTTTTAAGTATATTTTAATTTTATTGAATTTTTTAAAATCATTTAACACTCCATACACATAACTCGAGTTTTACAAAAAGAAAAAAAAAAAGGTTTAAAACAAATCAACCCTCACCCCTGAGAAAGAGAGCTAGTCCAGCAGTGTAAAACTTTCTGCTAGTAAAGACAAATGAATAGATAAAATAATAAATGAATAAAGATAAAAGGAGTAAGAGAGGGGGAGATAACCTGCTTCCTCAATTTAAAAGCTTATTCTAAAATGTTATTGATTAGATCCTGCCAGGTTTTGAGAAACTTTTGTACAAATCCTCTAAGCGCGAATTGGATTTTTTGCAATTTCAAATAGTATATAACATCAGTTACCCAGTGACTTTAAAGAGGAGAGTTAGGATTCTTCCATTTGAGCAAGATAAGTATATGTGCTAATAGTGTAGTAAAGGTAATTACAGTTTGTTTGTCCTTCTCCACTTTAAGCCCATCTGAAAGAACACGAAACACAGCTGGGCTAAAGGAACATTGCTTTTCCTTAAGTGGTTATGATGTGGCTTATAATGTTGTCTCAACGTGAAGAGAGGACATATTTATGATCATACAATTGTCCTACTCTTACATCCCCTTAAACAAGTCTGGTCCTGGACTTACTAGGAACTGTCATAGGAGTTGTTGGAAGGACAGGCAGTAGCTGCTTTCAAAAAGGACCTGATTGTTGCTATGTCTGGGGAGCATTTCCAATTTATCCAGAATGAATCTCTACATTTATTTCACTTTAGAGTTGTTCTAGGTTGGCATTACTCCAAGATGGCATTGTTTTCATCATTGGCTTCACTTCTTCCTTTTGCACAGACTTGCTAAATATATCCATGGGACCAACAGAATGTAATGAAGAATCCTACATAATTACAACTGCTGGGTGCTACTCAGTTCCAGTCAGACATGACTAGGATTCAGCTGTCAAGCTGTGCTGTTTGGCACACCCACTTCTATGCCTTACCTTGACATTTCTTTGGTCTCGCCTCCCATATGCAGTTCTTAATAGTAGCAGTTACTACTACGCTGAGGCTTCTTACAACTCATTTTATTCTTTTTTTATTTTTTATTAATTTTATTGTAATCATTCCATACAAATCAATCAATTTTTACAAAAAGTAGGATTGAGAACAAGTCGACCCCCACCCCTGAGAGAGAGAACAAGGCCAACAGGGTAAAACTTAAGGCTTGTAAACATACCTAAATTGATGAGTTTGATAAGCCAATAGAGATGAATGGAGAAGAAAAAGAAATACAGAAATAATTGCTTCCTCTGTGCTTTAAGAGCTTATCCTAAAATATTACTGATTAGATCCTGCCATGTTTAAAAAAAAATCTGTACAGATCCTCTAACTGAGAATTTGATTTTTTCCAATTTCAAATAGTATAAAACATCGGTTTCCCACTGACTTAAAATAGGAGAGTTAGGATTCTTCCAGTTTAGCAAAGTAAGTCTGCGTGCCAAAAGTGTAGTGAATGCAATCACAGTTTGTTTGTCCTTCTCCACTTTAAACCCATCTGGAAGAACCCCAAACACAGCTGTTAATGGGTTAGGAGGGATTGTGACACCAGGGCTGTCTGAAAGGCCTTTAGAGATTTTGGTCCAAAATTATGTTAATTTGGTGCACGTTCAAAATATGTGGCCCAGTGAGGCCGGGACTTGATTGCAGCGTTCGCAGGTTGGATCTTGCCCTGGAAACATTTTGGACAATTTTAAACAAGACAGATGCACTTGATAAATAATTTTAAATGGAATAATTGTATGCTTTGTGCATATGGAGCTCGAGTGAATTCTGTGCATTGCTGCTTTACTTTTCTGAAATATTGAGTAAGAGATCCTTCCTGAAAAGAAACTTTTTGTCGTGTAAAGATTTGGTGCTTGCCTTTTGTACTAGCTGGGATTTGCTGGTGATATCCCTCTGTAGTGAGTATTTTTGGAAATGCTTTTGGAACTTAGTGGGGTTTATTGTCCTGAGGGACTACTATTTCATCACACTTACTATTCCAGATTGCAGGGGTTGTCATATGCTGACAGTTGGGCCTTTGCCTCTGCTCCATCCTGGAACTGTCTATGTGGCCGCATGGCGCCTTATGTGAACCTCTGTCCTCACAGCTCATTTCTCCTGGTCCATGAAATCAAATCAGGTGAATGGCATGAAGTTTAAGCCTTTAAAAGTAAAAAATAAAAGCAACTTATTAGGCAGAAATGCTTGAAAGATTGCACTTTATGCTACAGTGACTAAATGTGTACTTTACTCTGAGTTTCCATTTCACTAAAAATAACCTCACAACTGCATTATCCAAAGATTACACTGATTTAGTGTTTCTCTGACATTTTGCAAAGTACCATAATGATCCAATATATGTCATGTTCAGATGCAGCCAACAATTTTAGCTTCAGATTTCAGCACAGATTTTAAATCTCCATTCGGTACTTCCTTCAAAAAAATTATGTTTAAGAAATTTGAACTACTATACAACTAGCCACAGACCCTCCACATCCATCAACTAATAAGAGCACATGAACTTTTTTATTATTTGAGTTGGAAACTTCTGTCTATGAAAGCAGTTTCAGCCACATATTGTATTTATGATTGCTACTATATAATTGCACTTTTTTCTGAATATGTAAAAAAACTTTAAAATTTAAATTTAAAAAATTTTGAAATTTAAAAATGCTCCATCTTTCAGTCTAGCTGACCAAATCTCCATACATACATTAGCTTCCCTGTTTTAGTCTCAGCTTTATCCCATCCTTATTTGTTGAACACAGTGACCTCCTTCTGTCTAGTCTCGCCGAAGTCAGACATACTGTATGAGACATACATCTGGAGATAACCATGAGTGAATTGTGCCTAAAACTGGGTGGGGACAATAAGACAACTCACTGACTGTCACATTTCTAAACCAATCCAATGCCTCATGGAGGTGGAGCTCAAAGTAGGGGCGGTGATTTAGGGAGTAAAAGACAGAGATGCTATCGTTAATCTGGTCCAACAGAGAGCAAGTGTCTAATTTCTATTAACTGTATACAATTTAACATTCCTCTAAAAACACCACCATTAAGCATGCAAATATGTGTTGTGTGTGCAGTGAGAACTTTGCATGTGTTAAAAATAAACATAAACTGCTGCAAGTCAAAATAAACAGGTTTTACATTGGCTTTTAAAGACTTTAATGGACCAATGGTAAAAATGAACAATGCATTGTTGCGAGTGCAGTGTGTGCTCTTTGTTGTTCATAGTTATGGCGATAGTGTTGGAGTCGATGTGAGTTTGAGAGAATTGGCAGCTGGGCTTGTGAAAATATGAACTGCAAAATTTTATTTGAAGTGAAAGGTGTGTCACACCCCATCAAAAGAACTTACATTAAGAGAGCTGATAATGAAGAGCCACAGAAGATGCAGATTTCAGTGCTCAAAACACCCGAATCACCAAATCTGCCTAACAACACCAACAGAACAACAGATGAGGTTGTGCAACGTCCACCTTCTGACCGCATGTTTAAATGAATAACTAAAGAAATTTAACATTGCTGTCTAAATCAGTGGTTCTCAACCTGTGGGGCGGGCCCCCTAGGGGGGGTGCGAAGTAATTTTGTTGCAAAGATGTTAAAAAAAGAAAACAAGAATCAAAAATATGAAAAAAACGTCTTTTGAAACCAAAACATATTAACTTAAACTACATTCTGATACTAGAACAATAAATATAGAGTTAGATAAATGTCGATAAAAGTTAAGTAGGTATAATAAAATATGCATCCACATTTCAAAAAAATGTTAGGGGAGCGCGATTAAAACTGTTATGAAAACTCGGGTCGCAAATACCTAAAGGTTGAGAAACGCTGGTCTAAATGGAAATATGTGTATGTGTCTGTCTCCACTGTCACAACACTCATTACAACATACAAATTAATTATTAATCTTCATTTACCTTGTGCTATTGAGATCCTGAATGGACAACAGCAATTTTAACTTCTTATTTTCTCTCAGAGTCAAGTCTTTTGCTCTCTCCTTGAAATCCCAGCATCAGTTTAAAACACAAGGACTTGAGGAATTAAGGGTAGGTGTTTTAGGAAGACTGCCGTGGGCTGGCGCCCTGCCCGGGGGTTGTTTCCTGCCTTGCGCCCTATGTTGGCTGGGATTGGCTCCAGCAGACCCCCATGACCCTGTAGTTAGGATATAGCAGGTTGGATAATGGATGGATGGATGTTTTAGGAAGAAGCCCTGTAGGTGTAGCCTTTGCAGTGCAGGATTTCACTTCACCCTTTTTAATGGGTTCTCTCCAGACATGTATTCTCATTTGAGAGTCACATCTGGCCTTGTGAGATTACTTTCTGTCTAACCATGCCTTTGAATCTTCCAATACTGTACATGATGTACAGCAGTCAACCTTAAAGTTGCTAGCAGTCCTAGACATGTTGTACTCAAGTGTTTAATCATGGACATACAAGTGGAAGCTAGTCTGCAACAGGATGAAACCACTGTGGGCAACAATGAAGTTCATGTCCCAGTATAACAAACACTGCAATCCTTAGGGTTATTAAATGGAGCATTTGGGTTAACAGAAGAGTGAACCGATTTTTTTGAGGATGAGGACTAACTAGGGTTTGCTTTCTCACACTTATCTTACCATTTGTCTCCATTTTCAGGAGGGAATGAGAACATTAGAACACTCTAGATGAGAACAGGCCATTCAACCCAACTAAGCTCGCCAGTCCTACCCAAGTATTTCTTCCAAATAAACATCAAGTCGAGTTTTGAAAGTCCCTAACGTCTTACTGTCTACCACACTACTTGGTAGCTTATTCCAGGTGTCTATCATTCTTTGTGTAAAAAAAAAACTTCTTAATGTTTGTGCGAAACTTACCCTTAACAAGTTTCCAACTGTCTCCCCGTGTACTTGATGAACTCATTTTAAAATACAAGTCTCAATCCACTTTACTAATTCCCTTCATAATTTTAAACACTTCAATCATGTCACCTCTTAAATCTTCTTTTGCTTAAACTGTAAAGGCTCAGCTCTTTTAATCTTTCCTCATAATTCAACCCCTGTAGCCCTGGAATCAGCCTAGTCGCTCTTCTCTGGACCTTTTCTAGCACTGCTATGTCCTTTTTGTAGCCTGGAGACCAAAACTGCACACAGTACTCCAGATGAGGCCTCACCAGTGCATTATAAAGGTTGAGCATAACCTCCTTGGACTTGTACTCCACACATCGTGCTATATAACCTAACATTCTGTTAGCCTTCTTAATGGCTTCTGAACACTGTCAGGAAGATATGAGTATCTCCTCCTGTCCGAACTCTCAGGGGTCTCTCATCATTCAGTTTGGTTTGAGGCACATTTAAGTACAGTACTATTTATTAACAAGTGCCATATTATTGGCCACATGACTAACAACATGAAAAGAGCCATAATTAAATATGTTAGGTATGGAGATGTGATTCTTAGGATGAAGACCAAATGAAGTCAGTAAAATGTTGACCAGATGAGGAATGTCTTAGAAGTAGGGCAATGGGAAGCTGCCAAAGACATGTTTTCTCACCATCAAACGTCTAGCCTTTTAAGATTGTAGGAGGTTATGTGTCTTTGCCAATAAGTGACCCTCCCTTTTATTGCCTCTCAGATCTCAGAAGGTCACTCTGGCAAGATGGAGTCTGTAGTGATGAGACATTACACACAGCAGCTCCAATGAGCATTGATTTTTCCATCTCTCTCCCAACTCAATATTCAGACTGTCATATCTTTTTTTTCTCCTCTTTAAGCAGAGGATGAAGTTAAGACAAAATGGGCCTCACATGACACACACAAACAGTGCTTCAGTGATTTCTGCAGACACTCTAATTTTGTTCTGACTAAACCTAAACTCAGAGCTACTTTTTAATATACTCTATAATTTTCACAGCTTCATAGCACACAGATAAGAACTAGCAAGGTTTTCTATATAATAATTTGGAAATTAAATACACCTTGTCAGAGAAGCACTTGAATATTTTGCAAGAAGTAATTTCAAATCAGACACCGTTTATGACTCTGCAAACTGGTCAGACCCAATAAAATTACAGCAAACTGGGCAAGTTAGGATTTAATGCTTTTAACAATGTAGCCTAAATGTTGGAGATGCTGGAACTTTTTCCTTGGCAAAGCCACAACCAAGCTTTCAAATGTTTGTGCAGTTTTTTCTTCTGAAATAAATACACATCTTGGAGCTTTGTTAAAAGTTTAATAAAGAGGCAATTCATGAGTAGTACACTAACAAGACACAGCCCTGGATGTGATGCTATTTTTTTCAAAGTCATTTTTTTTTCTGTCTTAGTAAACACTATGAAGGACTTTCACAATATTGAAGTATAAGAGTTATGACATTAGCCAGACAGGAGAAGATTTAAATGACAGTATATATCATCATTCATAAGCAACAAAATGGAAGCCCTGACAAGCCAGTCTTATCACCCTTGTGTATCCTTGAGCCTTCATGCCATCTTCACTCACTGTCTGAGTGCTAATAATGCTTGAGCTGCTGGGCTGGAGCTCAGTATGCAGCACTAAGGGGTACTGTGTTTGGTTGTAGTAATGGTGTACCTAATAAAGACGTCTGAGGAGATGCCTAGTCTGGCTTCTGGTCAGTGTATAATAACACAGACATCATTGATCTCTAGAGAATCTGATTACAAGCTCAGATTTATAAAGAGTATTGGAGAAAATTCACTTTGGAGCACTGAACTCAACATAACAGCAGAAGATGGCCAAGAAAAGGAAATGTGGACAGATGTCTGTTACTGAGCTTTGTCAACAGTACATGAGAGTGCAGATGAGCTCCTCTAAGTGACATATGCATTTACTGCACTAGGCTTGGAGCAAAGCACAAGGCAAAAACATCCACATCCTCCATACCCCTGTCCCAGAGCGGCACATGTCTCACGGACATACAGCTGTCCCTGGCATGTTTTTCATATCCTTTTCATTTCTAAACGGTGTGGGTTGCCATCCAAGTCAATTCTTGGAAACGACAAACGGCTAAGATTTCTTGTGATATTCTTTTTTTCTTTATAACCAACAACACTACAGAAAAAATGTACAAATATAGATAATACGTTATTTAAGAAAAATATAGTACATTACTACCAAGACCTTGAACCCACCCTCCTACTCAAATCTCGGAGACAATAATGACAATAACAATAGCCAGAGCTAACTGAAAGTTAGCCAGATTGTAAAACCTGTACATAAGAACTGGTACATCTAGACACGTCCATCGTGCATTTTAAAGCAATAAGAGCCAACAAGAGTTGTGGGTGTATAAAGCCAATGTCACATTGCTGTAAGTGACTTCTAGTTAAGAGGTACGTCGGAATGTAAAGGACTGTATGTTCTCAGCACAGCACAGCTGCATTTAAGTGAGGCTCATGATCATTTTTCACAATTTAAATGTCATTATCATCATAATAACAAAACATAAACTATTATATCTCCTCCAGTAATAGCTTTTATAGCCCATACTTTTCACATTAAATCTTTGAGGTTCCAGAGCCTTAGGCATTTGTATCCCCATGCAGACTCCCAGCTTCTCTGGCCCCTTTAATAAAGGAACACCACAATTTGGCCTCACTTGTCTACTGTCTCTGCTGCCGCTTCATCATATGCTCTCACCTCTCCATGTTGGTCTTTAAATTTTGGGTACTTAGTGTTACATACGTCAAGGCCTACATGATCAGAGAGACCTCCAATGAGATTGAAAAGATATTATTTGTTTAAAATATGAATGAGAAATACTGAGACAAGTAGCTTCGGGCTACAGAAAAGTGGCTGAACAAGGTAAAGAAAGAAAGAGTAAAGGCTGTACTTGGATTGAGTCATAGATAGAAGCAAACCAGTGACAATGTAGAAAACAAAAATTATCACATGGTATGGAAAACACAGTCCAAAACAAAAAGACAAAGACAAGCAAATGAACAGGGCTAAAGAAACTAGACACGTGATGCTGCATGTGAGTCGTTACTGAGGGCAGTGGACATACTTAAGTATGTTTGAAACTGATTATAGTGGTCCTCGCCTCAGCATGAAGTGAGAGCCACTGGTACGCAGTGACAAGAGGAAGGCTCGACCAGCTCTCATTCACAGCTCATGCCTACTGCACCCACTGAGCAAGTCAGTGAAGTTCATCTTAACTTTAGGTGGCCTTTCCTGCTGTAACCTTTTGATAAGCAGAAATTAGGGTGTCTTTATTTACTTGTATTTATTATATTTACATTTTTTTACTTAGCTTTTATCTAAAGCAACTTAGAGATCCTAGGTTACAAAACCCAACGGGCAGAAATTCACCAAACAAGAGAGTCTTCAAATGCTTCTTAAAGACACTGAGGGAGTCACCAGAGGTGGTAGAAGTGGGCAGCTCATTCCACCCGCCAAGTGCTGAAAGGAGTCTGGTCTGAGATTTGATATCACACTGTGGTGGCATCACTAGATGCTGATCAACAGCAGATCTGAGGGATTGAGAATGAGCATTGGACCTCACAAGTGTCTCCATATATAGGTGAAGACCCACTAACTACTCTGAAGGCAAGGATCCAAACTTAATACAGGCCATTACAGGAAACCATTGTAGTGACCTGGAGAGAGGAGTGACATGTGCTCGCCTTGGCTGGTTGAACACCAGATATGTTTAATCATCTGCAGTGGTTTGGTGGCAAATGCAGATACTCCTGCCAGCAGAGAATTGCAATGGTCCAGATGTGACAAGACCAAAGACTGGACCAGGAGCTGTGCTTCATATTCTGTCAGATATGGCCTGATCTTGTGGATGTTGTATAGAATTAATCTCCAGGACCAAGAGATTGCAGCAAAATGGTCCTTCAAGGTTGTATGCGATTTTGGCTGGTGGTAATGATAATGAGCTGAGCTGAAAGGTGATGGGGTGCTGGGATAACAAGAAGGCCCATCTTTGCCAGGTAGAGTGGTAAATGGTGTTTCTTTATCCAGGTCACAATATCAGTGAGACATGAAGAGATTCTAGCTGGTAATGTGTGGTCCTCTGCAGAAGCGTTTCTTAACCTTTGTTGTGTTGGTGAAATGAGCATGCATGTAAAGGTTCCCCTTGGTGATACGGTTCCCCATTTGTGAGATGATAGCATTTAAAGACACAAAGGTAAATATCATGCACCGTTGTCAATAGCTTAGACAACCAGATGTGACCCACTTGTGACACCAACTAGCAACCTACAAGCAGCAGCCCACAGCCAAAAAGTTGGTCACAACACAGGGGTTGAAACCCTGCTATGAAGGGTAAGACAGGTACAGCAGTGTAGCATAACACTGATAGGAGTAGTCATGGGACAGGATTATATAGCCTAGTGAAGAAGCATGTAGGGAGAAGAGAAGAAGATTCAGCAGTGATTCTTGGGACACCCCAGTGTTTGCCTGGGGCACCTTGGACATCTCTCTACACCAGGACACACAGTAAGCTTAGAGGTAGGAATCAAAGCACATGAGAGCAGTCCTAGTGATGCCAAGGTCAGGGCGGGTGGCAAGGAGGAGCTGGTGGTTGACTGTGTCAAAGGCAGAGGAGAGATCTAGCAGTATGACTACAGATGACATATTGGAAGCTCTGGCCTACCCTAACGTGTCAACAGCAGTAAGTAGAGCCGACTTGATGGAATGACCCTACTTGACTCCTGACTGATTAGGAATGTTCTGTAGAACAAACAGAGACTTGGTCCAAGACGGCACCCTTCAGTGATTTGGGTAGAAGGGAGAGGAAATAGTCTGGTCTGTAATTACCTACTTGAAATGGATTGAGAGTGGGCTTCTTATTCCAAGGCCTTCTCAGTCATTAGAACACATTCCAGTTATACATTTCTGCCGATACTGGTGTGCTGTCCACATCCATAATCAAAGATGAGTTGACTGACTTGATCTTTAAAGAGTTGTACCATTGGGGCCTTGTTTTTTTTTTTATGAGTTGTTGTTGCCGCCTATAGGTATACACAATGTCTTTGTCTATTTTGCACACTCCTCTTCAGTTGGCTATGCATTGGGTTTGTGGGATGGACACCATTAGGAATGGATTTAGACTGTTATCTGTTCTTTTTTTTACCACATTTATAACTACTTTGTTAATTTTGTATTGTTGTCTGGTCAATTAAAAAACACATGATGAAATCCACTAAATCCAGTTCAGAGTTGTGGGTTGGGCAGAACTTACATGGCAGCACTGGACGTAAGGCAGGAAACAGCCTGGCAGGGCATTCCTTTGGCCGCACTCCAGAGGCAGACAGGTCTTGTTAGTCGCCCATTCATCGGACTTCATATACTGTGCTTTTCTACTTTCCTGGTTACTTATGTCAAGTAGTTTTGTGGAAGGTATGCATTTCCTGTATCTTCTGTTTTATTTATTGTGTATTTTAAAGTTATAATTCAGTGGCACAAAGGGTGTCATTGCTGTCCCACATGGTGTGGGATCCACTTTCATTTGAGCCCAGACATTCCTCTGTGCTGCTTATTTTAAGGTAGCTCTGCTGGTTTCTCCAGCCATCCTTAGAACTTTTATTCTGGGAGAAAAAAAAGGAATTTTGAAAATTGATGAATGTTTTTTTTTTCCTGCATCTGATGCAATTTTGTTTACAAGAAAGAATCACGTCAGGACATCATGGTGTGCTTATGTAATTCAAGGTAGCTCCTCTGACACCTCATTGACTGAGCAGTACAGCACAACGCTGTATCGCTGCTGATGTTTTCCAGAAACTTGAAAGAGAACAAGATAAACAAGCTGACACCTAACACAGAGTATATTTTAGGTCTGTAATTAAATGTAAAAAATGGGTCAGCAGAGGAGGAGGTGAGAAAAAAATAAATATGTGCTCCAGATCAAAGAAAATTCAATCTTAAATGTTTTGTTTATGATCTGCAGTTCCTTTTTCAAGTTTAAAGAACACAATTCTGTTACTGGCTTTTAAAAATGATTCATTCTGCTTCTTGGATTTCTCTAGCCTTACTAAATGGACTTGTTCTCCACAACATACGTGGCTGCAGTGTGGCACTCAGGGCAAGGTTGTGTGGCATATTTCCTGCACAAAAACATCCTAGATATGTCCAAATGTGGACCACCTGTTTTCTTTGCAGCTCTGGAGGGGTCCTCTTTGATTTCACTCATTGACTAGTTGGCGGCAGCTGCTGCATTTTTCTTTTTCATCACAAGCATCAGCATGGAGCATAAGGAAAGTCTTATTGAAGTCGTGACCTTGTGTAGTAATCTGTTTGTATAGACATTCCTGCCTAGGGCCTAGTGACAAATTTAGATTACCAATCATCAGTAATAAACCAACTGCAGAAAAACACACACACACACACATATACCACCAGAACTCTTCCATAAGTTGACTCTCCAGCCTAACTGAAATACCAGGCAAGAAGGCCCTTGCTTAGGGAGGTGACCAAACACCAATGGTTATTCTCCAGAAGTCTTCTGGAGAGATAGGAGAAACAATGGGAAGGCCGACCATCTCAGCAGCACTTCATCAATCAGACATTTATGCTAGAGTGGCTGGGTGGAAACTACTCTTTAGTATAAGGGACATGATGGCATTTAATGGCCTCTGAGAGCATGAGGAAAAATATTTTCCAGTCCGATGGGGCAAACATTGAACTTGAGCACTGCTCATTACCTGCCTAATACCATCCCTATAGTGAAGTGTGGTGGTGGCAGCAGTATGTTATGGGGGTGCTTCCACCCCACAAGAAGAGAAGGTGCTGTCACTAACACTGTCATCTTTCCACCCAACAGTTCAGACAAGCAGCCCCAGGATGATGCCAAGTGCCTGCCTTTAGTTCCATTTCAGCACAATAAAAACAGGCCACCCCAAAAGATGGTGGCACATTCTGGCACCCCTATACAACAGCATTTTTGTTTAACTAGACAAATTTGGGCCATTGCTTTGACTGCCTGTGAATGCAGTGCCTGTTTCTGGCAATGCCAGTAATTAAATAGGGTAGCCCGGCTGGTGCCCCAATTATTCCTATTAGTTGTCTCTTGCACTATGTCCACCAGTCACAATTTATGTTGTATATATATTTCTAAATGTTCATTCTTAATACGTTTTGTTTGAGTGATCCAAACTAAGTGAGAGATAGTGGGAGATCTCTACAAATAAAGCAATATAAAATGTTCTCTTACTTTCTCAAAGAGCTTGAACCGTGTGTGGGTGTGACAGCATGTGGGCACGTTTGATATGGCTAAGTGAGGGCATTCCGGGATATTTTAAAAAGGAGTAGGAGGTTTCAGGAAAGCCTGAGGAATCCCCTGGTAGATTCTGAGCAAATACTGGGCAATGTGGATGTATTTAAATCAGAGCATCTGTCTTGGGAATATTAAATCATACAGATATACTGTAGAATCTAAGATAACTTCTCTTTAAAGAAGAGGAAGAATACACAAAAAGGTATCTGACCTTCTGCGTTTTTTATTCTTTTCCTTTAATTTGCACCTCCAGTGGAGTGGTGACTGGGCATTGATCTCATTTACTGTTTCCATATCTGTCTTCTTTGGCCCTGGGGTTGGACTGAACAGACTGTCCAAAACGTGTTCTGCTCCTTCAGGGAAGAATAAGCGCACAAACACAGCCAGATGAACCAACTGTTTTTTCTTTATACTGTTGGGTGCATACACAATGAATTTGTGGCTTTTTTCAGACACAGATTTGGGTCAAGGCACTTATTCTGGTGAAGTTTTTAGATGTCTCCATTTATGAAACTTTTCTTTTTCTTCGTATTATAACATTCTCAGATGTACATAATCCGTTTTTTTGCTGTTGAGGAGAGACACCCACCCCAGCAGCACACGTGGACAGGACGCCAGTCCATTGCAGGGCCAACTCATTCACTCAGCACCCAGCGCCATCAACAGTCAGAGAGACATGAAAACCTTTGGAGATTTTGGAGGAAAACCCATACAGACAAGGGAAGAAGGTGGAAACTCCATACAGTTGTCAAGGGGGTATGGAAATAAAACTCAGTATTGGTAGTCCATGAGGCAGCAATGCTTACTGCTGAGGTGCTGTGGTGCTCTGTTTCAGATTGAATTTTCTAAACTTTCAGTTTTTGTAATGA
Source organism: Polypterus bichir lapradei (assembly GCA_026402145.1). NCBI lineage: Eukaryota > Metazoa > Chordata > Cladistia > Polypteriformes > Polypteridae > Polypterus > Polypterus bichir. Next base: position 43,662,053 of record JANRMT010062856.1, read on the forward strand.
AGCTGCTTACTGCAACCTCAAAAAAAAGGAGTACAATTATTTTGATTCTCCTCCCGCCTCCCAGAGTCACACGGGTTAGGTTAATTGACAACAAGAACGATTGTGTGTGGCTGTGTGCAGTGTTCTCGGCAGTGGACTAACATCCAGAGATGGTGCACGCCATACATTCAGTCATGCCTGTGGGGGGCTTCTGCTTCCTGTGACTCTGCACTGGATGAGGGTGTTAGAAAATGTTTGTTCATTATTATAGTAATTGGTTATTTAATATTATCATGAGATTCTGTAGTGAGGGAAATGCTCTCAAGAGCTCCCATTACTTGCAGCTGAAAAAGTAGGTGAACCCAGAAAATTGCTGTTAAACCAACAAAGAGAGAGAGAAAGAAGGCGACACCAAAGGCACTCTGGGCTCTTGTGCACTGTTCTGTGGCACTGTCATGGAGGTATTATTAAGGTGCATCGGGGGTCCGAGATCTCATTTATCTCTACCTATATTTGAGTCATTTTATAATTTGAGATGCTACAGATTGTGCACACAGTGTCTGAGCATGTATGGACGGACACAGGGTAGTACTCGTTAAATTTATTTTTATTTATTTATTAACTTATCAATTGATTGAGTGATTGATTGGCTGTATTATTTGTCATGTGATGTGTATCCCTGTTTTTTTTATGTTTCTGCTTAAGCATCCAAATTTCCCCTTGTGATTAATGATTGTTGATTTAACCTAATTGAATCTAACATGAAAAAGCAGACACGTGTTTAAAAGTATTTCATCATTAATAAAGCATGTTAACTTTTTGGTAAGTCAGCGATCCCCATGGGCACCTACAAACCTGGGTGATGGTTGGAATGATTTAAAGAAGACCCTCACACTGTTTAAAGCCTGGATTACCTTGTCTCTGTTAGCTCCTATTCACCATTTTGGGACACATTTAGTGAAGCCATATTCTTACAGTATGGGACACTGGAAAAGCTTGAGCTAAATCAAATCCAAGCTGAATTTCACTCAACTTACAGGGGTTTAAAAATGTGATTGTCATATGTTAAGATTAATAATGTCATGTTTTTATGTTTTTCTTTAGCTGTTGTGCTGGCTTGTGTGTGCTTTCATTTGTTTTTGCATCCTTTTTCTTAACCCACCTATTCTGTTTCACGATCCTGAGAAGACAGACCCTTTCACAGAAATCAAATCCTAAACTGGCCAGCCAGACTCAGCTTAGTGTTTAGGATGAGCACATAAAGCCGGGTGTATGAAATGCTGCATGCGAGAGCCTTGTGCGTAGGATGGGAATTGAATGCAGGTCAGCAGTGCAGAGGGGTAACAGTGTTAACCGCTAAGTCACCCTGCTTCCACTATTCAGCCTCTTCACTTTAGTGGTGTTCTGGGAAAGGCATGTATGGCACTCCATATGCATCCTTAAACAGGATGTAGTGGTACCAAACATACTAAATTCAAATCAATTTACTGTACACACACTATGTCCATCCATCCATCCTCTTCCGCTAATCCGAGGTCGGGTCACGGGGGCAGCAGCGTGAGCAGAGATGCCCAGACTTCCCTCTCCCTGGCCACTTCTTCTAGCTCTTCCGAGGGAATCCTGAGGCGTTCCCAGGCCAGCCGGGAGACATAGCCCCTCCAGTGTGTCCTGGGTCTTCCCCAAGGCATATATATATAGTAGATATATATATCTGATCACTTCTTACTATATATATATATATATATATATATATATATAGTAAGAAGTGATCAGGCAGGCAGACTACTCTGAAAAGCCAAGAAAGGTTGAGCTACCATCCTGATGTCCCATTTAATAGCAACTGAAATGACAGCCGCAAACGGCTCAAGTAAAAAAGCACTAATGGGTTCAGCTTTCTGGCAGCGGTTCTCAGTAGGAGCTCTGTCATCTGGAATAGACAGCTCAGCATCTGACGCCACCTTCTGGGAACAAGCAAGCTTTATATTTTGGGGCGGGGTTTCTCGGGTAGTGGGTGGGTCCAGACATCCAATTCGGGCATTTTTTTCTTGGCTGCAGAGGAGGAAGGAGAAAATAAGTTTAGTGTCATATATATATATATATATAAGCTTGTTGTCACATTGAGCCATGTAGAAGTTAGAAAGGATTACCTCAGATCCCGAATGGTTGCTTCTTTGGCTCTAGGTTTTTATTCCAGCTAGTTTCCTAAATAATAACCAGTTTACTGCAGTTTACCTTTTGCCTTAATTTTACCTGACCATTTTTTTAAGATTCAGAACTCTTAACTGTTTCTTTTCCTTTTAATCTGCAAAAATGCAAAGTGAGCCAAAGGATAACCAGTTAACTGAGGGCTCTGAAACTCAGTTTAAAGGAAGTCACCATTTTCACTCCAACTAATTTCCTAATTAGAAGCCAATTCCTGCTGTTAATGAAGCACATTATTTAATTTGATTTCTTACAGTATTGGTGCTCTCGTTCTGCCACACCATACGTTTCCCAAGCTGCTGATTTTCAGTTTTTTGAAAGCAACATCAGCATGTTTTATAGATCAGGGCAAATCAATGTTTGTTAGACTTTCACAATTTTCTTTTTGATTATTTTATTGAAGCAGGTATGCTGTGGAGGACACACGCGTACAAATGGCACCGAGTTAGTTGGTCATCTGTTTGTTTGATAGCAATCTCATTATTGTTTGGCTGCTAAAATGATTAAGGGTCTTGTTTCTTAAAAAGCAAGCCAATTAAAATGTGGGCAATGGATTCTGCTCTATTAGCAGCAGTAATTGCTTACTAATTAGGACAGTGGCAGGAACGAAAAGCTTTAGCCGCTGTGGCCCTCTGGTATCTGTGCTTGACAGCCATACTCCAAAGCAGGGGTTCCCAGGTTTAGTCCTGGTGGACCACTGTGGTTGAAGGCTTTCACTCCAGTCAGTTTCACAGATCGGGAGGGCACTCTTACGCCTCCACAGTTGAATTCTGTTCTGTTTATGCTTTCCCAGAAGTGCTCACATATGATATTTGTATTTAGAAGAAGTTCAGAAATGTGTTTTCTTTGTCATAATTTTATACAGTTACCTTTTTTTTAACCATTTTTATTTCAATTCACTTTAATTCTGTGGAGTTAATGCCTTAAATTGTATCCAAATACTGACAATTAGTGATGAGCCGTGCAGACACGGGTGCAAATGACGCTGAACATTAAAGCCGCACTGCTACTTCAGTGTTACATTCATTAGTGTGCCATATAATAACTAATAAAAGGCTTAACAAAGTGGTCCTCCAGTTCAATAAAGTGGACCACTTTAACTGCGGGTGTTCATCCCAATCTGCTTTTAACTGGACCCCTGCCTTTATTAAACCAGCTGTTATTTTCCATTTTGTGCCCTTTTTTGTGTCAACCCAGAAATTACAAAATGGGTTTGCTCTATATTAGGGAACTGTAGCAAGCATTTGTGTGTGTGTGACATTCATTATTGTTCTTGCTTTTTGAGATTTTGCTCTTTCTTTATATTCCGATCATTTAAGCCTTTTCTTATTAACTAGCCTCAACAGGTAATTGAACTCATTTAAAAATCTCCTGTGCTACGTGTTCCTTCAGTGCCTTCCTTCGATATTCTAGCGTGTCTGAAGCTCACTTGACTGGCTCGCCTTCTCTTAAATACATTCCCATGAAGCCTTCTTCTCGGACTCTGTCATTTTGAGGCACCTTCCCTGCCTCCTGTCCACTTTTATGCTTCTGGTCTTCGAAGACAACTCTCAACGCACCTTCTATGTCTTTACTCCTCCTCAATTCATTACTGTGCATTAGAACATTAGAATACTCTAGACGAGAACAGGCCATTCAACCCAACTAAGCTTGTCAGTTCTATCCACTTATTTCTTTCAAAGAAAAACATCAAGTCAAGTTTTGAAAGTCTCTAATGTCTTACTGTCTACCGCACTACTTGGTAGCTTATTCCAAGTGTCTATCGATGTTTGTGTCAAGAAAAACTTCTGAATGTTTGTGTCTTGTCTCAAACTCACACTTCCTCTTTCAATTGGTCACTAAAGTCAAACTGACCAGTCAAGGCAAAACCAAACCGATCAATCTGATTGCTTCTCGGGACCAAACACACACACACAGACCTTAGCATTTTATTTTATGGCTAGTTGTGTTTCCCATCTAAGACAGGTTGAAATCAACATTGACCTTGGCATAAACGTTTGCAGCACAACATGCAATAAATGCGTCTCTGTTATATGCCATTTGGAATGGGATTTGTAAATGCAGTGTTAATGTTTGTGACGAGCCATCTGTTGGAATGATAGAGACATTGCAACCACACAGACAGACAGAAACACAGAAACTTATCCATGTATTTAGGTGGACAGTTTAGCTCACAAGTGAGTTTTATACTGAAGTAACTGCTTCCCATTAGGATTCAGTGTAATTTGCACCCGAGTCTGCGCTTCTCATCACTAATAATCAATCTTTGGATACAATTAAGGAAATAAACTCCACAGGAAAAGGTGAATTAAAAAAAAAAATGGCAACGCATTTAAACATACAGCAAAAAATGCACATTTCTGAATTTAGTTTACATGTAAATATAACTGCACATATTGCTGAAATGAAAATAAGAAAAGAAAAAAAAAATGAATTAAGCAATTGGATCATTTCGAAGTAAGACAGAACCATTTATTTGTGAAGCTGTCTGGAATGAAAACCCGCAGCCCTATGGAACTCTTAGGACTGAACTTAGGAAAGGATGGGACTAGATTTGATGAAACAAGGATTTCATAGTAAACATTGTCTGAAAAGACTTAAATCGTTTCAATTTAAGTAATTAAAAACTTGTATTAACTGGTGAGGTAAGTTTAACAATTATAAAAATAATAAAATGATGTCATTGTAAAAAAAGAACATTTTTAAAAGCACATGGCTGTGAATGGAAGCTGGTTATGCAAGGCAGTTACAAAAGTCATGGACTGGTGCTGTCAGGGCCTGGCAGCACAGAACCCAAAGATCTTGCAGATCCTCTTTTATGGCCAACCTGTTTTTTTGTTTTTTTTTTAATTCAACCCCATAATTTCCGAATATGTGTAAATTTCAGTCACCTGAATCTGGGAATGCCAGCCCACCTGTGACTTGTCTTTCTGATGTGGACCCCCATTGTCCTGAGCTCGCACCTTCTCTCCGTGTCAGCCTTATACATTGTGGGGGAATTCCGTCTACCCTGTCTCAGGGGAATAAGAGGGTACCTTGTGACTCAATGGCTTTCCTTCCTCGGAATGGTTGTTACACAGGCAAACCCGTGTTGGCTTCTGAAAGTGAAAGAATGACTTGTGTATTCAATGTAAGAGGTTATAATAGCGCAGTCAGGGGATGCAATGTGTGCGAGGACAGAGGGCTACCACAAGAGGAGAGAGAGCGCGACAGCGGTGCCATGGAGATGCGTGACTTTCTGCCAATGAGCCGCATCCCCAGCGGTGGCCACGCTGCATTGTGGGAATGGGGAGGGGGAGGTGGAGTGATGGGGAAGCCTGGCCACTGGCAGGCACAGCAGGCGCTCTCTTCACGGCACTGCGGCAGTATTTTTAGCGGAGACGACGGCGTGCGTGGGAATCTCTCACGTAACACCTCTCTCTCTTTTACACACAGAAGCATGCGGGAAGACAGCCGAGCCAACGGCCCAGGGGTGCCACAGTGCAAAGCGGTAGCGTGGCGGTGTGTCGCTCGGGCTCAGTGCGCTGTCTCCTCGGGACCGGGAGACACTGACTGAATCGTCCGCTGCAGACTACGCGCTGCTCCCGCTAAGCTTCACCGGCCCGCCCGAGCGGACCAACAGGGGGACTGAGGCTGGAACCGCGCGTGTGCACGAGTACTTCCCCGCACGGGACTTGCATTCCGGCGAGAAGAAGACATGGTTCAAAACGTGATCTTGGTATTTTTCCGCAGGAGGCTGAGCCAGCGGCCGGCGGTGGAGGAACTGGAGAGCCGGAATATCTTGAAACGTAAGTCTGCGATGCGCGGCTGCATGCACCCTTGTCCTCCTGTCACCCCGAGCCTTGTTCACCGCTGCGTGCTTTTGAAATGTCAGTGTATTTACTGTACACGGTAACACATACACACATCGACTTAGTTCTTTTTTTGCATTAATTGTATTTGGAGTAAACGAATGCACAAATTTAGCTTTAGCATATCCTGTGACACCATACGTTTCATTTGATTACAATCGGTGCGGGTGTCCTGTTGTTTTAATTGTCATTTTATCAAAATTTGGGCAGCAGATCCTTTGGGGAGGTGTGTCCATCTTAAATAGTACTTACATTTGGGGTGGCCCATAGCTTTGTGTTTGAATACCGACCACAGTAGAATTTGCACTTTCTCCCCGTGTTTGCAGACCGTTCGAGTGTTGGTGAAGGCGACTGACTGTGTGTTCAGTCCCGGGTCGGTGGTCACACTTGCGCTCGTTGCCGAGACCCTGAAGTGGGTGAGAGGGATGATGGCCAGCTAGTGCCGATATAAACAAACAGAAAAGACCTTCTCTTTAGGGTGCCAGCTTTTCACTGTTATCTTTTGGATTTTTATTAACGGCGTACCACATTTTAAGATTTATTTCACGGAAAATAATGAAAAACAACCGTTTTTTTGTTCTTTTATACACCCAGCATCATATGTAGAACGAACATCCAACTGTGTATTATGCTTTTAGTGCAAACCCAAGATAATGATTTGGAATTTTAAACTTTTATCAACAACCATTGTTTTATATTTTACAATGTATTTGCTTTGTAAATGTCTTTTTATTAGGTCGGATTACTGATATTTTGTTAAAACATTTTTCTTCACTGGGCTGTCGGATTTGGATAAAGTGGAGATGCGATTTATCATTTGAATACTTATTTTGTTTCTTTTTTCTTTCTAAAAGTAAGAGACATTGACAACTTTGAAGTGTGAGTTTGACTTGTCTCATTGGATATATGAGGTGTTTGGCTGTTAAGTTTTTGGAAAAAAAAAACAAAACAAACTTTGTTCATATACAAAATTATCCAGAATTAATTTTTTTGTCTCTCATGCTATTTTAAAATTTCCACTTTATTGTATGGCTGACGCCTTTATCAAGGCAGCTTACAGCATTTGAGACACAATTGGTTACAACTCTTTTTTGATTCCCAGTTGCTGCTCAGGCAGGTGAAGTGACCTGCTGGTGGTCAACACAGTGTCAGTAGCCAGATTTGAACCCACAACCAAAGGCTTAGAAAATCAAAGCCCTAACCACTGTGCCACACTACTTGTATTGGGGATTGTCTATACAAATATTTTCAACCCCACTTTTCAGATTCTAGGTGGTGGTGACCATGTTAACCGCACTGGGCACCCAGCGAACACCACCTTAAATGAGACAGTTAAGGACACAAAGTGGTCGACTAAACTAATGTGCAAATCTTTGAGATGTGTGAACACTGGGAGAACGTGCATGTTTCATACTGGTGGAGCCCACATCGTAATTTGAACCAGGGTCCCTAGTGCTGTAATTGCTCATCATCTCTTCTCTCTTATGAAGATATGTTTTGATGGGATGTGTATTGGCCAAACCTTTTTGGTATACACTCTTATTTGCTTGGGGCAGTCACATTAGATGATTTTAAATTTTAAAATGTAAGCAAATAAATGTCAAATCTTCTAGTTAGCTTCAAATCATATTTAAACAATACCTTGCTAAGCAGCCTGGTAGTAAAACACAATTCATTTTAAAAACTGGCAGTGTCTCATCCATGTTAAGTAAATCCTGCACTTCATATAGTAGCGTCTTGCTTCATTTACATCCGTTTGTATCTTTTTATAAACCCGAGTAGAGCTCAGGACTAAGTGCAGCTCAGAATTTTGTCTGTCACTGAATTTTAGGGTCCACCTTATTTTGTGATTATCAGTGACCTGCCGCTGTTGCTTTGTTCCCCAACTCAGTACAAACACACATAAATGAGCCCACTGGGTGACTTGTGGCAGAACTGGCTTGGTTCCCTCCCTGCACCTGTATGGGCCCTACAATCATATATTGTGCAATTTGGGATTGGAAAATGGAAACCCGTTAGGTAAGGCGTGATATTGTAGTTTCACCCATAAGCTGGAGGAAATTCTCTTTTAGAAAGTTTTCATCATACTGCAGATAAACTCAGCCAAACCCAGCACCGGGAAAAGCCAGTTTGGATTGAACAAAAACAGAGAATCATTCATCTTTGGTAAACAATTAATAATATATGACTTCTAACACATACACCAGCACTAAATGGAAACACCACTTCCAAGTTATTTTATGAACTAGGTAGGCACTGCAGCATGAAGTAGCCATGCAGTACTGGCCAGGAGTGAGATGTTACGATAGCAAAGTTCTCATTTGATGATTTGTGTGATTAGAAAGCTTCCATTACACTTGTGTCGAGACCAATCCCAGCAGTGGTGTGTGTGCAGCAGGATGGAGTATGGCAGCATTTCTGTCATTTCCAATCACAGGCATCTCTAAAATTGGGCGATTCCTCTGGCACCGATTTAATTAGATTTTATTCTGTGTGGCATACAGCATTAATACAAGAGTCACCAAGTGATCAATCGATGATTAGAAGCTCTGCATGACCATTTCAGGTCTCTTTCTGTGCCAGTGTCCCTCTTATAAGAGTGTTGTCATCTCTGTAAAAGCTCACCGGTGGCATAGTCGATTGGATACTCATTGTAATGTTTGAGCCACAAAAGGCTTGAGCACACATTCAGAAATTGACGCGGGTTCTGCTGTAGAATCCATTATTTGTTGAGTCGGGCACACGTCCTGGCAAGTGGGTCATCTCCTCAGCTGGAGGACCACCTTTCATGGTCTTTCAAATTTTAACATTCACCAAGTGCAGCACTTGCTTTTTAATTAAAGGCATCAGTCCCCACCATCCTCTCTGGTTCAGTCTCGATAATCTATCACAGTACATTTCATAAAATTCCACAATCTGGAATGTGTGACTGATGAAAGAAGTATACATTGGAAAGCTGTGACTAAAAAGAGTCAACCCAGGCCGGGAAGTCAGTCCATCACAGGACACAAGCACATGCACACTGGACATTATAGTCAAACGAACAGGAAACTCTTTGGAATGTGGGAAGCTTGTACTCGATGAAGTCAGATGTGAAATGTGTGGACTCCACAGACAACGGCCGAACGAACCCCTTACTGAGTCTAGGTGCCTCACTCTCAGTGATGTGATGAAGAACGACACAAGCACCGGACAAACATGGTGCTGTATAGCTTGTCGTGCTGAGTGACAGGAAACCCTGGTGTCTCTTTCATTTTTAGTTTTTAAACAGCACACAGTTTGAGTTCTCTGCAGTCGAATTCAAATAAACACTATGAGGAGGATTTTTATTTAATTGTTGGAATTTTATACTGTACTCCATTAATCTTCTCTGACAATATAAAACAATCTTTTCATTGTATCCTTAAATCAGCTACAGGTGGAAATGAAAATTCCACTATTTCAGTCAGAACCCTAAGTAAAAAAAAAATAATAAAAAGTCTGCTCACAATCTGTTTCAGGTCACCTTTTCCCAAAAAGCATCCAGATGGCAAAGTACATCAAGAAAAATCTTCAGAAGAGCCTTTGTTTATCTTGTGAGAAGTACCTGCAGGCCAATCCTCCCTTTAGCCGTTCCCGTCTCTTGAAGTCCTTCTCTTCAGCACGTCCCATTTATTTGCCACGGGTTGCAGTGACATTCTCCTGCCTTTCAAGCTGAACACAAATGGTCATCTCACAACGACACTTCAGTCACTCGGCAGGTGTATGGCAGCACTAACTGATACAATGAGAGCTTACATGCATCAGGCTGAAATTAAGACGATTTAGGATATACTGAAAGACAAAAGAAGTTTTATTATTTTGAGATGATGCCTGAGAGCTCCTTATATTGCAGTTGCTTTTATTTGGGCGTTGCCATCATAAAGACACACGTAATGTCTGGGAAGGCCCGGGCCTCGATAGGCAGTGAACACCTATAGCCGGGGTTTCTAAGACCTCTGATGTTCAGAGCATTACTTAACACTTTTTTAGCATTCTTTTGTTTTACAAATGTATGATTACTTTCCACACAATGAGTAATAATTGACTTTTAAAAGGTGTAGCTGTGCTTCAAGAATTTTAGAAACAATTTTTCTACAGAACAAACAACCTTATTTGTTTAATGAGACAATAGTAGGCTTATAGAATATAATGTAACATTACCTATTCAAGCATTGTTTTAAACAATGTACTATAGTATGTAAATTTGCTGAATATCTGTATGAATATTTCAGTGGAAAGCAACATAGTTGTAAAAGTCAATGTGTTTTTCAGCATTAGTAAATGTGTACGTTTTACATACAATATATTAAAATCCAGAACTGGCCAAGCACATAGTGTAGTGTTGTGAGAATTTGGACAAAAAGCTCACATTGAGAAAACCCCTGAACCCCATCGGTACACTTCTATTAACTGTTACGTCAGCATACTAAACTAAGAATAAATAGGCCACAGATCTGTACAGTATTCTCTAAAAACCTATATATAAAGTTCAAATTAATAGCATCTTACATTAAAATCACTGACATTTTTTAAAACCATATGAAGAGGAAGCCCAGGGGTTTGTGAACTTGTATTGGCCAGGACTGAATAGTATACAGTAATTCAAATTTGAAATAACCAATTGGATTGCATAGTATCAAGACGCAAGAGAGACAGCAGTCTGAGGACGTCACGCCTGCCTTTACTGCCATTTAAGGCTGCACAATTAAAGAACAAACTATTTAAGATTTTAGGTTGGATTTTAACTTCTTATGGTGGCAGACAGGAAGGGCTTAGTGTTTGTCAGACATGCTGTCCTTTTCAGATGGGGTTCTCTTATGGATGTTTTCAAATATTCAGTACACACAATGATATTGCAGCAAATATTAAAATAAATACATTTCGAAACATCTGATGAGTTTTCCTAAAGAGTACTGTTGCATGGTGCCTCAAGTCATTTCTCCAATTTGGTATTACAATAACTTAAAAATGATTTAAAAAAACATCATTCTCCATCAGAGAACAATCACTGAGAATATATACAATACATATCATGGCATAAGTGTTTTGATTAAAATCTATTCAAGTTTGTAAAAGGTGACACCAGGACTTCATCTGTCTTTTCCAACAGTAATTTTCAAACTATCAAACATGTTTTTAATAAAACATGTTATGTTAAATCCATATTTTACTTGTGTACTGTCATAATTTGGAAAATGTAATCTTGGAAAACCCAAAAAGCCTGCCTCACAATGTTCAGAATGTCACCTGCTGCCAACAGGCCCAACATTCCAGCTGCCACAAAACACCGTCAATTCAAGTGTTTCTTCATTCCAGCTGCTGCTAGTCTTTCCAGTAGTAGGCGGCTGTAAGTCTAATTTGAGGCCCTACTCCGTATCCATCTGGTGGTCACTGGTTGTTTGTGTTAATGAACATCAGTTTGTTGAGAACACTTGTCTTTATACATATCCATTGCCAGGCTGTGTGGTTTCATTGTGATTGATTATTTAGTTTAGTGTGTCAACTTACATGATTAACTATGGGGTCTAAAACAAACCTGCTGTAAACTGCAATCTCCTTTTGGGACAGCTAAAAGTTATAATTGAGTAAATATTTGAATGTACAGCAGGTATGTATTTGCACACTTATTGATGGCAATGAATAGGAGGTGGTTTTATTCTGTTGAATGAACATAAATGATCACTTAATTCATCAGAATTGATTATAATTTACAGATAAAATTAAGCAGTTTATCTGAACTTTCTTCTCATTGTAAAAACTTGTAACTATTTAGGCAAGTAAAGAGATTTTCACTGAGGCCGTAGTGGGAAGTGTTAGTACCACTAAAAATAACTCAAAGTCCCACAGCCGTATATAGATTTCAGAGGTACAAACTCCACATTTCCTATTTGTCACCAGTGGTTAGATTCATTAGGGTAAAATAGCTAATTGAAAACTTCAGGGTATAGAGAAGTCTGCTGTAAACTTTAAAGCAAAGGTGCGATTAGCCACAATAATTACATAAAACACGGATTTTAATTGACTTTCATAATTAATTCAAGTCATCAGGGAGTTTGAGTTGTTTATTCATGTATACAATTGATTCTGTACTTAACATAACAAATGTAATCAATCAGATTCTTCTTTTTCTTTATGTGAAATGAGGCTCCATGGCCTTTAGAAATCGTACTCATTGACTACCACAAGATGAACTTGGGTCCAAACTATACAAAGTGCTGAAACTACCATGTCAGCCATTCGTCCAAGTTAGAGTTTTCTCACTTTTTCAAAGATGCCAAATTCCATGTGAATTCTGGTACACATGAATAAAGTGCACTTACAGTTAGTGATACTTTTTCTGCACCTGGCCTGATTCTGTACTGCTGAAGAGGCTTGGTGCATGGACAGTTGGATATACAATCAATGTCACTGAAGCTTACATGAAGAGAATATAAAAAAAAATAATCCAAAACTGTTGAAAGACCATACTGCAAATGCAGCAAGAATCATCTTTTACATGATGCATCACAACCATTGTTTCATTTAGCCTTCTGGAGATTTTCTGTCAGAATGCACACATTCTGAAAGTCAGGCAATCTGAACAGTTTCAATTAGAAGTTGTAATGTGCAGAATCAAAAAAATTAAAATTAGAAACCACAAAGTAAATAATGTTCCTTGATATTTAACATTTTCTTATTTGACCTTAATTTCATGGCAAGGTGTCTTGTCTTTTTAAATTCTTCTTTTGACATTTTCATACCCTTTTTTTTCCTACAGAGAGAAATGATCAGACAGAGCAGGAAGAAAGAAGAGAAATTAAACAGCGACTGAACAGGAAGGTATATAAAACACAATTAGTGATACCTCAGTAAATGGCACATTGACTCCTTTGGTTTTAGTCCTTTGCGGGTCTGTGAAAAATGGTGTGGTATTTTTGGTGTTTCATTTAAGATGAGGGTTGGATTTGACCCATTTGTTTTCAATAAAAATTAAATCCATACAAAAGTAGTTTTTTTTTTTTTTTAGTGTATCTTACAGAAAACGAGTTGACTTGTATTAGAAATATGTGGTGTTAATAGAGCTTCATGTATTACACTAGATTCCTGAGGTAATACTTTTAAAGTTCTCTTTTTTCCCAATTCTTCAAGTATTAGACATTATACTGTTTACATTACAAACAAATCATCTTGGTAAGACTTTGAGGCAGTTATAGATGCCAATCAAATGTCTGCTCCATCTTGTCTGTAAACAATAAATATTTACAGTGTGCAGACTTGAGCAAAACATACTAAAACTTTTTTTCCTAATTTTTTGCCTCCTACTTCATTTTTAGTAATGTATTAAACAAAACAACTGAACATTCTCCAACACACAATCCAAAACAGAGTAGTGGGAGCATTGGATACAAGGCAGGAACATCAATCCCATGCAGAGTCCACTCATACATCTTTCGGAATGTCAAAAGCAACCCTAGCAGCTATGGAGAAAATATGTAAACTACATGAACACTGATCAGCTAGGATGTTCAAACCAAAGATGGTGGATATTTATATCCTACTCAAAAATGCCTTTTAGTTCTGTATTTTTTCCCAAATCATATGAAATAGAGACGATAATGAAAAGTTTAATTTAATGTAATAGTTTTTTTTTTTCTTTAATTTTCAGCTTAATCAGCGTCCAACAGTTGATGAGCTGCGGGATCGAAAAATTCTCATCCGCTTTAGTGACTATGTTGAGGTAGCCAAAGCTCAGGATTACGACAGACGGGCAGACAAACCCTGGACACGGCTTTCTGCAGCGGATAAGGTGAAGACTGAACTTCAATTTGCCATAACATTTTAGAATAAGCTTCTATATCAGGCGAAAAAGGATACTCTACCTTCATTGCTGCTTCAAAGATTTGCTTTGTTGGCTGGCTCTCTTTCTTCTGGGTGGGGGTTAATTTTGGTTTTGTTAAGTTTAATTTAATAGCATGGACTGTTATTTTCTTTTTATTAAAATTAATGAAATAAAATAATTTGGCATGTTTTCCATATAACAAAGAAAAATGTCCGCTGTATTCTCATAACTATATAGAAAATAAATGTTATGGGTACAGGCCATCCAGACAACCTTTTTTAAAGAAGTAAATACTAGCATACCAAAATTATTCGTCACAAGTAATAAAGAAAAATGGGCAGAAACATACTACCTTCACAGTAAAAAGTTCTAGAAAAACAAATCTGACATCTTATATTTTAAGGAGATGATGGAATGAGAGGGGTGCCCTCTCAGTTTCACTTAGGAGCATCAACTTCATTATTCGCTACATACTTCAACGTAACTTATTCCTACTGCCTTGAACAAAGGAGGCATCCAGAGAAGTTTACTTCAAACTAAAGAAATATGCCTAAGAGACATTTGCAGATTCTGCATCCTACCAAACTGTACTGAAAATGTTATGTATCACAATTTGATCAGGAATGGTCAGGGTGCACCCTACCTACCGCCTCTTCCTAATTCTAGTTGTAAGAGGGTGGTTTCTGTTTAAGTTAAAGTGGGTGTGACTTTTTGTGCTACTTTAGACAATTCTATTAAAATTACTTTGTTTGTATACTGCATAAATAGAGAACATCACACTAATTCATTCCATATGAATGCATGCATACAGATTTTTACAAAATTTTAAACCACCCAAGTTATTTACAAAAAATGTATTTTCCAATCAAAGGGTAAACAGTTCTGTCCTGGAAACTGAATAGGCAAGTTATTATTTTAACAGAATTTCTTGAAACATCCGAATGGGCTCTATGAATATAAAATGAGGACTGCCTACTTTTTGTTATGAATAGGTTGCTAAGGTAATTGCATTTTTTCCCCCTCTCTCTCTCTAGGCTGCAATTAGGAAAGAGCTAAATGAATACAAAAGCAATGAAATGGAAGTTCATGCCTCAAGCAAACATTTGACAAGGTGAGCTTACATTTTCTGTTATAGCATACTGACTGCTACTTTTACCACCTGTGTTATCTTTGCAATAAATATATTGTACGGATTCAAATTTCATCAAGATTGATTTTCTCGAGATCCCAAGTTTGCTTATTATTACCATAAAGAGCTAATATCGTTCCATCAATTCACTGAATTCTTGTTTGTTCATTTTTATTTACACTACAAGACAAGAACTTCAGCAATTTATTTTACAGTTTGCCGTTTTGTAAAATGGAGTCATTTATTTTGAACAGATGTACCGTAGATCCCGGAATACAAGCCGAGAATTTCGTCCTGGATTTTTGGCTTGGAGTTTGGGGGTCGGTTTATACAACGAGTATCATTTCAGATTCAAGATTTCCAGCGCAATGCCGGTTTTGCCGATAAATACGGAAGTAAATAATGACGAAACCACAGAGCCATCTTTCAGATGAAGAAGTAACTTTGCATGCCGGTACTTTAAAATTAAATAAAGAATTTATTCAAAAAAGTGTTTTAGTTGTTGATTTTATTAATAAAATTAATAAATTCTCGGGAAGTTTAAAATAAAATTTATTTTGATTTACGATCCACATCTTGCGTTACGAAACTGATGCGGTCACGTGTATCCGCTTGCGCGATTGTAAACAAACAACCGAGAGCGTTAGTAGCATCAGTCGGAGCCCAGATACATGTGTTTGTGGATGTAATTTCGAAACGAAGATGGACATTGTGTGGAAATATCTCCTTCTCCTCCCTTCCTGCAGCCCAAAGATGTCAAATTAAATGGTGAGTACAGTATGAAATTGTTTCTAGAATAGAATGCCTTTTACTGTCACTATACGCATCTACAATGAGATTAAAAGCGGCTCCTTCAGTGCAGAAAAAAGTTCTGTATAGGGCTTGTATGGTTGTTTTTTAGCCTTAGCATAACGCCGTATCTGCGGCCCCGCTTCTGCTTTCTTTCCCTCCTCCGTCTGTGTCGTCTCCTAGACCTGACAACAAACCACGGAGAGCCCGCTGGTCTCGCTATGTTGTCTGGGATGATGTGTGTGTGATGAAAAA
>JANRMT010062856.1:43678197-43692587 GCA_026402145.1 Polypterus bichir lapradei
AAAAAAAAAAAAAAAAAAAGTACAAAAACAACAAAAAAAAGTGCACTGAAAAGGAGAGCCCTGAGCCGCCGTGCGCCGCCATGCTCCTAGCCTAATCGAAGTAGGCTAGGCACTTTTTATAACTTTTTGGTTAGTACATTAGAAAAAATATTGGTGTTTTTTATTATGAAAAGATTAAGTAAGTGTTGTACTGGGAGGTTTGGAACGCATTATGGGTTAGCATTTGCGAGCGAATTAAGTTTGTAAGTCAAGGGTCCACTGTATTGCGTATTTAAGTTAATCAAATTTATAACAAGTCTCCGGAAATCCACCCGCCGATGTACCGTATTTGCGTATATAGTTTCAACACAAAGGTTCCAATTTACCAAACTTCTCCGCAATCACTTCCTAGTTTCCATCAAAAATGCAGGCAGTCTCAAATTCTCGCCGATAAACATTATAAATATACCCGAAGAGACACTTTTAAGGAAATTTAGAAAATTTTGCTTGGAGAAGGGGGTCGGCTTAAATACCGGTCATCGGCAAATACATGTAATTTAGTCGGTAGAGAAGGGGATCGGCTAATATACCGGGTCGGCTTGTATTCCGGGATCTACGGTATATACACTTGATATTTTTCCCACCCTTTATTCGTTTTATAAAAATTATACTGTGATAATACCATAGTTTAATCATTTTTGAGTTTGCATAAATGTTTGGATTATTATTTACTTATTATTCAAATATTATATAGAGTAGAATAAGAGATAAATTACGTTTCAGACTGGTGGTGTATGGAATGGTCTCTTCTACTGTATATCTGGACTAAGTGGCACAGGGTTGAGATAAAACAAACATCTGGAAGCAGCAGAGATTGTTCTATGGACATGTCAACATCCTTTAAAATATCTTTTAAACCATTTGCTCGGCTTGAAATCTTGCTGTTTTATTCACATTTGACAATATTTAACAAAACATGTGCAAGCAGAATTCTTCAGATTCTTGTAAAGTTTTAAAAGGATTCATTTGACTTTGCTGTGGTTAACAACATTTAGGATTCCATATTGTAATACAATAAAATGTTTAAAGGGAGAAAAATGTTACAGGCAATAACACACATTTAGGACAGATGCAATAGAATATTTTTCTGGTGATGCCGATTTTAATCTTTGGAAGTAAATACTGTAGAACTACTACATAATTGTCTTTATCTTTTTTTTTTTTTTTAAATCAAGTGCTCATTTAGCAAAACACCACAATAAATATTTTGGTGTGTTTTTGTTAATTATATTTAAATTCAGTAGTATATTGTCTAATATTTATATCTCCTAATTATATTTAATAAAAAATACAAATACCTTTTTTGTGCTTATTTTTAGGTTTCACAGACCGTAGAAAGTTTTCTTCCATGAAGAATTTTCAAATCTGGTCCTGTCAATGAAGACCTTGAGTGGATTCTTCAAGTGTCCCTTCGCCTGATACCCTAGCATTACTGCTAACATTTGGGCGTGCCGAACCATAGGGGGCCATGCTTCTTTCCCTGGGCAGCAGAGGTGTGCTTTGGGGGCGTGGTGCCCACAAAGGAACTCTTAGAAGAGTGACAACATGTATCTGATGTTTGTCAAGAGAAATGAGAGAACTGAAACCCATTTGACTGTTCCTTCAGACTGTAAAAGTGGGCTTCCTAGTTTACTGAACGAGTTGTGCATGTGGCTAACAAAACCTCACCTACTTCAGACTTGTTGTCACAACTCGTAGAGAATGGGGCTCACTGGTTTAAACACGTGTCATATCAGCTATCTAAATTTCAGATGGGAATACATGTCTTATCACAAACAAAATGATCCCTTTGTAAGCACTATTTATTGTCTGCACAATACAAGTTTCATTTTTTTATTAAAAAAGGTGTTTGCTTTCTTTGTGAATCAAGTTTTTATCAGTGGAGTAAAATGAAGTGTCAAAACTCAAAAAATTCTTATTGTAAACTCTACTCTCATTAATTCTCACTGCCCATAGTCCCCGTCATGTTCTACATCAAGAAAAAGTGATACTTGAAAGAAAGATGACATTAAGGGGTTTTGTGTTGCTGCTAAGAACACACACTTGACATTACAAATATTCCATCTGATCATTATATTTAATTAGATCAACAAATATGACTCCCAAGCAGATTCTTAGATTGACAGAGGCGCCTGCAATAAATGTCTTATCCTATGCAAAATGAAACAAAAATAAAGGATGCTTTTATTACAAAAAACATTCAAGGTTACAAATCAGGAACATTGTGGGGAAAAAAAAACAAATATGTGCAAAATCCAACAGTATGAGAATAACTATTCAGAACATGAAAGCAATATATAATGCCTGAAATGTAAAATTCTGTTTTTAGTATATTACATAAAAGTTCCACAATCTACCTGCCAACAGGACTTATTTTTACATCTGTGTATTTCAGAAAAGCAAGCTTCTACTTACAAAAAAAAAAAAAAAAATTTCAACATACAATAAAAATGTTTAAAAGTTTCCATAAGACTATGAACAAATTAAAGCAAAATAAACACAAACTGGTGTGATAAAAATAAGAAGCACTTGACTTTATATTTAGACTAAGACTTCTACATTGGTTTAATATTCATCTCAGAAATTCTGGTCTTCAAGGAAGAACAGTGACTGTAGGCCTCTGCGAACACTATGAAGCTCCTCCTCATGCTGCCAGAAAAATGATTTAAACAGGACAGTTAGTAAAACAAAGGGGAATCCAAGCATGCTACCTGACACCAAACCAGAAACAAAAAGATCATGGCTTAGGCTTAGACACCATGTTGTTTATGTGATATTTTTAAATGTACTGCACAGAGCTAGAATAATCTTTCCTACACTGGTAAGTGAAAATACAACTGAAATGGTGTTCTACTTTCACCAACAGTCCAGCAGTACTGCATTTCAAAAGAAACAATTTGGCAAAACAATTTCTCTTTTTAATGTTTCTTTTCCTGGAGAGTTCAAATAAAATTGACTTAAAGAGAATGAAAAAATCAATCACAAAAAGGTGCATGTCAGAGACTCATCAGTAAGCAACTTTGCAGAACTACTCAGAACTGACCAGTGAAAACCACATTTCAGGGAAAAAAAAACCCTTTGCAGCTAAAATCTGATCTGTGTAGAGTTTTCAATAACATCAAGTAGAAATTACAGTGAAGCTTGTAAAAAATGTAGGGCATAATACTGTAGTACTTATTAACATATGCTCATAACAAAAGGCTTGGGATGGTGAAATTACCTTTTTGTGAGCATGATCTTGAAATGAATGCACAGCAAATATGTAAAAAAAAAAAATGTACTTATGTTCCAACCATTTTAAGAAGATGGTAAATCTTATTCAGACAGTTGTGTTTACATGATACTTTCTCCAGACAAGAAAACAGACATCCTTTTATTTAAAAGAGTAATGATACATAACGTCCCAGAGATTCTTGATTGGATTAAGGTCTGAGATGTGTGCGGGCCAGTCAATGGTATCAATGCCTTTGTCATCCAGAAGCTGCCTACACACACTGGCCATCTGCAGGGCCCACTGCAGAGTAAGGTTTGACAATGGCTCTGAGGATTTCATCCCGGTACCTAACAGCAGTCAGGGTATGATTGCCTAGCACTTGAAAGTCTGTGCGACCCTCCAAGGATATGTCTCCCCAGACTATCACCGACCCACTGCCAAATCAGTCATGTTGATGTTGCAGACTGCATAATGTTCACCACAATGTCTCTAGACTCTTTCATGTCTGTCACATGTGCCTAGTGTGAACCTGATCTCATCAGTTTTCTGGCAAATGCCAAGATGGGGATGGGCTGTGAACACAGGTCCCAGCAGAGGATGTTAGGCCCTCATGTCACTGTAATGGAGTCTGTTTCTGACAGTTTGCTCAGAAATATGCACATCAGTAGCCAGCTGGAGGTCATTTTGTAGGGTTCTGGCAGTGCTCCTCCGGTTCCTCCTTGCATAAAGGAGAAGATTCCAGTCCTGCTACTGGGCTGATGCCCTTCTACGGCCCCATTTAGCTCTTTTCAAATGTAATGGCCCATCTCCTGGTATCTTCTCTATGCTTTTGAGACTGTGCTTGAAGTCACAGCCAACCTTTTTGCGACAGCACATATGAATGTGCCATCCTGGAGGAGCTGGACTACCTGGGCAACCTGAATTGGCTACAGGTACTGGTTCATGCTACCAGTAGTGACAAGAACACTAGCAACATGTAAAAACACGAGTAGAATTAGTCAGGAAGGACAAGAAAAGAGAAACTGTCTGGTCACTGCCTGCAAAACCATTCCCTTTTTGGGGTTGTTTTGCTGTTGCCTCTCCAGTGCACCTGTCGTCACTTTCATTTGCACCAAAGCAGGTGAAGCTGATTCACAATCCCTCCTGACTGATATCTCTGAAACTGACTTGGTGTTAGACTCTGATGATTAAGTGTTCCCATATTTTTTTGGGCAGTGTATATCATACACATTTTTTTCAACCAAACCTTCTCTGACGCAGACTAAGTAAGAATGCTTTTTATCTATGGATAACTTGCACTCATTGTCTGAAAAATTTTCTGAATGCATTACCATATTGATTATAATGTGGTTATGATGTGGTCCTGACTCTCTCTGGACATAAATTATCCCTGGGCATCCTTCATAAAGAGCAGGGTGTATCACAATGTTCTGGATAAATTGCCCACCATGACTTACTCACTCTGGCCCCATAATCATCCCCACTCTCTAATTAGCTAACTATCTCTCACTGTTTTGCCACCTAATAGCTCATGTGTAGTGAGTGTACTGGAGCAAAATGTCTGCCTTTACACCAACCAGAAGAATAATGCACATTAGTGGTGGTTGAAGTGGCTCCCCACTAACTATGTAAAGCACTTTGGAGTTGTGAGATAATTTATTTATTTACATTTATAGAGAGCTTAATAAATAAATAAATAATCATTATTATTATTCCTTTATCAGTTTTAGTATTTTGTAGCAATGCGTGCATAGTAACTAATGGATGAATACTAGGAAAGTGAGCTATACAGTAATCCCTCCTCGATCGGGGGGGTTGCGTTCCAGAACCCCCTGCAAAAGGTGAAAATCCGCGAAGTAAAAACATATGTTCATATGGTTATTTTTATATATTTTAAGCCCTTATAAACTCTCCCACACTATTATAAACATTTCCTGCACAGTTATACAGCATAAGCCCTTTGTATTCTCTTAGATATTAGGTAAGATTCATTGAAATGATGTATGTAAACACACTGTTTATATACAGTAAAACCTAAATATTATTTTAAATATATTGTGCATCTCCGATATCACATATGTTACAGCCATTACGACAGACAGGCCACCAGCAATAAATACATACAAGGCAAGAAAAATTGTATACAGTAAAATGTGTGTACAGTCACACTAAACGTTATGTACATGTAATAAGTACTGTACATAGAAAATTAACTATGGCTACTCACCAACAATGACACGACGACTTGTCCGATAACAATGAGTTTAATTTTATTGCACAACAAAGGAGAGCATTACAGCTCTTCTAAAGGAGCCTCTTCAGGCGATTGTGTAGCACCGCCGTTGTTCTTCTTCCGGCAGTCTTCAATCCAAATCCCTAAAGCAGATTCCATCCAGACTACTGCCTTATTACATCCACTTACAACTCGTTTTGCGCCCTGGTCAAAGGACACTGCGGCCGTAGATCTTATATTCTTTTACTCCTTTTTAAATAAAAAGAATCGTGGACTCATTGATGCCGTAATGGCGTCCTGCAGCAGTGTAGCTGTTCCCTTCCTTCAACATATCCAAAACGTTTACCTTTTCGGAAATCGTTAGCATATTCCGTTGGCGCTTGGGCACGGCCCCTGAAGCAGTAGCAGGAGCAGATCGTTTTGGAGACATAACGAAGGGCTTGACTATGCACAAAGATAAACACAAAAGAGCACAACTCTTTACACAGCGAAACACGTTGATGCTGAATGAGCGAGACAAGACTTCCTGGTTAACGCAGCGGAATCGAATTTGGCGCCCCATCGCTGAGCCAATCAGCACACAGGAACTTAATTGCGTGCTCTGATTGGGTAGCTTCTCAGCCATCCGCCAATAGCGTCCCTTGTATGAAATCAACTGGGCAAACCTACTGAGGAAGCATGTACCAGAAGTAAAAAGACCCATTGTTTGCAGAAACCCGCGAAGCAGCGAAAAATCCACGTTATATATTTAGATATGCTTACATATAAAATCCGCGGTAGAGTGAAGCCGCGAAAGTTGAAGCGCGATATAGCGAGGGATTACTGCATTACTTTTAGTAAAATTTGACTTGTATGTAGTGCTGGAATTGTTTTTGTTAGACGTTATAGTTAGGACAAACATAGTAAATAACTGCAAATATATTAGCAATATAGAAGACTCCAAAGGTCTCAATACTAAAAATATGTAATATTACAGAGTATTTTAAGAAGGATGAATATAGATGATTAACTGCCACTTTAACATATTGTACCATATTAAAATATGCATTCCTTTAAATTTATTTGATAATGAGTTAAAAATGTTATGGGGCACATGTACTTTCCTTAATAGGTATATAAAGTTAGCGATGCTACTATTAACATGTGGTTTTCAAAATATATATTACACATTGAGAAGTGGTTCTCAATAAAGCTAAAAGCTGACAGGTAATTAACCAGTGAAAATGTGAAACAGCCCACACACTTTTTAAGTACTTTATAATTAATTTTAGTGTTTTGCAAAATACTTGTCTAAGTATTCTGGCTGAATTCATGCTTACTGTGTGGATAAACCCTTAACTAGTGACATGCTAAATGCTTGAAGTTTACACACTCTTGCCATGAAAAATGCATGTGAACACGGCAGCTCTCAAAAGAATGTGAAAAGCAGCTCTCAAAAACATACCTTATCAGAAAGGATCTTAGGATACATCTATAGCTGACTTCAAACGTCAAGTAGCTTTTACTTCACTAGACTACCTGTTGTCATCGAGCACTAGGAGTACCTGTACTGCTAATCTTCTGGTCTGCTTTAAAATTATGTTCTCCATTGTTTAATGGATGTATTGTAGGCTTTAGGGACTTTCAAAACTAGACCTGATGTTTTTTTAGAAGACTTAAGTGGATATGACTGACAAGCTTTGTCGGGCTGAATGACCAGTTCTTGTCTAGATTGTTCTAATGATCTAATATGCGTATTACTTGAAATCCCTTGATGAAAAGAAATGTGCTGAATAATAATTAAAACATTTTCAGTAATCAGTACAATACAGTAATACGCTCATTTGTTCAATTTGTTAAAAAATGAAGTGTCAGACTGTTCCAATTAAAAAAAAAAAATAAATAAATAAATCTTGCCTTATACCCAATACTGTTAAGTTGCCAACTTCAGGATTTCTTGCTCTCTGATTCTCTGTCTCTCCCTGTGCATTCAGACATGTACCTGTCCAGATGTGCTACCCCCTCTAAGATATGGCTGAAAGTGGAGTTAAGTAAAGCTTTCTTCAGGATGAAAATGCTGGTTGTATGGAAGATGGCTATATATCAAGGTGTCAACAATCAAATAATGCTTTTGAAAACAAATTCACAAGGAACTTTCCAGCTGACAGAAGGAAAGCAAAGCACACCACGGACAAAAAGCACATGGCAAAAACAAAACAAGTGAACACCACCATAATTAAAAGTATTCAGTTAAACTAGATCAAAGAGAATGACACTTCACATCTGCCAAACAAAATATTGCTTTTGTCATATATATCTTTGTAAAAAAGTCAGTCACAACTGTGTCAAAAAAAACTAGCTTTTACAAACTGTCAAATTTGAAGTAACAATTGATTTTTTATAGTATTTCACCCATTTATCTTAAATGAGATAGAAAAGAATTAACTTTGACATCTTGAGAAAGTCACAAAAATAGCTTAATTAAAACCCTTGCTAAACAAGTAGCTAAACCCTGTTGTTAATCCTGTGTAATGTTTCATATTCCATCTTTCATGTTTACATAAAACCAATTATTGTATTTCTACAATATGTCTAGCTAATAACAGTATTATTCTGTTTCTTAAAATAAGTCTGGTTAAGTTACCTTGACTACAGCGTTAAATTTTAATCCACAGAGAAAGGTAAGGAAAATAAAATTTAACAGCCTTAACAAAATGTCTCATTAAAAATGAAGACGTCAATAATTAAACAAAACCTTCCGCATTTCCCATAGCATTTTATAGAGAGAGTTAATACTTTGTTATGAGCTGAATCAAAGTCGTCTTTAGTTTTAAACTTCACAATAATACCACCCTTTAAAAATTAAATGAGTGTAAGGTTTAATATAAAAGAGAAAAACACAAATACTATGCATATTTATGGCTAAAAATGTGATAAACATTTTGGTACACTCTAGAAGAAAATTAATCAGTACACTTATTATAAATAAATCCAATATGAGCAAAAACTGAAGCAAAAAAAAATAAAATAAAAAAATAATGGTACCTACCATTTCTTTAAGGAGTCTTTCCAGAACAGCATTCATGTCCTTTTTCATGAAGTCAATCTGGAGAAAATGAACTTGTATGTCAGAAGGTGTTAAACATGATGTTCAATGGTAGTTATTCATGAGGTTTAGTGATAATTAGATAAAATATGTTGCATGCACAGGGATCTGATGAAAGCAAAATTAACTGAAGTATAATTTAGTATGCTGGACACTACAACAGACATTGTTTTGTTAGGTGTACTGTACTTGTACAATTAAAATGTATCCACTTATTTTGTCTTCCTCAATGGTACTCTCAAATTTTAATTAATTAGCAGGAAATATGACCAGGCTTTCAATAAAAATTCACATTTTATAAAAACTAAATCCTCCTTTACTATGGAAACAAGACAAATATTTTGGTTGTCCAGAGCCCCATATAATTAATTTGTTCCTTCTGCTGTCTGTTTATACAAATTAGCTTCAGTAAAATAAGTAATGCTGTAAATTAAAACTAGAAACAAAGTTATTTATGCTAATTTTACTAACTATAATTCTAAACTATTTAAGACTGTCATTTAACATGTTCTTTAATTTCAGCAATCACTTTGCACATTATATGTCCCAAAATGTACATGTTTAAGAATGTAAGTACCAACAACCTGTTCTACAAAAAAAAGACAAATTGTGCATGTCTGGATCTTTCTATATCAGTTCACTCATATCTGCAGAAACAAAAACTGTTTTAACCTCAAATACCACATAAACAACAAAAGAAAAAAAGCCCATATTTAGTATGATTACACTATGCAAACTGGAGTAGGAACAAATGTTTACTCGATTAAATGTTATCAGTCATAATGATTATTTATCTGAAACTGATCAAGAAGTCTGCGGTGGACTGGTGCCCTGCCCGGGGTTTGTTTCCTGCCTTGCGCCCTGTGTTGACTGGGATTGGCTCCAGCAGACCCCCGTGACCCTGTGGTTGGGATATAGCGGGTTGGATAATGGATGGATAAATGATTAATAAGTGAACTAGTCTTTAAATTTTAATACTGTATAAAGAATGAGGAAAGATCAATCAAGATTTCTTTATTTGTTACTAGATTATTTCCTTGTTCATTAGGATTAAATTGGCCCAGAACCCACAAAGAACATTCACTTAATACCCAACTTTAAGGAAAATAGTATTTAAATTGAACTAATGACATTTTGTAAATGATTGATCAATTAGTTGGTTAAAATTTTTATCTTCATATATCTTTTCTCTCTCACTCATTTGGTCAGTTAAGTTTTTAAGTTATCAAAGAAGATGTTTTCAATTTCTTGTATTCATAGTTAATTTTCTTCGAGTCTTCTTTTTTAATATAACTGTTAAATATTGTTTCAGGAGTTATAGTACCTGAAGCGATAAGTTAAACTTTTTCAGAAGCTTAAGTATGTCTTCTGAGTAACATAACTTCCAATTTGTATCTTTTAAAAATTGCACAAACTTTTTTTTAAAAAAATTGAATATTTATGCTCCTAGATCATCACACAGCCTTTTTAGCACACATGATTTCATGGAATACAGTTCAAAAAACACTGCTCTAGAGTACATCATAAAGTTTAGAAAAATTTATATACATACTTCAGAACCAAAGATTTTTTCTTCCACTTCAAGACTTTGAGCAAAGCTTTCTTTATATGAAGTTTTAAGTTTGTGAATTCTGAAAATGTAAAAAAATAAATAAGAACAAGCAATACATATCACCATCCATCCATCCTCTTCCGCTTACCCGAGGTCGGGTCGCGGGGGCAGCAGCTTGAGCAGAGAGGCCTAGACTTCCCTCTCCCCGGCCACCACTTCTAGCTCTTCTGGGAGAATCTCAAGGCGTTCCCAGGCCAGCCGGGGGACATAGTCTCTCCAGTGTGTCCTGGGTCTTTCCCGGTTGGACGTGCCCGGAACACCTCACCAGGGAGGTGTCCAGGAGGCATCCTGATCAGATGCCCGAGCCACCTCATCTGACTCCTCTTGATGCGGAGGAGCAGCAGCTCTACTCTGAGCCCCTCCCGGATGACTGAGCTTCTCACCCTATCTTTATGGAAAGCCCAGACACCCTGCGGAGGAAACTCATTTCAGCCGCTTGTATTCGCGATCTCGTTCTTTCGGTCATTACCCATAGCTTATGACCATAGGTGAGGGTAGGAACGTAGATCAACAGGTAAATTGAGAGCTTTGCCTTATGGCTCAGCTCCTTTTTCACCACGACAGACCGATGTAGAGCCCGCATCACTGCGGACGCCGCACCGATCCGCCTGTCGATCTCACGCTCCATTCTTCCCTTGCTCGTGAACAAGACCCCAAGATACTTGAATTCCTCCACTTGGGACAGGATCTCTCTCCCAACCCTGAGAGGGCACTCCACCCTTTTCTGGCTGAGGACCATGGTCTCGGATTTGGAGGTGCTGATTCCCATCCCAGCCGCTTCACAGTCAGCTGCAAACCGATTCAGAGAGAGCTGAAGATCACGGCCTGATGAAGCAAACAGGACATCATCTGCAAAAAGCATGGACCCAATCCTGAGTCCACCAAACTGGACCCCTGTTACCAAACACCCTGGCTGTACCTAGAAATTCTGTCCATAAAAGTTATGAACAGAATCGGTGACAAAGGGTTGGGGTGTATTTCTCCCAATCACACCCTTCCAGGTTTCACTGTCATTGCCCATGTGAGCACTGAAGTCTCCCAGCAGTACGAGGGAGTCCCCAGAAGGTATGCCCTCTAGCACCCCCTCCAGGGACTCCAAAAAGGGTGGGTACTACAAACTGCTGTTCGGTGCATACGCACAAACAACAGTTAGGACCCGTCCCCCTACCCAAAGGCGGAGGGAGGCTACCCTCTCGTCCACTGGGGTAAATCATAATGAACAGGCTCCAAGTTGGGGGGCAATAAGTATGCCCACACCCGCTTGACACCTCTCATGGGTGGCAACTCCAGAATGGTAGAGAGTCCAGCCCCTCTCAAGGAGATTGGTTCCAGAGTCCAAGCTGTGCGTTGAGGTGAGCCTGACTATATCTAGCTGGAACCTCTTGACCTCGCGCACTAGCTCAGGCTCCTTCCCCTTCAGAGAGGTGACATTCCACGTCCCAAGAGCCAGCTTCTGTAGCCGAGGATCGGACTGCCAAGGTCCCAGCCTTTGGCCACCACCCAACTCACACTGCACCCGACCTCCTTGGGCCCTCCCATAGGTGGTGAGGCCATGGGAAAAATACATATCACTGAATATCCATATTTTACAGATTCTAATATTTAAAATTCCCTGTGATTCTGTGTTAGGATATAGCTGGTTGGAAACTGACTGACTGAATATTTAAAAATAGAAATAATGTATGGTTTAATCTGAAGACAGTGAAAGATGCCTTCACTGACTTTACAGTTGGTATCTTGTGATTTACAATGTGTTACATCAATAACATTACATCAGTATCAGTGTTTCCAGTCTCAACAATGCTGAGACCCATACTGGCATCTTATTAGACACTGGCATCTTTCCTGATGCCAGTTATCTTTTTACACAAAAGGATACAATAAATGCTTAATTTTCACTGTTTTTTTATGAAGGTTTATAAAATATAAACTAGACAAACATAGTGAAGTCTACAATTAATGATCATCAGCCTCCAGACCTTCCAGAATAGGATAGCGAAAAAAGGTAATAAAGGTTATTTTCCAATAAAAAAAAAAAAAAAATTACCTTTGTTGTTCTTTTTCTCTGTAAAATGCAAAGTCTTGAGTCTGTTTTTTCCTAAAGTCCTGAGTAGGATAAAGGCACTCAGTAAGATTATTCTTCCCCTTATTGATAATTCTACAGCACACTTTTTACAGATGGACAATTGAGTAACCTGAAAATAGGACTAGATGCAAAGAGCCAATGACATTACAGATTTATAAAAAAAAAAAAAAGAAAAAAAAGGTATACTTTTTACAAAGCAAGTCTTCGCATTTTTTAAGATCTCTGCCTTTACAAAACTTTCTCTGATTGAAGACAGCCAATATATACAGCCCACAAATAAATATTTATTTGTTCTAGAAACTGACAACAGAAATTGTCTATTGCACAATACTGTATATTGTTAATAACCCAAAGAAAAGTCAGTCAATAATAGTATCCATAGTACCATGAGTAGTCAACCTAGTGGAAAGACGCCAATCATGACTCAAAACATTAAAAAAAAAAACCATTACTCCTGACTGAGAAACTACAATTATATTTTCACATTCAATCATTATTCCATATCAGTTCAGGTGGTTATTATAATCTCAAAACTCCAAAATATTTAGAGTTTTAAGTTCTAATGGCAACCTACTGTAAGCATCTAAAAAGACATTGCTTGTTAATTGACTGAACATTGAGGTTTCACTTTCTTTGGCCATTTTTCTCATTCAATATTTCAGCACTCTAGTATGCATTAAAATTGTAAATTTAAAATTTCAACATAATATAATGCATCATTTATTACATTTTAAAGTGTGGTTTGGTGAACTAAACATTTTGAAAATACAATATTCCTTAATTACTTACTATTAGATCTATCTCCATATTTTTAAGGGTAAAGGAATCCTTCTCCAGATTCTCCAGTTGCTCTTTAATAATTCCAATAAAGTTGTCCAATTTTGCAAACCTATTTTACAAAAACAAGAAGTAAAGCAAGTGTTATACAATTATAATAAACACTGCTTTTAGATATTGTAAGAGTATTGTCACTGACCTGCACTCATGGATTTGAGTATTAATGGCAGACAGATGTTGCTGGATTGACTTCAGAGACTGTTTGTTGTAATATTCTACTGTTCTAGCTCTATTCTGTGGAAAAAATAGATTTATTCTAAAGTCTCAAAATTCTGTCTCTTCAAAGGATTGGCATCCTGCCCACAGCTCTTTTACTGCCCAGTGTCCAGAGCTACTCTGGCCCGTGATCCTACGTTAAACTTATTTTTTGAAAATGAATTAATTAATTGAAAATTATTTTACAAATGGTGGCTTTTAAGAGAGAATAGCTGAATTTACAGCAGAGAATGAAAAATTTTCACTTCAAAACAAAATCAAATTGATTCTGCTTATTTGTTGAAACTTTCAATGTGGTACAAAAATGAATGGTTTTGGTAATGTAGTAAAATTTTTGATAAAGTATCAAAAATCCAGGAGGCAAAAGCATAGAACTGAAAAATCATCATCAAAAGGTTTGAACACTTTTATGCCTTTGTTATTTTTTAATCTTATTCCTGTTTAAGCCTTGCTTTCTGCCATTACAAACAAAATATATTATGTTTATTTTTTACTTTCCAGTTTTGCCTAAATAACATTTCTTCAACAACTTTTCTTTGCTATTATCCATAAGACTTGAATCTTGCACATAACACGTCTTCTACAAACAATGATGCTTCATGCACTGTAAGTATGCCCACCTGACCTCAGAGTAGGTTTTCCACCACTCCTATATCATCAAAATGACATTCAGTTCAAAATGTAGATAAGTGGGTGCTCTCTGCGTGGAGTTAGCACATTCTTACTGTATCCACACGGGTTTCCTCCAGGTGCTCTGGTTTCCTCCTACAGCATAAAGACATGCAGGTGTGTGCTGCCATTACCAATTGGGTTTCTTTAGCCCCCAATAAAAGTAAAAACAAAAGATCAAAATTTTGGAAAACACTAAACTAAATTACTCTTAATGGCTTTTATAAGTGTGGTAACACACAGTGCAAGAGCACTCACTTAAGTCTGTACTTTTTGTTCAAATTTCTCCTATATATACAGTGGAGGAAATAATTATTTGACCCCTCACTGATTTTGTAAGTTTGTCCAATGAAAAAGTCTCAGAACAGTATCATTTCAATGGTAGGTTTATTTCAACAG
>JANRMT010062856.1:43717587-43734989 GCA_026402145.1 Polypterus bichir lapradei
AGATAGATAAAGTGGAGAAATTTAAAGCAAGTAATATTTATCTACATCTCTTATCTTTAGTAACTTGGGCAAAAAAGCAATAAAGGCACCTACTGCTGGCAGATTGGCATTGTTCTCCAGCAGGATTGGTGACTGAGGCAGGACACCTCTGATAGTGATCAGCACAGAAGGAAAAAATGCACCATTTGTAAATGGCAAAAAATATGGTGCACCAGACTCAAGTTTCTAGGGACATTCATCTGATCTGGTGAAGCCACAGCTACAAAGTGTTTGAAAAACTCAGAACTGATAGGTTGTCTAGGCATCATCACTGCTGACTCATAATCACTGCTTAAGTTTGTGTATACACAGGGATGGTGTATATGTATAGGTTAAACTTAGGGTGAACAAGAGTAGGCCAACCTATAACAAATCTACTGAGTCCTGGTTAACTCACAATAATACATTATGCACGCATACACAGTAAACATATACTTATATTAACTGCATGTTAAAATTAAATACAAAATATAAGAATTATTTTGTTTTTGGCTAATGTTTTATGTAGGTGATTTAAAAATCAGTATAACAGTTTACAATTAGTCTTACAATTTGAGCACAGGTAAGTTAAGTGAATTGCACATGACAATGACAATTTTGTAATTTAAATTAAACTTCAATTTAAAGGTTTAGTCTCTACATTCTAACTTTGCTGTCTAAAAATCTAGGCTATTACACATAACTGCTATTAGATTTTTATAAACCATATTTTGATCAAATGTGATTTGATATACTTTATTATTCCCAGAAGAGGCCAGAGCGTAGGGTCAGCCATTGCACAGTGCCCCTGTATTCAGTAGCACTTTAACAGGTTCCCTGTGTTATACAAAAAATTGTAAGGAAAAAAAAAATGTATTACCTTATTTTCTTTTGTTTCTTCTTTTTGTATATCACTGAGTAAATAAGGTTGAGAATATTTGGCTATAAAATAAAATAAGATAAAACTTTATTTAAAAACCATGACATTTTCCAAAAGCTCTTGTTAACTGGTAAAGCACTAAACAAAAATACAAATAAACAATAAAATAAGAAATATTATACGTACCAAGCTGTGAAGTAAAAGACTGCGCATGCATATAAACCTCATATATTAGCTACAAACATTCACATGCAGTATCTATCCATGTTTCATTATCCATTTACTCAGTGCAGAGTCATTATAGAGCACACTTAATATAGTTATACATACACAGTGAGGAAATTTAGGATTGGTAATATACTGTATCTACTGTAGAAGCATGTAGAGCATGAAAAGTCCATTTTAGAAGCATTCCTGTAGTATGCTACTCTACCAGAAAAGACAGATTTCTTAATCTCTCCTATCAGAAATCTGCTTATCAGCAACAGCTATAGCAGCAAAAATAAAACCAAAAACACACTAAAGTGGTAGCTGAACCAGTAAAGACACCGTGACTGTTTTGAAAGCACCAACCAAGAATATGTCATTTTGTAGAACAAAGAATATCAAGAGGTCAGTACCAGTCATATTATTTATTTTAAATCAGGAACAAAAAAAATCTATTCACCTATACGTAAAGCAAGGAGCATAATAAATGTTGTGTATAGGAATATAAAAAGCAAGATTAAGGTATGCTAAGCACTTTACAAACTAAAAATGTATTTTAATAATTATGGAAACAAAAGATGACAGGGAACAAAAACAGTTACCTGCTATAGAAATGCTTCATAAAAGCAGAAAATAAACTTTTCTGTAAATGATAATTTCTATTATTTGATACTACCCATCCAGACAATCATGATACTGATGTAATCCAATTTTATACAAAGGCAATAAATAGAGAAAGTGATCTTTATGTTGCTCTAGTTATTAAATAACTGCAGACGACAGTTTAAACATGTACAAGTAAATCCAGGTCAAGCTACTGGCCCACAATAACTTGTTATAAAAATGTATGTGTATGTGCAGAGGAGCTTGCAAACCCTTTCCTGAAACTCTTTCAAACTTCAATAAAAAGTTGAGAACTTTTCTAGCAGTAATGTGGTTTTACCAGTAAACAGTACCTCAAATAAAAATTAATCCTCCATATGCCATTTTTTCACATATAGTACTTGTAATGCACATGGTAAAGTTAATTTTCCATGCTGGTTTACTTTAACAGTGACCGTAACTGTGTATGTGGTGGGTGAATGTGGTTTGAAAATGAGTCCAAAACTGAAAACATGAAGAAAATATACAAATTATTCACCAGTGCTACTAAAGCCTGCAAACAAGTGCTGAAAATCAGAAACACTATTATCTTCACTGCCACATAGCCTTAGACATTCAAACATTCTAAACGCCACATCACTTAAGAAACCATACTTTTGAGAAAAGCTGTAGTTTGTTAAAACCTAATATACTACAAAAAGTATGAAAAACCTTATGCAGCTTTACGTAATTTTTGTTAGCACTTCAATAAACAACTTTTAACTAGTACAGCATACATTTTTTAAAGCTTAGATTAATTATATAACAAGAAAAATTTATTTCAAGTTTATCACAAAAAATAAGACAAATACATCTTACAACTGTTACAACTTTTGGCTCCTTTAGCATTAGACTGCTTGCTATAGTCATACATGGCAGATCTCTTCTTTCTATTACATTCCTGCAACCAGCTTAGGTCTGTCTTGCTGTCCTCTTCTATTTGATCATTGTCTGAGTCACTGAACAGATGTTTCTTAATACTGTGTCCCACAGTCTAGTAATATGAACAAAGCAAGATTAGAGATAAAGAAATTACAGCATATAATTTCCTGTATATACTGTATAAACCTTTAAATATTACTTTGTTTAAACAATAGTTCTATGTATTATGTGGTATATTCAGTAGCAATGTTACTTACATTAAACAATAATGTAATCTTTACAAAATAGTTTGCATTTTAAAGGTGCATAATTACACAAAAAAAAAAGAAAACCAAGATATGAAAGTTGATATGAACGTCATTTTCAATTATAAATTTAAGCCCGGTCATAGTTAATGACAACAATATACTACACTTAAGATTAAAAGAAAAAACAAGAATGAATCAAATGCAGAGCTCTCAAATCAACACAGTGATTCCTGTCAAAGAGATGAGCCCAAACCTAACCAATGCTTCTGGCACTGCCTCCTTCAAAAGGTGCATACTATACATCAGTTTTAAGAGTTTCTTGTGCATTTCTGTGTCAGTGTCAAAGCAATACTGCTAACATATACATATGAAAATAAACATCTTATTTTAAAACACTTGTCATCTAATATATAGCTTTAAATGATTTTAGATCCCTTTAACATTGCTTATTAATACAAATACTTCAGACTATCTAATTGGATCACCAATAGAGGTTTTCTAAAAATTTCAATACAATTACTGCAGGAAGAACACCCTTTAACTACTGTGCGCTCAAAGTTAAGGATGATTGGACTGACAATGTAAAAGATGTCAGACAGAGAATTATAATCAACGCTGGAGTCCCACTACTTAGTATAGTGAATCTTCATTGTTGTTTTTGATTCTCTCTGGAATAAATGTCAGCTGGTGAGATTTCATACATACAACTACTGTAATCATTACCAGACACTACTGACTACTTCTCACTGTGTTTTTTGATTTAGTACAGTATTTTGCTACTTTGATGGATGAGATGTCAGAAGTGAATGGTCATAGAACTGGTATTGGATTATATTTCGCCAAGTGGCATTGGACTACACTTCATTATGTTTACAAACATTGCAGGTGTTGTACAGTACTGTAGGATGATTGTGAATGATGAGTGGCCATTTGAACTCTTGATGTTACTTGCTCCTAAGTACCATCTTGAGATTTTTTTTTTCCTTGAAATACTATTAACCAGCATTTTTCTTTTTTTCTATTTTGCTGTCAAAAGACTCTTTCATTAATTCTAAAAAAAGTGATAATCTATACAAATGTTAGATGGTTTAAACCTTTGTAATTTTCATGTTGCTGTACTTTATTTGTATATCTGTTCAAATGATCTGAGTTTGTCTTCATTGAAGGTAAGGTTCTCTTTAGAAGATAAACAGATCAATTAATATTAATATATCTGCTTCACTTTTATTATAATGACATGATTATATATTCATTAACATTCCATTAGGTTAATTCTCTTATTTTACTTTTAACTTTCACTTTAGAAGAGGATTCTTGCCCAAGAGACTTACAGAATATTAAGTTATAAACCACAACTTTAAGAAACAGAAAAATACAATTTATTGATAAACA
The DNA here is from genome assembly GCA_026402145.1 of Polypterus bichir lapradei. Lineage (NCBI taxonomy): Eukaryota > Metazoa > Chordata > Cladistia > Polypteriformes > Polypteridae > Polypterus > Polypterus bichir. The sequence continues at coordinate 43,721,857 of JANRMT010062856.1, forward strand.
GAAGATTATAAAATTATACTTGATTATGTATAAACTGAAAATGGTGATAAGGCAGACAAACATGCTGTATAACAAAAAAGATGATACATTTTTGTTTAGAGGTTTTTTGAGCTTCTGATTTTCATAGGCTTTCCTTTAATGTTTTATTTAGAATTTTAGTGTGATGTCACAGTCAACTCATTTTTACTTTCCTGCACAGCCATTAATGACAGCAAGTGGACCTAGGTTATGTCTAAAGGTATGTTTGCTTTCAGTTTAGATAAAAGGCTGCAAAAAGCTAGACATTTACCTGACAAAGTTATACATAAACTGATGACATAGTAACAAACAGCTCTTTGTCTACCAATGTACCAAATACACAGTTTTAGTTTATTTTAAAAGAGATCATTTTACAATACCAAGACTTTAAAGGGGATTTCTGATAGTTTGCAGATGTGTTTAGATGCTCTGTGTTCAAAGATAGAAAAAAAATGATTGCAGTATGTTCTCACTGTAATTGCAAAAGTTCCTTATAAAAAATAGCAACACACTACTAATGCAGTATTGGCATTCATAGTTTGATAACCCAATAATTAAGTCTGATTTAAGGTGTTACTTACTAGAAAGCATTAATTAGGTAGTTCAGTATTTAAGGTGTGACAAGGCATATTTTGTGGTAGATGTGGCAGCCTTGTCAAATGAAGGAAAAGATTTTTAGCACCAAAGAGTTTTAAGTAGACCCTGCCTCATTATCAATCATCTACCTTAATAGGGAAAAAGATCATTAATTGTCTTTTTATCAGCAGTGAAGAAAACATACCATTCTGTGGCGAGGTGAGAGCGGTTTTTTCAACTGGAAATGTTGTTTCAACAGTTATCTATTGCTATGTTAAATTAAAAACTTCCATAAAAAACAATGAAGATTTTTAACTATTTGCTATTGTATCTCCTCTTTGCATGAATGTATATTTTTACCTTTTTTTAAAATTACATATTAAAATTAACACCATGTAAAATCTGGTATAATACAAAAACAATCTAGCATTTACAATGAAGATAAAAGTTGGAGTATAACATAAAAAACACATTTATTTGTTCTTTTTAATAATTCTTGCCTAAAATGTGCATAGGCTGTCACGTTCCCAGTACCAAACCTTGTGTTTTTTTTGGTTTCCTTACCGTTAGATAAGATATACTATTGCGCTTAAAGAATTTTTTGCATTCCTTCTACTGAATGTCTCAGAAGCATTTCAGTAAAGCGCAGTTTCATGAAGTGTTCCGAGTGAATTAAAAATCTACATCATACATTTAAACTGAACAGAACTAAATGCAGTATGAATGTACAATTTACATATCCTCACACCACTCAAAGTAACTTAAAAAGTAAAACAGCAGAATTTCTTTAATTGGCCTATAGCTAAGTGATCATTTAACTTCCAGGCAAGGAATGCCAAATAACAATAAGTTTAAGTATGTTGCATGTATGCCACCTAAAGGCTGATGTGTACTACATATGGAGGTGGATTTTAGCTGGTCCTGACAAAGCCATAAACTGCTTCTATAAGTGGAAGGTATTCATAATTTAAATGCTCTTGCTTGAAGGGTTCTGGAGCACCTATAAAGACCCTCAATATATTGTCAATGTTTCACTGCTTTCTCCCTGCTTGTTATTTTTTTATGATCAGGGCAGCTTAAGTTTAAATGGAGTAAATAATGTCCCAGTCTTAACAGATGCAAACCTGGAAGCAATTGCAATGAAACAATAACTTTGCATCATTGTCACAGTTGTTTCATTCAAACAACACATCCCAGCTAGCAGCTGAGTTTTACATTAAACACTACCTTAAGATCAGATTTCTATTGACAAGGAACAACAGTAAAATCCAGTTTGCCATTCTGTGGGGCAACCATTTTCAAGTGTTGTTAGTCACCAGTCAGGATAACAAGACTAGTTACTTTTAACTATAAAGCAATATTTAAGTCTGGCAAAATAGTTTGGTCCATTTATGTTAGTACAGATCACTACTACAAAGTCTCTCAGTAAATACTACTGTATATTTACATTTTGTATGTAACTTTGTTTTACCTTAAATAATTGTCCTCCTTTTCATTACAGTGTCATCATTTTCTTGGTATTTGTCATTAAGTGCCAGAGAAAATCTCAGCACCTCTGACAAGAAGCAGTGGCTGTACTTAGAGAAGAAACTATATGATATATAGAACATTAGAACACTTCAGATGAGAACAGGACATTCAGCCCAACAAAGCTTGCCAGTCCTATCCACTTATTTCTTCCAAAAAAACACCCAAGTCGAGTTTTGAAAGTCTCTAACATCTTACTTTCTACCACACTACTTGGTAGCTTATTCCAAGTGTCTATCATTCTTTGTGTAAAGAAACTTCCTAATGTTTGTGTGAAATTTACTCTTAACAAGTTTCCAACTGTGTCCCTGATGAACTCATTTTAAAATAAAATTCTTGATCCACTGTACTAATGCCCTTCATAATTTTAAACACTTCAATCATGTTACCTCTTAATCTTCTTTTGTTTAAACTGCATAGGCTCAGCTCTTAATCTTTCCTCATAATTTAACCCCTGTAGCCCTGGAATCTGCCTATTCGCTCTTCTCTGGACCTTTTCTAGTGCTACTATGTCCTTTTTGTAGCCTGGAGACCAAAACTGCACACAGTACTCAAGATGAAGCCTCACCAGTGCATTATAAAGGTTGAGAAAAACCTCCTTGGAATTGTACTCCACACACCGTGCTATATAACCTAACTCTGTTAGCCTTTTTAATGGCTTCTGAACTTGTCACTGAAAAAGTCTTCAAGATTCTAGACATGCTTCTATGACATAGCATGACAGGCGTCTCAGATTTACAGATAAAAAGAAGTTATTCTGAATAGCATGTCATGCTTACCCTCTATCGAAAAACTTATGGAACTGCCCATTGCCTATGATAAATTCATGCTTCAATTATGCAGCTAAATATTATGTTGGAAAAAAATTGTGGTTACAATTGATGCCCTATCACTCATTTATTTTTCTTTGCTACATACAGATAAACATCATTCTAATATAATTGAGATGGACCTTAACAACTGCAGCATAAATAAAAAGACTGAATACTGAAAAAACATAGCATAGAGATGAGCAGCACTGACGTGCATAATCCTTAACTGTATTAAATTTAAAAATGAGTCATGAAGAATTATGTATTACATAAAAAAAATCTGACAGGAAATAAAATGTGCAAATTAGTTTCACCCAACTGCCAAGCCACAGGTAGGAGTCTTTTTTTTATTTAACCTCATTCCTAGTCATCTTACTTTGTGATGGTTCTTTGTAACTGCACTGGCAAGGAAGACATTCTTTTGAATCTTTTCCTTTTAATTAAAAATTAAAAAATGTGCTATATACCAAATCACTGAACTTGTACAGTGCATTATGCTTTGTATACAACAGGCAAATCTGTATATGTCCAATAAATATTACAATGTATTAGATGTACCTAGATTATGTTCATTTTCTTTAATATCATTAAAAATGAAAATTACTTGAAATTATGGTATAACAAGTTGTTACCAGTTACCTACATAGAAATACAATATATGGTTCATCATGCTTGTAAATTATACTCATTTTAATAACAAGCAATATTTTTTCCCAAGCTACAGAGAGAAAATTTAGCCAGTTCTGTTGTTGTTAGGTGTGTTCTTAAATGTGTACTTTGGTCATTTGGACAAATTATGTTTAATGTCTTGCATCCTGTTGTCACCATAATGACATTCAATTTCTAGCACTTTATAAATTGTCATTGAACATTAGAAACATTAGACAAGAACAGGCCATTCAGCACAACAAAGCTCACCAGTTATATCCACTTAATTCCTCCAAAATAATATCAAATCATGTTTTGAAGGTCCCCAATGTACTATTCTCTACACTTGGTTAACTTAAATCCATGTGTCCATGGTTCTCTATGTAAAGAAAAAATTCCTAATGTTTGTGCGAAATTTACCTGCAACGAGTGTTCCAGTTTTCTTTTTGAACTAATTTTAAAGTAACTGTCTCAATCCCCTGTACTAATACCTTTCAGAATTTTGAATATGCAATCATGTCACCTCTTAATCTCATTTTGCTTAAACTGAAAAGGATCAATGGAATCAGTCTAGTCACTCTTCTTTGGAGTGCTTCTATGTCTTTTTTGTAGACTTAAGACCAAAACTGCACATAGTACTTCAGATAATGCCTCATCAGTGTGTGATGTAGCTTCAGCATAACCTGCTTGGGCTTGTACTCTACAGCTGTTAGCCTTCTTAATGGCTTCAGAATACTGCCTCAAAGTTGATAGTGATAAATCCACTATGACTCCTAAATTCTTCTCATAAGGTACTTTTAAATTTTCAGACCCATCATTGTGCATTCAAATCACACATTTCTACTTCCTACCTGTAACACTTTTACATACATCAAATTTCAACTGCCATAAACCTGCCCAAGTCCCTCTGTAACGATTTAACTGATTGCAGATTATCTGTCAATCCTCCAAGTGTGGTATCATATGTAAATTTAACTTGCTTGTTATTTATATTCCTATCCAAATAATTTATATATTTTAAAAATAGTCACAGCCCTAGCACTTATCACAATTTTTAACATTCCCAGATTCTGAAAAGATTCCTCATACCATCACCATCTTCCTGTGTTTTAGCCAATTCCGTACCAATCTACAAATTACATCCTGAACTCCCACCTCTTTCAGTCTGGTGCCCAACCTCACATATGGAACATATTAAATTCTTTCTGTGAATCAAGATAACCAATATCTTATATATGCACATATCATATGCACATCCAGAAACCTGTATAATCAATTTTGAACAGTATATGTATATATAAATACAGTATATACATGTATATGTAAAAAGAATCAAAGGTTGGTAGATTAAAACATAGTAAACTATCGAAACTTTCAAACAGGTATTCTGACCATCCCTCTTCAAAAGCTATGTATTTTGTTATATTTTCTAACAACCAATTTACTTTGGGTCAAATTTTGTACTTTCTAGTCAAACATTTCATCCTACACAACATTTCATAATATATTGTTTTCACCTTTTTTTCCACTAATGTTTTTGCAGTCACCTTCTTGCTTTTATGATGGGAAGTTTTCCTGTAAGATATGCAATTACATAGATCACAAAAATGAAAGAAAAAGGTCCGATTTCTAAAACATTATATATACACATTGTTCACAGTCTAAATAAAGTTCCTTAATGCTACAAGCATAAGTGTTGAATGCAAGTATTTAATTCATTTTACAATTTTCCATATATAGCAACTTTTACAAATAACATACCATTTCCAAATTTATCCATAACCAAATGAAACAAAAATGTAGTTTAATCTGAAAGAACATAATTTTTTTTTACAAAAAGAGGTTAGTGGTACTTCTTTTAAAAAAGAAAAATAAAGTTTGTCAATTCCAGAAAGATAGTGTCCAGGGTTTAAAAATCACTCCAGTTTGCTCTCTGTACAAAGTCTGCATGTTCTCTCAGTGGCCGTTTGGGTTTATTCTGGGTAATTTTTATTGCATAACTTACAGGCATGTGATTTTAAACTGACCACGTGACTGTGCCATGTGATGGACAGCTTTCCATCTTAGTTTAGTTCCTGGCTTGTGTCTACTGCTGCTGAGAACAAGTCTTCTTCCTGGAACACTGAACTGAATTAAGGGGGCTCAAGAATGTTAACTTTTTTATATTAAATTAATTTAATACTACTCCTTATAAACAAATGATGCTTTGTTCGTCTTTAGATATGCTGACAGGGAATCAATGTTGTCTCTTCAGCAAGTTTTAGGGGACATTTCCCCATATGAAGAGACAATGAGGATTTGCAATGCCGTTGGGAGTGTGACATTTTTTTTTTTTCTTAAGCCTTGGATCTTATGTGAAGTTTAAGTTTCTAACCCTCTCACTTCATAAACGGACTATGATCACTGCTTCACGTTCTGGGTTTGGCTTACTAAATTCTTTGACTCCCAGTTATGACATTGGCTTGTTTTCCCCAACCTCACTCAGTTTCTCTATTCCAATTCCTTAAATCATCTGCCATCCCGTGCAGTTCAGTACAGTGTCTTAAATGGTACACTGCATTTAGGAAGTAACACAATCACCACTCTTTCCCAAAACAAAACCTTTTTACAGGTTATATAACATCATAGCAACACTTGGAGATCAGAATAATGACAGGATGTACTATTTCACTATTAGCTTTTACTATGGCCAGGTTGGTGGTAGTTAGGGTGTCAAAATCTGTGGTCAGTGAGGAGGAATTACAGCCTACAGGGCAATATGAAGACAATAACATCAACTATTCCTTGCACACAATGTCTCTTGTCAAAATTAAATTTGGAAGATCAAGGATTAAAACTAGCAAATTTAGAGGCTTGTCCATTGTCATGGGGAAGGAGTTTAAGGTGAACATCAGTGTTGATAATGATGACAAACCAGCAAAGTATCTGAATAGGTTGTACACTACTGCACTGAGTGATAGAGATTGAAATTAGTGTATTGAGGGAGGATGTTTCAACAGATTTTATTAGCATAGATAAGATGCATTTACCTGGAAGGCAGAAGCTGTAGTGTTTGCAGTTTGGGTTTGATAGACACATGATGGCACTTTACTTGTCCCCAGAGGGAAATTTGTATTTTTACAGAAGCTCTTTAAATAAATATATAAATACATTGATACATTCATGAATAAATATACACATTCATACACACACTGGTCTGAACACATGTCAGAATGACTAAAAATGAAGACAATTTTAAAAGAAAAAAAAATAACTTCATTGACAATCACAGTGAGGCATTATGCAGGCACATTAATGCTGGTATAAAAGATTCCCAGTAATGTTTCTCGACACACTTCTGCTGAATAATTCATTGGTTGAAAGTACTGCTTTGTCTTAATGTCAAAAGAAATCCACCTTGTTACTTCAATCACTTTAAACACCTGATGCAGCTGGAGGTTTGCCATTACCTCTCTGCTACAAGGTTTATTAAGGCTGCGGGTGAGAGCTCTACCCCATAGTAGGGAACAGTACGTAAAGTAAAGCATTCTTGGCCAATAAATGGCCTATACTCAAGAGTGCTGAGCCTTTGTATGTTTAAGTGGACTCTTGTAGACCAAAAGTAATATTTAGGTCTGAGATATCATTAAAACATTGTATGCTGTTTGTGCCAATAATAAGTAAGTTTCTTGAAGCGCTGAGAGAGAGAGACAGGTTGTGTTATTCATAAGGCACTTGTGTGGTCTAAAATGCTAGAGATTAACCAGCTGTGTGTTTGTCATTCATAGAGCACTGTTGAGTTTCTTTGTGTATGCATATAGATACATGTGTGTGTGTTAATCTTAAAGTGCAAAAGCAGACCAACCCGGTAACTAACTTGACGAGTACACTTACCCTTGAAGAATACAGGTAAAGGGTAAGTAGAGGGAAATACTACGATAATACATATAGGAAATGAGAGTTCGTAAGGCAGGACTAGTGTATCAGAAAAGAAGTGAATGGTCGTTAGTAACATCTGGCAGACGGAAGGGTAGGGCAGGTGATGGAAAGTAATTTCTCAAATGAAGCAAGGCCAATGGACTACCTGGTAAAGTACTGAGAAGTGGCAGCTGACTTTGAGGGATTTACAGACTTAGAGAGTGGCCACGTAAAATTCATCTTAGAAGCTATGTATGATATCCTTCCAACCCCTCAGAATCTCAGGCAGTGTGTAGATGAAGTTGAATGCTTAAGTTGTGTAATACTACTTGCGTATTAAAACACATTTTGGTAAGATGTAAGGTTAGTTTGACTCAGTGACTCCACAGCTGGCATCAAAGTTCTTAGGTGCTTTTCCCAGGTATTGGAAGGTAAACACGTGAAGGTGACCGTGCTTCCTGGCGACACTAAGAATAAAATAAATTAACTAGTAAGAGAGAGGCAGAGGCAAAGTGGCAGAACACAGACAAGTGTTAGTAGTGGTAAGTGCTCTGGTGTACATGATTGAAAGTTAATTGTTACCACTCTTATTTTAACTTCACCTGTTTGTTGTCTGGTACAAATCTTATAAACGAGCAAAACGAGATTGAATATATGCACATAGGTGATGTCAGAAGTATGTAGATATTGTAAGGCTTTAAAGTTTAAGTTGGAGACTTGTACATCATCTAATTCATGTTACCATCAGGGAAAAGTACCATACGATAGGAGTATCTGTGTTCCCGCAACATTACAGCTACGACAAGTTTAATTTTGAGAAAAAAAAAAAAACAAAACACTCAATTTTGTCAGGTGTATATTTATGATCACGGAGAAGCGATGCAACATAGAATCGAAAGAGTTAAACGATCCAATGTGCTGGAACTTATACAGCCAATAATACAAATCCATACGTCCAAAATTAGCGCACTGTACACGAAAGTTATCAGCAAAACACGGACAAAGAAATTTTCTTGGAATTCTTTATGAATCCGAAAGATTAAAGTCAGATTTATAATAAACCCATATGTAACGAATTGTCAGCAACAATACTTTCTAAAGACAGAGATATCAAAGACAGAGTAGATTTTCGTGTACATCCAAAGGCAAAGCATGCTTTGTAATGTATGTCAAATACATCACCACATGCAGACCCTTTACTCTTTCCTTTGCTTTTCGCAGATGGCGAAAACAGGATGGTCGTACAATATGAAACAAACAAAATTCAGAAAAAAATATAACACCCACACAATATTTCGGGTCAAGATTAGCAATACGTTCCCATGTATGTAACCACTTCTATCATCTCAGCGTCTGTTGCCACATTACATTATTAATGTGTATGTAAAAGTCACACCTAATCGTCTCTTTATTAAATCGAATCAAGCTAAACTTGGAACAGAACATATGCAAGGTCTCATTGAGCACATTCACAATTCAAATATCAATAATTCAGACATATTCTAAATAGGTAAAGCAGTAATATTACCATCATCATATCAAGGTAGTCCAAGAGCATTGCAAAAGTTATATCATGATGCAGTGGCAATATCCATAACTATCAGTCAGCCAGATTTTTTTTATTACAATGACGTACAATCCACAATGGCCAGAAATCTGCAGCTTCTTGACAACAATGCCACTGGCTACATCAGCTCTGGATATTCCAATTTTCGTAAGTACATTGTTTTATCAGAAATTCTTTTTTTTATTGAATGAACTCGAAACGCTATTCAGGCAAAAAGGAGATCTTGATATGCCATTCGTATTAAAAATCCCACCACAATAACTTTTGCAATGACAATTAACAAATCACAAGGACAAACATTTCACAAAGTCGTTTTTTTATGAGATTTTAAAATAAATACTGAACATAATGCATATGTAACAATTCCCATTAAAAAAAAAAAAAAAAAAAAAAAAAAAAAAAAAAAAACCAACCACACACTTAACTATTTCCACAGGAACAAACCTCGGGGTTGGCGAGCAAAGCGAGCAGGGGGCAATGCCCCCTAGTATATAAAAAAACACTTTTAAAAGCCACGCTTGTATTAAAAAGTAAAAAATAAGTCTCTCATACATCACTCGTAAAATAAAAGCGTGGGTGCTTTTCATCAATCAACATTCAAAAAACTGTTCTTAAAATCTTAGCAAAAGCACCCACCTTTTTATTTTACGAGTGATGCATGAGAAACTTTTACTTTTCAGTACACTTTTTAACTTAATATAAGCATGTGTTTTTTAAAAATACATACATACAGAAATACATACATATTTTTTTTATATTGGTAATTCCTTGCTAATCTAATCTGGACTATAGTCAAATTTCTTCTTCTTTTTTTTTTTTTTAACTGAAGGATAAGCAACCAAGACAACACTCCAGAAAAAAAAATTACATTTTCAGGCAATGTGTCATGTGATCATATTCAGATTGTATTATCACTGAACACTAAAAAAACATGACTAGTTATACACTGTATTAAAAAGCCATGGAAGGATATACAATGCAATTATGTAAAAGAATTTAAGCACCACTTTCAGGAAGTAACCTTACTTGGACTACACAACAATACACCGGTGGTCAGTTCTGCTTTGCAATATTGTTTACATTTTTAAAACATTAAAATTTGTAAGCACTAATGGCTTTGTTGTGTTCATATGGCATTTCATATTCTCAGTATATCTTAAATAAAACTATACAGTCAATTTCTGAAATATTGGCACATTAATATATTGTAGATTAGAATTGTTATATGTACTTTTACTCAAATATTTGGAGAAATTGCTAACTAACGTGAAAGTGAGATGGGGAACAACCAATGTTTACCCTTGCTAATGTCCCTCAGGTCACTAAAGAACACTGGAGCTTAAAATCACAGGGGTATGGTGGGAGAAATCTTCAGGGAATCCTTGTGCTACTAGGGGGAGCTTTTCAAGGGTATCTACAGATCTCTGAGCACGGTCTGGATAACCTAGAAACAGTAGTGAGGGCTTACTCAGATACATGTAGGTGTAATGACCTGGACATAAATGACCTTTGCAGTCAGTATACAGATGGACCTTGGAGTTGGGAGGAAACCACTGCTAAGTGGGTATGTAAGGAAAGGAGGCTAGAGGGTAAATAGAACAGCCAGAAGGCTTGTTATTCTAAAGCCCCTATGTGTTTATGGGGTATTGTTTTGAATGTTCACCAGCTCTGTGTAATAAAACCCTTTCTTTTGTCAATTGTGCTCTTTTTTGGTCATTACTTGGGTTCAAGGGTGAAGCATGAGAGCCTCCTATAGTCCACACTATTTATTTAATAATGACAATTCCGTCAAAAGTGTTGTTTTATCTTTGGAACAGTTTATTCCATCAACAAGATGTGTGGTGAAATTATTGGCACCTTTAAAGAATACTGTAAATAAAACCAAAAGGAATGTGAACCTTTGAAGAAAAAATGTTTTAAATATTGCTTTTAGTGTCTAGAAACTTTGATTGTCCAAGACCATTTCCTGTTTCACCGGGGTAGAAATATGAGGCAACACACAGGTAAAATTCTTTTGCCATTCATTAACAAGGATAAAACTTAAAAGCTCTCAACTCATGAGAAAAAAAAGTTGTTGAATTGGCAAAATGTCTACAAAAAACAAATTACAAAGCATGCATAATCAGGGCCATAGTAAAGAAGTTTAAAAAGCATGGAATGGTTGAAACTTTGCCCAGAAGAGAATACATCCAAATGATGATTCTAAGAGAGGCAAAGAGGAGCCCAAAGATCATAGTGTCACATCTGTAAAATTTAGTAGAATCTTGGGTATCACCACACGAAATCAACAGTGAGATGCCACCTCCATGACTAAGTTTTTTGGACGAATTCTATGTAAGAAGCCCTTCCTGAGACCAAGACAAATCCTAGCATCTGAACTTTGCCAAAGAAATTGGAGTTACAACTGTGTTGTGGTCAGATTAGGCAAAGATTTATCTTTTTGGCCACAGTACATTATTCTTGACAATCAACCACTGTCGGTTGTGGATAACATGGGATTTCTGCTTCCTCATGAACGTGCTGAAACCCAAATACAACATTCAAAGATGTATCCATGTCACAGAGGTTCTCTTACCAAGGATGCACAAGTTTTGGGATGGGGGGGGGGGGGGTGGAACCTCGTCAGCTTATTGCATGACATACCAACTGTTAGCTTCACCAAAGACATTTGTAGCAACAATGTTTGTTAACTGTCTATAATCAGCTTAAACTGCACAGTGAACAGAGGAGAATTTCTCTCTCCAGTGGATTATGCTGCATGCAAAGCAGTTTCAAAGGCCATCATTGAAAAGTTATGTGCACGTTCTGATCCATGAAACATAAAAAAAATATGATAAAAGGCACTGATGATGCGGGAGTCCCAAGCTTTTTGTGTGCTGCTCATGCTTACACCTACGGTAAGATGGCAGTGGCACAGCACTTTTTTCTCAGCAAAGAGTCGCAGATGCCATGACAGTTGGACCTAAAACAGTTGGGCATTTTAAGCATTCCGTCTTAGTGTACTCCTGCTTAGAGAACATCCAGCATTGCCATTTCATTTGATTCAAGGTACAATATGCCCATTTAATAGGCTTAAGTTCAGTTCAGTTAAAAGCAGTACATGTGGATATGCCGTGGTTTGCTTTTTCTAGGTCACATACTCTTATTTTTAATTGTGAAACTAAATGGTAAATGCTAATAAATTCTAAAAACAATGAACTTCACTATTTAAAACTACACTATGTAGTCAGTCAGTCAGTCATCGTCCAACCCACTATACCCTAACACAGGGTCACAGGGGTCTTCTGGAGACAATCCCAGCCAGCACAGGGCACAAGGTAGGAACAAATCCCGGGCAGGGTGCCAGCCCACTACTGGACACACACACAGCACACACTAGGGACAATTTAGGATTGACAATACACCTAACCTGAATGTCTTTGGACTGTGGGAGGAAACTGGAGCAACTGGAGGAAACCCCCAGAGACACGGGAAGTACATGCAAACTCCACACAGGGAGGATCCAGGAAGCAAACCCAGGTCTCCTTACAACGAGGCAGCAGCGCTACCACTGCGCCACCCCTACACTATGTATTTTTGGCATATTTTATTAAATTGGAAACGTTTCATTACCTTCTAAGTTTTTTGTAATTGAAGAGTTTGTTTCAGACATGACTGATGACTGGTTGTCACTTTGCATTTTAATCAATGAAATAAAACACTCGGGGTCATTTAACATACAGAAAATACTCATTTTGTCTGAACATATTACAATAAATGTCTTTTTTATAGACATGAATGTTTTTCCTTGCAAAACATGGTATCCAATGCATCCGTTTACTGACAGAATAGAAACCGTACTGTGCTTCATCATTGCTTTATAATGTGAAGCATTATTGGTGTAGAGTTTTGCTATTTATTGTAACACTGAAGACAAGTACTGAACATAAAACGTACATCGATCTGCTCTTAATTTTTCTCTTTGTAAAAACGTGATTGCTTTGTATGGATTGTAATAAAATTAATATAAAAAACTTACATGTTGGTTTTATTGGTATGTGTGTCTGCATTAATATCGACGATAGAGATATATATATATATATATATAT
>JANRMT010062856.1:43735389-43751865 GCA_026402145.1 Polypterus bichir lapradei
TACACACAATTATAATGAAGTCAAAATGCTCACTACATTCAATGTATATAGCACAAAATAATAATTTACCTAAAAACACCAACATTTGATAATTTGTTTCTCTGGTCAGATTTTATTAACTAAAATTTGCCACTTATGCTACACTTTCTCCCCCCCCCCCCCAAGTATTGTATACTGTATTTTTGGGATTATCCTAATTGTAATAAACAATTATTACAGCAATACTAAGATATAGTAAAGTTTTCTTGATATATTTCTTTTTACTGAGTTAATTCAATCACCACATAGTGACACAGACTTTTTCTTGCTTCAAAAGGAGAATGGCAAATGGTACAAAATATAAAATTTGACACCAACAAAAATTTCACACTTCGTCTAAGTGCTCGAATCTATATTTATTGGGTATCTATTCTGTTTCTATCTAGCATCAAACCCATGTTTAAAGAAAAATACTCTTTATGCAAAAAATCCCTAGAACTGAAAGTGTGTGGCACAGTAATTCTTAACGTACTGTATACTGACAAAATATACAGTACACTACAGCATGGATGTTCATGAGTGACTACGTGGAACGATTAAAGCAAAAATATTAGCTAATGTCTACCATTTAGTCATAGTCATGTATACTTATACATCGAGAGTAAAAGTTGAGAGTTGCAATTCCAGCAGCATGCATAGATAGAACGTCCACAAAAATATGTAGAACACGGGCTCCAATAAATTCACTATTTTTAAAGCTGAAGCACGTACAAGTAAAATATTTTGGCCGGGAAAATTTTAAGAAGGTAGAAGAAAAATAATTCAGTTTATAAAAAAGAAAATATTTAGGGATAATTGAGAAACACATTTTTTGTTTGAAATAGAGGTAAAAATTAACTACTTTTTATCTGTCAATGAGGCTCTTCCTTCTTCTTCACTCTGAAAAATAGAACATATAAATAATAAAAAAATTATGCATCATTGGTCTTTCTTGTAACAAATTTGGAAACAAAAAGCTAATTTCAGTAAAGTTTAAAACCTAGACCTTACAAAGAATCTATATTTTTTTTTTACTTGCCTTACTTTTCTCAATTGAATCATCCACAAATCTATAAACATCACTCCTAATTGAAAATTAAAAAAAGAAAAATAAGAATGGGATATATCAGGTGAAACAGCAGTATTGGTCACCAAACTAATATACTGATAATTCACAGTTTCAACAGCCATAGAGAAATTTAGCTTTTCTTACACTTGTATTTAATTATGTAAAGTGCACATGACTGGAAAAAAACAAAGTTGTTTAAGAAATACACTGTACTCTGAACACACGACGATGATCACCCTTTAAACCTATTAACATAACTCGCATAAAAGACTAATATTAATAATACGTATTTTAATTATAGTTTATTTTTTAGATTTTAAAATTACTTCACTTCAGAAAAACATTCCAATATTTTGCTATAACTGCCTCCTTGTATCTTTATATGGGCAAATGTAACTTAACACATTTTAAATATCTTAAATAAAAACGACCTGCTAAAACACTTTTCAATCTGGTTTTACCATTCACTTGACACTGCCTGGAATCACCCTTTGAATTGTGTGATAAATAACCATTTATTTGAAAAGTCTATTTATAATTTCCCTTTAATCCAAACAACCAAACAGTTTAGCAGTATTTCTAACTATGAGCTTTTGTGTCCATATTTTGTTAGTGATAAATTTTCTTGGAAGCTTGTAGGAAGGGAATAAAGGACACATACAGTGTATGGTTGAGACAAAACTTGTGCCAAACGTTACTGGTTTATTGTCAGCCGTATTTGAACATTTGCTGTCCAAAACAAAGACAAAGAATTTTTCAGTGTTGAATGTTAGTCAACTATAAAATTAAACTTAGAACAGTTACTTTAAAATATAACTTAATTATGAGCTTTCATACTTGGGCTGAAATGTAGTCTTCTTAGTTTTTTTATACTTGGTGGTTCTTTCCTATGAAAATAATTCACATACAAAATTAATGGTATTAAAAATAATAGTCTTACAGTTCAGGTTTATCTACATATATGAATAAATATTTAATATGTTAATAAGGAGCCATTTAACTGTAAACTTATCTGTAAAACAAAACTTTGAGCCTCATTATCCCTCCTGAAGTAAAGATGTAGATTTATAATTTATTCTTATAAATACAGATCAATATAAATCAATATTCAAGTAATGTATCAGGTTTCTGTATTCAAAACAAACCAGCAATATGAGCAAAAATATTCACGGTTTTATCTGATCCAAACTTTATGCTCTTCAGTTTAAGGATTGTTAATTGAGTGAAACTTAATAGAAGTCAATATAATTTACAGAATACTGTTCTTCTTAGGTTTATTTTATGTAATTGTTACAAAAAGAAGCAAAAGTCCTTGTAAACATCAGGACCATACCTGCTGGTAATGAGAGAATCACACACTTGAACAAACATTTCTACAGCAGATGTCATGAATATTTAATATCTGTATTTTGAATAATACTGTAATATGTGAAAAGCTACTTAGTTACTCACTGTAAAAGAAAAAGACCACAGATTTTCTTTATCTGAACTGAAAAAAATGAAAGCAGTAAGTAAATATTTTAAAGTATTGTGAATTATAATAGAGCATGCTAAAAGCTGCTTAGAAATATCAGAGTTAATGAAACACAGCCTATATTAGTGCTTTGTTCTTAAATGGCAATGCTTCCACTACATCACAAATGCTACTGGTAGTTTATATACACACCTTCAAAATACCTTGAAAATGCAGTTTTTAATAAAATTCATTGTATTCTGTATTTTTTAAACTTATCAATTGTAACACTGAAGGACATGTAGACTTACTTTCACTTAATTTTAGAAAACACATTTTAAAAATAAAAAACCTGTTTAGAACAGATGTATTCTGAGGATGATTTCTTTTACTGGTATATTTGCTTGAAATGGAACTGATCATTGTTTCAGTGATGCCAAAGCAATTGCTCCAAGGTTCTTTTATTCCCTTAAATATAAAAACAAAAGCACCTTGTTATCTAAAAACATATTTCAGCACATTTTCATAGGTGGTTAATGTATGATTATTAGTATCTCTAACTGAGTCAACCATATGTGTTATTGCATTTGTTTTACTGTTATATATTTTGGTTGACATCTTGATCCAAAGTATATATCTACAAGATTAGGATATGCTCAAATGTTTATAGGTATTTAACAGCTGGAGCAAAGACTATTTATCAAACAAGAATATTAAAAGACAGTGAGATTACTGTGTAGTTTCACTGATTTTATTGTAAATGTAGAATTTCGTAGCTCCTAAACCCTTTTCAAATATCAGTACGATTTTTGGTTTGTTTGAAAGCAAGTACATAGTAGTTTCTTTATAATTGATTGAAACATTCCTTCCTCCATATGCCTTTTTTGAGACTCAAAAACAATATTGTTAACAACCTTGAACACTTTGAGGTACACGTAAAAAGTTCATTTTTAAAAAGTGGTATCCATGCATATACATTTTAGTTACTCCAAGCCTGGTAGTAAAAACTACAGTCTTCAATATGAACTTCAACCTTGAAAAAAGAAACCTAGGCTTACACAAAAGATAAATTTAACCATGCCATTAAAATGTAGTCTTTTAAGATTCCCAATGAGCTGAAAAATAAAACATTCTGGGGACAAACATTATTTAAAAGAACAAGTAATATATTTTGTCTTAATGTATGAAATGCATGTAGTTTAAGTGATTTTCTGGGTTCTGGGTACATATGCACTTTAGGAATTATATATTTAACCAAAAGAATGATTATATATTTTAGATGTTTTATATTATACAAGCAATGTAAACACAAAACCACTTAAACACTTTCCATTGTTGTGTGTGTGTGTGTCTCTTTTGTAATTCAGAAGTTCTGCAACAATAACTTAAAATATGCTCATCAATAGGTAACAAAAATATTTTCCAAAAGAATGAACAGGTGATTTAATCAAAGCCACATTGTGAGAACATTTTGGGACTGAACTTGCTGTTCTATGTCTTTAACTTCAAAAAATGTTGATTATTCTTTTAGGCATGTATTTCACACATGAAGAAGCAAAATAAAACTAGACATCCCATAGAATTCTCACATGTAAAGTTGAGAAAATGATTCTGTAACTTATGTGCAAATTTAATAGACAATAGCAAAAATAAGAATTTAGAGCTGTAGCAGTTAATGCTACACTAGGATTGCAATAGATAAACTCTTGGTTAACTATTTAACACCAATTAATAAATTAAACAAACAACAAATTATTAAAATTTCTCACACAAATGCCTAAACAGTATTATATGTGCTGCAGGTATTCCTTAGCTTATCCCCTGCTTTAATATATGTATTTACAATACATTTAAAGTTGTCTACTACTTACGTTATCTTGTCTGTGAGAAGAAGAATCTTTATAGATTCCCTGTGGATTAGTCTCTGGGTAATGTGGGGATCGAACTGCTGGCACACATGTTGAACTTACACATGTATTAATTTTAGTCTTCTCTCCATTCAGCATTGTGCATTTTGGGTTACAAAATGTTTCAGCTATTGGCTTACTCGCCTTGGACTCTACTAAGGAGACTTCTTTAACAGCATTCATTCTGCAATTTCTTTTCTTCTGCATATCCTGAAATTCTTCTGTAAGATGTGCACATGTGACAGATGAAAATGCAGACTGTTTGTATCTCTTCTGTTTGGGAGATAATTGATCAGCTGAATCCACAGAACAGGATTTCTGTTTGGATAAATGGCTCTCCAAAGATGGGCCTAGTAGTGTAAACAAACACATTTGATTAAAGTGTTTGAACACCACTTCAGATAAATATTTTTCTTACAAATCACTATTAAAAAAAAGGAACCTAAATGTTGTCCACTTCTGTGTGCAGGTGTCACAAATTCACTGGGTTCAAATATTTGCTTGATCTCACAAGGCACTCTGCAATTCATACATATCTCATTGAACATGAATTACATAATACAAGATGCTTAAAAATAGTGAAAGTCACTCAACAACTGTAAATGAAATTTTTTAATTCAAGTGAGCTTACAGAAAGCACTACTTTACTACTCACAAATGTCTGGCTTTTTTCTCCAATGGATGAGAATCAACTTCAACTGAATCGGCTACAAACACAAACAAAAATGAATAAGGAAATGTAAAAGTAAAAAGTTAGAATTTTTACCAAAATCTGAATGTGCATAAAATTACCCAATTGTTTATCAGTAGACATTCTAAAACATGTATCCCTCACAATTTCAGCATCATTTTCTTCAGTAATCACCTATCACAAAAGATTTACAGTAATTATAAAAAATTCAGGTCGACAAACATCTACATACACAAGGTCACTTTTATCTAAACATTCTAAAAATGTTATATTATAGTTCATAATATTATCAATATTTGTACATAAACTTAATGACTAAAACATAATTCTTCTACTCTTACAAAATTGGACGACAGCAAAAGCTGATCAAAGCCTTTTCATCATGACACTTTAAAGACTTGTAAAAAAAGGTATTATTATATAAACAAGTGGTCCCCCCACCTTTATTCTGTGGTGGCACACTTTTTGTAACCAAAAACACCCCAAGGCACACCACTGTTCTACTAACCACAAATACATTATATCTCATAAGGGGCAGGGCTGCCAGAGAAACCAATTTAAAAAAAAAAAAAAAAAACAGTTCCAAGATCAGTGTTTGCAGACACAGCACTTAGTGAGCACTATGCTAGCATCTCCCAGGTGCATTGTTATTTTGCTCGTACCTCTCTGCATCAGAGAAAAGTCATATGCCCACTATCCACCGGCCCTGTGAAACTCTCCGATGACCACACACCCAGGCAGATAAACTCTAGTAAGCCAGGACGCAAGTCTGAAGTGCTCAAACTGCTGTCTCTAAAACATAGCGATCCCAGAGATCCTTTTATGCCAAATTCTTCGGGTAGTTCTGTTCTCCTCTGACAAGTCTTTACCTTCTGCAGAGCTTGACTCTCTCAGATGCAGACACAGGCATGCTACACTATAATTTCCACAGTACACCTGGGTAGCTCTCACAACATACCACTGTGCTGCAGCACACTGGTTGAAAAACACTAGTCTGGACTATTCCATTTTGAATACTGGGGTAAGGTGCAAGGTAAAAGAGAATATTAAAAAGTAAAAACACAATATTTAAATATTAATAAAATAAACTATATTCCATTTCAGGATAATATCTAGCTACTAATATTCATTTATGGTTGTATTTTGAGTTTGTCTATCACGTGTTCTTCAAATGCTGCATATTTGTGTTTGTGACAGTAAGGTGAAGTAAGAGAGGAATATGAAAATTAGCATTCTATCAAGAAAAAAAAAAGTTATTGTTTGAACCTTTCAGATACTTTAGGCAAAAACACAGTTCACAAACATTTAATCAAGCTATAGTTCATGTTTAAATCGGCAAAAAAAACAAAGCACATTTTACTAGAAATAGTGTAAACCTTCATCTTGCTTTCATCAATCTCTGTTTCCTTGTCAGCAGATACAGAAACATACAATCCTTTGGATTTTGGTTTACAGATGCTAGAATTAGTACTGTGTTCAGAGTAGTCTTGTAGTTCTAATCTGGGTTTAGCTTTCTTCTTCAAAGATGAAATTGCTGAATTAGCATATTGTTAAAAAAAATAAAAACAATATTTAAAATGCAGTTGCTATATGTTTTGTGTATCACATATTATTCAACATAGTTTACACATTTAGGAAAAATGTACTTGTTTAAAAATGTTAGATATTGAGTACTGATTACAAATAATACTTTTAATAAAGAAAAAACTTAACTATGCCTAAATATACTGTATAAACATATTGTACTCAGTTAAGAATTACAACTCATACATTATTTTCAATTCTGTTTACAACTGCTATTTGGACACAAATATTTCAACTAACATAATGACATGATGCACTTGTCAGACTTCTTTGCTGATCTTTGCCTTCTATCAGAAATTATCAAAGATGATTCAGATACTCGCTTGTTTCTCAGAGTTTGTTTTATGGGTACTCTTGGTGTTGATTCTGTAGCAAGGGGTATTATTTGAGTCGGTTGGCTGCATTTTCTTTTTTCTTTTAGTGGCTTTTCTTTACCATCTGGTGTCTGTGAAAGTTGACTTTCTGGAACAATAACCTATTACAAAATATAATGTCATGGATTAAGAAATTAATTAAAGCCTGACAGCAAAAAGGAATGTCTGCAAAAGAAAAACCACCAACAAATTCTAACCATTTCAACAAATTGCTGTCCATGAGAAAATGAATAGAAAAAAATGTAAAGTATTCATGATTTTACAGACAGAAAAAAATAAACTGCACTTAAAGCATACCTTTAAGAAATAAAATTTCTGAAAAATTAATTTTATAAAATGCTTTTGTATACTGATATACATTATACTTTTAGACACAGACAAAGAATTTAATGAACAATAAATAGCAAGATAAAACTGTGACCATGCAGGCTATGTAAGCACTTTAGAGATATAAATAATTATTATTCCAGCATCTTTAGGCAATATATTTTATATGATCCAGGCTTCTATGTTTTGGAAATACACAACTTTTCTAAAATGCTAGTAACGGTGTTAACTGTAATGTTCTTATTCTGAAGATTTTTTTTTTTAAACTTTTATTGAATTTATTTAAAGCATGCAACATTCCAATCCATATGTCTTATTTGAATTTTAAAATTAGTGTCAAAGCACTTTAAGAAGAACTGACTGTTTCAAGCAGACATATGTGTGATTTTCCTCCTGAATTATTAACCGTTTACAAAGTTTTCCCAACCAGCCACACAATTGTTCTATGTTAGGTTTTTGTGCCTTCAGGTAAAAGCAGACGGTTAAGATCAAAGATGATCTTCAGAGAATTGATTCTCAAGACAATCAAAAGTATGAACAATTCAGGTGCTATAGATATTTATTGTCCTTGTTTTATAAGTAAAATCTTGTAGACACGTTAGGTCCAGTCTGTAATGAAGTGGACACTGGCTATTACTGATGATGAAGAATACAAGGATTGTTACTGTAATGAGTTATACGAGTCAACTATTACCTTGAAATGCAATTTTTCCAAAATAATGTGTTCTATAATTAGACTGTTGTACAAAGATGAGTGTGTGATGGTTAACTTAGTAGTGTACACTGCAAGGTAATCTAATAAAGAGGAATTGCCTCAAACAGTTCCCCTGCTGTCTACTGCATTATTGAACATAAGTGATTACATCATCTACTCTTTTTTTTTTTTTTTAAAAACATACTTAACAGTTGCATTTTCAGATAAGTGGAAACAACTTTGTGACATACTGTGAATTGTAAGCCTTCATGATTATTTTGCTATTTTCTGCTAAGTTATGCAGGCTACAGTAACAAACATTGAGTTGGTCATATAGTATAGTTTCTGTGTTACCAGTAATTTCTTAATGGTTAAAATATATCAGACCCTTAAAATATTAATGTAAAAAGGGCAGTTATGGTAGAGTTGTTTACATCAACAGCATCATGATAGAATATTTTCTCAAAGTGGATGTAAGCAGATAATCACTCAAAAGTGCTTTGTGGTACATAATTTACCAAATAAAATTATTTTTTCAGCTTGGTAGATTTCATCACATCTCAAACATAGCTAACCAGTTAGTATTGCAAACTGGAGTCACTAAAGATGCTGGAAATTCAGGACTTGAGCATTGAAATTGGCAAATATATTGCTTAAAGTTTATCCAAGAAAAGGGACCTTGAAAAATGTGTACCTTCAAATAAAGTTAAGGGCTTCCACCATGCATTTTTCATAACCTCAGATATGAATTTTCAATTGCTTTTGTAATAATAAAATTGAATTCCTGCTATGGATTCAGATAACTGACAAAAACTATTGTATAGTATGTGTACATATTTTTCAAATGTTTGGGGCCAGTTTGTGTTACATCTGTCAGAAATGTAACACCAAAGAAAGCTGCTTTTCATATTCTTTTGAAATAAGAATTTATTTGTGGTTGGCTAACAGCACCATAAAGAGACTATTGATGCATCTTTTTAGCAAGCATTCCTTCCAGGCAACTGAAAGTCTTACATCTTCCAAATGTTCAATATGGTGGTGTTAAACTAAGTGTACATATACATTACATATAATAATGTAAAACGCTTTTAATGAGACTATGTACTATATTTTTTTCAGCAACACAACATTCTAGCTACAATTTTAGGATTCAATTGAAAACAGTTTTTGATATTATGTGGTTTTTATAGGTGACAATGGAGAGAGAAAAAAAAAAAAATCAGAATTCTGGAAAAACATATGTAAATACATCAACACATGAAGAATGTCCAAAATGGAAAGCACTGAAAAATTCAACAGTCAACTACATATTATGAATATTTCCACCTCTTCTGGACTGTAAGCTTTTATTATTCTGAGGTACATAAGAGTAGATTTTGCGTATTTTATGTTACATTCTTGACAAAAGATGTTTGAAGAAATTCAACTTATACATATAAATTATCCAGAATCCTTCAAGTTAGGAATTCAGAAAATCAAAAAATATAAAAATAACATTAACACAGCAGTATTATTCCTTATTCTGAAAAAGATATTCTGGTTAGACCAATGAGCAGTGAAAGGAAAAAGCAATATTAAAATAAAGGGAACATGATGACCATACTATACAAACCTGTGATCCTTGGTCTTCAAAAATAACCTGCACTGTAGTTTTCACAACAGAGTTCCTATGCTTTCCAGGAACTTTCTATTAGGAAAAATTAATAGCAAGTCAATGCATGCTCCCACCTGGTCTGGCAGTTAATGAATGCTTTTGATAAAATCAATGCTAACCACAAACATATACATTTAAACACACTTACTCTGTACTTTTTGCTCCCAAAAACTTTCATTGCAGCTTCCAATATATTCAGTACAGCTTTAAAAACAATGCAAATCTGTATGCCTTCTGTTCTACCAATTCTTAAATAATGCTTCATAACGATTCTAAGCTTCTTCTTTCCCTCCATCTCTGATAAGAGGCAGGAAGAGATATTAAAAATACTTTTAAATGCCACATTTTTGCAGCATATTTATTAATTTAAGAAGTAAAACATACCATCTAATATTCTATACTAACAAGTATATATAAACACTTAAATGGAATTTCTAAAAATAAAATGTGTACCCCAAAATAAAAGTTATTGTCTTAAAGTAACAATCTTGTATAGAAATACATTTTAATTTTATAGCACCTATCCCATGCTCAAATCAAAATAAATTAGCCAAATTAACATAGTTTTATTATACAACAGATTACAGGACTGATCAAAGGATTGATAAATGTTTAAAAGTATAAATAACAGGCTTCCAGTGAAGAAAATCTTTCCATAGGTAAACTCAAAACTAGTAGTACTGATCTGAGACCATGATCATAGCTGGAAAACTATTTTTATGTGAAATGCAAGTCTGAAAAAGCATTTACTGAAAAAGATCTTTAGACAGACAATGTTTTATTAATGCTTTCTAATACAATGTTTTACATGCAAGTGATACACAGTTTGAAATAACACGGGTAGTTAATCAGGATAAATTTAAGAAACTGAATGAAGAATGTGTATGTGTGCACAACAAATCTGTTGCTACATACACACACATACAAACATGTAAGGGTGGATATATAATATGTACTTCTAATGCAGGTTCAGTTGTGTTCATGAGTGAGCCTTGCAATGGACAAGCACCTTGTCAAGGGCTATAATCCTGCCTTGCATCCAGTGCTGCTGGGATTAACTCCAGCACCATGCGACTGTGACTCTGCTGCCTGCAAACAAACATATCTATAAAATACATGCTTTTAAAAGGTAGATTACTTTATGAAATTAGCTGTAACTTTGAAGTTCAATAAAGCAATTCTGTTCATTTTTTTTGTTTAGGGTTATATGCATTCACCCCTTTGAAACTGTACAGTAATGTAAATGTTTAAAAAAAATGAAAAATATCAAGTTTAAGAAATTTTGTTACTGTAAGCATTTTTGAGCTACTGATATACTCGTAACTCCACTAGTGAAATCATTCTACATCTACAAGTGGCCTCTCCTTGACAATAGATGATATCTGGGAACCCATTAGAGGAAAGAGGATTATTTTTGTTTTCTTTTAACTAAGTAGAATATCTAAACCAGAATATATTTTTTAGTCAGATAAGAATATTATTTGTCAATTAAACCAGAATATTACTTATTATTAGGGTGACACAGTAGTAGCGCTGTTGCCTTGCAGTAAGACCACCAAGTTTTGCATCCTGGGTCCTCCTCTGCATGGAGTAGGTATGTTCTACCCATGTCTGCATGGGTTTGCTTCAGGTACACCGGTTTCCTCCCATAGTCCAAAAACATGCAGATTAAGTAGAGTGGTAATGCTAAATTGGCCCTTTTGTCTGTGTCTGTGTGTGTGTGTGTATAAAAGTGTGTTTGCCCAGCAATAGACTAGCGCCCTGTCCAGAGGACTGTTTCTGCTTTGCACCCTATGCTTGCTATGACAGGCTCTAACCCCCTGCAATCCTGCTCAGGATTAAGTGGGATTAGAAAATGGCATGGTATAGTATTTATTAGCTTGGTACATTAAATTTTTTTCAATAATCAAAATACTGTATTTTAAATGCTGAATGGCAGATTGAAGTATTGTCTTATTCAATTATCTGCCTTATTGTAAATGTGCATTCTAATATGGTATGTGCAATGACTATGGGATATTAGGCACTACTGCATAACACGGTTTGGTATATGAAATATGCTTTCTGTTGTGGAGTCACAGTATCATTTTTACCATTAATACTCTTATTACTTGTTGGAAAAAACAGTAAAATATGCTCTCTTACTTGCAGTGATTACTATAAAGACAAGATCACTTGCACCTACTAATGAGCTTTAAACAGTCTTTAAATAAGGAAGACACTAGATTTTTCAACACCTATCCTTCTAAGGCCACACCTTCTAGTGCAAGTTCCAAGGTGTCCAAACCTTTCACATAATAAAACCGAGCAACTCGAAACACCAGACAAGATGATAATCCAATGCAACACACAATCAGATGAACACCCAATACCTGCACTTGGACAATTTAAAAATCAAATACATTCTTATGTAAGAACATTTCACATAACATTTCACTACTACATCCTCTCCGCAAATTCCTTGGGAATCCTTTTCATTATTTTTAGGCTGAGTATGTTTTGGGATTTTCTGGTAACCTTTGTTCGTTAATATCTTTATTGTACATTGTATAACTGTAGTAAGGAGACCAGAGTTAATGTCCGGGGTCCTCCCTGCATGGAGTTTGCATGGGTTTCCTCTGGCTGTTCCAGTTTCCTCCCTCAGTCCAAAGACATGCAAGCTAGGCAGACTGGCGATGCTAAATTGGCCATAGTATATTGTTGGGGTTTGTGTGTGTGAGCAATCCCTGTCCAGGGTTTGTTCCTGCCTTGCTCCATATGCTACCAGCAATAGGCTCTAGCATACCCCATATCCCTGTTGAGGACTACGTGGATTAGAAAAAAATTACTCAATGATCAGTACTAGAGAATTCAGACTATTTTTTTTGACATTCTCTTGCTTCATTTGCATTTATCTGTGACTCCAGCATTTGCTCTTGATGTTTTCTAAGAAAGTTAATTGCTTGGAATTTTTTTTTTTCTTTATTGCTTAAAAGAAAATAGCAAATCTTTACAGATTTAACCATAAAGTCTCTGTTATCTTCAGGTTACAATAGCAAACTGTATATTTGAAATACCCAATCACATCTTGTTAATTGTAATGTTTAGTGGTGGTGCAGAAGAATTTTAAAGCTGTACATAACAGCATCTTTCACAACAAGTTCTATCACATTAAACTAGATGTCAGACACTCGTCTGTAGATACAAATAAATACATATATATATGAAAATAAAAACTTCTCGATCTGCCAAATTCCTTGAATGAAAGTGTGAGATATTACATTCATAGCACAAGAGCTTCCATCTAACCTATACTGTATATGATTATCTTTTAAACATCTGCACATCTTCCTAGCAGCAGCATTTATTAAAAGACCACTTTCAAATAAGATAAAAGATGTAAGACACATTTGAAATTATGAAACCTTTAATAATTGGCATTAAAAATATTGAAATGTGTATTAAATTAGTATTTAATTATGTGATCAATGGATATGATTTTCCAATAATAAGGACAAAACTAGACAGTTAACAATCATCTTAGACTTTGGAGTCATAAGGCATGACAAATTATTTAAAATAAGGACAGATTTTTAATTATACTTATAGCAGCAAAAATAAATTCAGGCATTTGTCAGCCTTCCAACAGCACCTTGGTATATGACTTGTGCTATATACTGTATTTCTGATTATTTCTGATGTACTACATATACATCTGCTATGGAGCCTGTTCAGAGAACACAATAACTTAGCACATAGATATGCAAATATAAACAGTCACAGAGTAAATACATACATACATTTTTTATTTTCAGGTGGTCCAAAAATGCATCATTTACCTTCAACTGTATAATTCTCAACATCCTCTTCAGGAATGTACACAGTTTCCCATAGACTTTCCTGGTGAATGAAGTTTGTTAATTTTGTTTCATTTTACTTTGGTATACATATTCTAAATAAAACAAGAAACTATAATTATAGGGTATATAAATTTAAATGACATCAATTAACAATAAAATTTAACTAAGGATAGGAACTCATTGTTTGCAATGAAAGCTACTAGGATCCTCAGGAACAAGCTTAAGTGTAGTTAATTAATTTTTAATTAAATGAATTTTTAATTATCGAATTGTAAACATTTATCATTTAGCATGTAGTGCATATAAGCATCTTAAAATTAAATGCTCATGTCTTTTCCCAAGGCTTTTTGCAAAAGTGACCATTCCATAATATATGTTTCAAATCACCATGACCACAAATTTCTCTTACTTCTACAATGTGACAAACAGCACAACCATGTTGATGCCTAGACCAGCTAGTTCAAACCACTTTTGTATCTCAAAGTAGTTTCTGGTAAGAACAGCAGAGATATTCGGATTTTCATTTATCAAAAAGACAGTCAATAATTACTAGGTATTGCATACTGTTGCACACTGCTGTATATTGAATGGACTTTCTAAACTGTATATTCTGTGTTGGTTGGTACAGTTTGTACATCACCTTTTTATTTTTTTTTTGTTACAGAGAGTAATGCAAATACAAATTCCAACATGACTACACATGAATGACACAATTTTGAATTTGATTATGCTGTTGTTCATTACAGTCACAATAAGCAATACAAAAAACACTTGATGAAATGTAGTTTAAATTATACAAACTAGATCCAAAGAAAAATACAGCAGCCACTACATACCTGTTCATTATCTTGTGAAGATATGTAAAATGATACACTTTGGCTGCCAATATTGAAGTCTATCCAGAAATCATGCAATTTTTCATCTACTGGCATGAGAAGCTGAAATTATACACAAAATCATAATTTTATAGAATATAGGTATAACGCATCTGATTTTTTTATTGCAGCCAACAATTATAAATATGCTAGTACATTATTAGGCACTCTAATCTTATTTACCAAAATACAAAAAGAAAAACTAATATAAAATTGCACATCCATCATTTTCAATGTGATACAATAACCCAGGACTTGTTACTTTTCTGAGGTGGTGTCAACAAATTTCTTAAATTTCCATGGTTATAACTGTAATACACACACAAAATAGTTCTTGCAGATTTTTTTTTTTTTTTTTTTTATTTAGTTCAACATATAATGCTTTTAAGATTAGAATTTTTACCCACTTATTTTAGTCTGCTTTTTTTACAATTTACAAACAAAGTGAATTTGAAAACAAAACCACAAGCACCTATCCATCTGCCAGTACACACAAGCTCCTAAATTATTAAAAATTATTAGATATTAAATTAATAATTTTCTTTATCATCATGTGTAGGAATACGTTACTGTATCACTTAATTACCTTTTATGCTTGTGCTTTAGTACCGGTTTGCTGCAAGTTGTGCATAAACTGCAGTAATGGATGCATGCAAGAAACAAATGTTGCACAGAATCAAGCACATTTATGCACATATTCACAATCATCAATTAAAAATTAAGAATTTTAAAATGGGCTCAAGTATTTTCATATATACAGATGGCCAGGACAAGTATTTGTTCATAGTTTAATGAAAAAAATGGCTCACATTGTAATCAACTTCTAAAATTTCATTGCAAACTGATGTAGACTGTGAATGCATTAGTATCAAGAACAGTGAAAACTGTGCTGTATTTTTGTTTATTAGCTAATACACAGAAAAAGAAGACTGCAGATGAACGGTAATAATGTTATTGCGATAATAAATTTACCAGCAGAGTTTTAATCCAGCACATTGAACAAGAATGCCATTTATGAGCCAAACCTTTGTGAAATTTTCATTTTGTATTAATAACAACTTTAAAATGTCATCTGGCATTTGAATGAGGCTGGGAAAGTAGTATGACAATTTTTACTTTCAAGAGGGTAGATGAAAATAATACCATTACAATTCTTAAAGACAAATTACAACAAAGTCAGGACGCTGCGTAAACTGTAAATAAAAGCAGATTGCAATGATTTGCAAATATCATAAACCCATGTTTTTTATGTTCTGTTTTGAAAAAAATATCAAATATTGAGAGCGAGACATTTACTATTTCATGAAAAATATTAGCTCATTTTGAATTTGATGGCAGAAACATGTCTGAAAAAAGTTGGGAGGAGACAAAAGGCTGGAAAAGTAAGTGGTACTAAAAAGAAACAGGTGGAGGAGCATTTTGCAACTAATTAGGATAATTGGCAAATGGTCAGTAAGATGACTAGGTATAAAAAGAGCATCTTAGAGAGGCAGAGTCACACAAAAGGATGGGCAGAGCTTCAATCTATACTAATAAAAGGCAAAGCCCTCTGACTCACTCACTCATCACTAATTCTCCAACTTCCCGTGTGGGTGGAAGGCTGAAATTTGGCAGGTTCATTCCTTACAGCTTCCTTACAAAAGTTGGGCAGGTTTCATTTCGAAATTCTACATGTAATGGTCATAACTGGAAGCTGTTTTTCTCCATTTACTGTAATGGAGATGAGTTTGAAAGCCGTGGGGGCCGAGTTTCGTGTGACATCATCACGCCTCCCACGTAAATCACGCAGTACGTAGAAAACCAGGAAGAGCCCCAAAAACCGCTGAAGAAAACATGCATTATATAATTGAGAAGGCAGCGAAACAATAAGAAGCGAGCGAGTGGCATATACAACCATATTCATGAGTTCTGCTACTTCAGAAACAAAGCAGGATGTAAACCTAAACTTTAAATTAAGTTCATAGACAGGCTGCCGCTGGCGTTTGTAATTT
>JANRMT010062856.1:43766865-43778487 GCA_026402145.1 Polypterus bichir lapradei
GGGTATTCTGCTAGTCTGTAAATAAAATGCATCTTCAAATTATCGAATAATTTCAGAATAATATTCCTCAACGTAAAATTGCAGACTGAATATCTCATTATCTCCAGTACATAATATCAACAAAAGATTCAGAGAATCTGAAGAAGTCTCTGTTCGCAAGAGACAGGCCAAAAATACTGGATGCCCGAGATCTTTAGGCCCTCAGGCGGGATTGCATGAAAAACCGTCACGATTCGGTCATGGAATTCACAGCATGGGCAGAGGAACACTTCCTGAAATCATAGTCTGTGAGCTATGTCATGCAAAGAAAAAGCCATAAGTAAACATGATTCACAAATTCCACCATCTTCTTCTTGGCCACAGCTCATTTGAAATTGACTATGGCAAAGTGGAAAACTGTTCTGTGGTCAGACAAACTGAAATTTGAAATTTTTGGAAAACATGGACACTGTGTCCTGCGGACTATATGGTAGAGGGACCTTCCTGCTTATTATCAGTACTCAGTTCAAAACCCTGCATCTCTGATGGTATGGGGGTGCATTAGTGCCTATGGAATTGGCAGGTTCCACATGTGGAATGGCACCATCAATGCTGAAAGGTATAGGCTTTACACCAACTTATGTTCCCATCCAGCCAACCTCTTTTTCAGGAAAGACCTTGCATATTTCAGCAGGACAATGCTAAACTACATAATGCATCTATTACAACATAATGGCTTCGTAGTAGAAGAACTGAACTGACATGCCTGCAGTCTAGGCCTTTCACCAATTGAAAACATGTGGCCCATCATGAAACAAAAAATGACAAAAAGACAACCAAGGACAGTTGAGAAGCTGGAATCCTATATCAGACAAGAATGGGACAACATTCCTCTAACAAAAGTTCAGCAAATATTCTCCTCAGTTCCCAGACATCTACGTACTGTTGTTAAAAGAAGAGGGGATGTTACCAAGGCTATTATAGTTAACTAAAACTAAACTAAAACTATTTATATATTAAAAAAAAAAAAAAAAGAATCTATATGGGAACTAAGGGGAACAATGCTACACCACAAACTCACATCAAGAACCACTTGGAAAACAAAAAGTGTGAACTCCATTGCCAGCAAAGTATATCACTTGAACCTGAAACCACAACAAAACAGTCCACACAGCCATTTGAAATTAAAAAGCTTAGTATTCTAAAAATGCGTATCTGTGTCAAGATAAATATTATCTCTAAGCTGATAGTAAATAGCCAGGTAAGAATCTGCTTTTGCACGTATGACTGTTACTATGTAATAAGCTCCTAACAGTACCAGGTACAAGTATAGCCTTCACTAGTCACTACATAGCAGTTTAGCCCTTTCTCACCCATAGGTGAGAATTTGTGGAAGGGAAAGTGGATTGTGAGGTCACGCTAAACAAAAAAGCTTATAAAAATCAAGGTAATCTAGAAAAAATTTAATCAAACATGCATTCCATCTTTAACGTCAATACTGAAGCAGTTATATTTTTATAACATTTGTGTTTCAGTAAATGATAGTATTCTGTTTCATAAACATATTTGCTTCACTCATTCTGTTACAGGCCGTGTGGTCACAAACCAAACCTACTTTGAAAGTAAGGAAAAAAAACTGCATGCCTTACATAGAAACATTCAAATATATCCAGTGAGTAAGTGAAGCTCTTTTCTTTTCAGCCATTTATACAAAGAACTAACTAACTGCTTAATCCTTATATGCAATATGCTACCGTGGCTGTCCGTCTGTCCAGGATTTTAAAT
Source organism: Polypterus bichir lapradei (assembly GCA_026402145.1). NCBI lineage: Eukaryota > Metazoa > Chordata > Cladistia > Polypteriformes > Polypteridae > Polypterus > Polypterus bichir. The sequence goes on from JANRMT010062856.1 coordinate 43,768,630, forward strand.
CACATGTAGCTCGCAAACTATTTACCTGAAATTTGGTACACATATACTACGTGACGTCTACTATCCGCTTTCAGGGAGATGATTGACCTCCAAGGTTATTCCTCTTTTTTTTTTTTTTTGATTTCTACAATTAAAAAAAAAAAAAAAAACAACTCTTGGCAGTGGCCAGCAGGGCAGCTGTGCCGAGCATGCATATGGGTGCCGTTCTCATCCCTACCACCTTCGCCGTCACTTCCCTTACCTCTTCATAACTTAAATCATTGTTGAGGCAGATTGAAGACTTAAGTGCCAGCTTAAGTGAAAAAAGTACTAAGTAATTGGAACACAAACACTGCCTTAATCAGTTTTAACATGAAAAGATGCAGACGAAAGAAGAGAAGAAATGGGCCGCTAGGGTGGAGAAAAGAAGAGCTGATCAGGAAGCAGAAAGCGCATGAGCCTCTGAGCAAACAAATGCTTAACATCCAGAGAAAGAGTAAGAAAACTATGCAAGCTCAAATCAATTATATTCGTGCAGTACGCAGTTACTGGTGTTTTATAAAATGTATGCGAACTGCATTGTAGCAGGATGCTTACTTGTTAGCACTAAGCATATCAGACTTTGGATAATGTATGTTAAAGTACCTTATTAAGGCAGATGATTCACACAGCCTGCTAGATATTCCTGATTTAATAAATAAAGGAGTAGTAAGTATAAGTATAGTCACTCTCAAAGGACTCCCAGACAGGAAATTCCCATTTATAACTAATTATTTGCTGTGTGTCCATGCTCAAAAACCATGTTCTCTTTCGTAAGATGACAACCATCATGTTCATTAGGCCATACAGCGAAAGAGTAGGGAGAGTAAACAACAATATTCCCCTTGAGAACCAGATTGATATGAGCTTACATTTTTTAGTTATATTACCCTCTGAGCACTACTTACTATTATGCAATAAAATTACTGTATCTATTTATAAATAATAATTTTGGATTTTTTCTTTAACCAATAGATGTCGGAGTGATCACTGTTGAAATGAAGTGGACTCAACATATTTTGTCTCTGACAAAAAGGCCCACCAGTACCTCTACTAGCTCAGACATCTAAGGACAACATGCATGTCTCCATTTGGATTCAGAAACTTCTACAGGTGCATAGTGAAGTTAACCCACATTAGCTGGAGGACATACATATATACTCAAAGAATCTCTGGGAATAATGCAAAATAACATTCAACTTCTCAGAAACCTCTTTTTGAAGAAAAAAAAAAAAAAAAAAAGTTCCTCAAACATTCATTTAGCCTAGATCAAGCATTTTTTTTTTTTTTTTTACCTTTTTCCTCTGGAAGCTTGTACTGAAATAGTTTCAAAACAAATTCCAAATCCATTGTTCCCTCCGGGCCTAGATATAACTTCTATGATAAAAGGCAACTTTCAAGATTTGAATGAGGTTGCCTCTAAAACGCTTAATCTCTAAAACAGAAAATACGCTTCGTTTTTTGAACATTGTCAAAGATGTGAACAATCCTAACCTTCAGTTGCACTTCTTTCAGCAAAATATATAACCTTCATTTCTCAAACACTTGGGCTTTATAGTCAATTACAATTATTTCCAAAATGTAATAAACTTCCAACCCTGATATTTAAACTTTTGATTGCTATGTGTGAATCTGAATTTTTTTTTATTCTATTTTCATTTTTATTTTCTTTCATGCAGATTTTGTCCTTTTATTACTATGTACTGTAATAATGTAGTCAACACCTATCCTGTATTGATCTTAGGGTAATGAAAACACACCTTATCTTCTGCTTTAAATATTTGTTTTGATATCTCAATTCTATAATCACCACAAAATTCTAGTATTTTAGGTTATAGGCAACCTCTTTTCCTTTGGAATGTCTAGATACTCTCTTTAAGATTATCACTGTCTTTTAAGGATGCCAAAAACAGTTTAAATAGCCGGTATTAAAATTAGCACGGTCTGCTACATACAAATTATTAGGTTTCATACTTTCTCTTAATATACTTTAATCATACTGAGCTTATATCACATCCACATTCAAATATATATCTGTATATCTAATAAACCATATTAGTATTATTAGTAGTAGTAGTAAAATTATTATTATTAATATAAAAGATCAGACTATCACTGAGGTTGTGTCTTCAGTCATATTCAGTTCTGGTTTTGATATTAATCCCATCCCAAATGGCACTCTTTTGAAAAGTCCATTATGTCCTAAACTATAGGAACCTAGGTAGTAGCGAACTAGGACATATGCCAGAACATCAGGAGATCCTGATATGCTGATTACATACATTCTATGCAGCATACAATATACAGGCTCAACAGTATCTATTGTTGCCTTGGTATATTTGTATAATGGGTTATGGAAAGAAAGCAGGTATTTGTACGTGTTCACTTAGGTTAGCTGTAATATCCATGCAAAATTTAACAAACATCCAATCAGCGTTTTGGAGTAATCTGTTGCTTTTGTTGTGTTGGCTATACACAAATGAAAATCTTGAAACTCCACGAAGCTTATATTTAAAATTTGATGAACCATAACGTAAATAAAACATTTCAAGAAAGCAGACAATTTTCAAGTGATGTAAGATTTGTGTGTTGTTCCTCCATCACACCACTCCAACCTTCCACGCTCATGATAGATTTTGAGCATGCAAAATTACATGAACTTTGACTATTTTGGACTGATAAACTCTCTTGTAGTGAGACAAACAAATTTAAACAGAGTACAGTGGAACCTCGGTTTGCGAGTAACTTGGTTTACGAGTGTTTTGCAAGACGAGCTAAAATTTTTTATAAATTTTGACTTAATAAACGAGCGAGGTCTTGCAATATGAGTAGTATGGATACGCTTTGTCTGCTGAGTGTCATGTGATCACAACTGAGCTGATGGTTCTTCTTGCGTGTGCGGGTGTGTGTGTGTGCGTCTCCTTGGGTGGGTGTGCGTGTCTCTGCTACAGCACTGGGAGACTGCGATTGCTTTGGGACGCTCTTCCACGTGTCGTCCGGTTGGGTGGAATCCCACAAGAGTTTAGAAACTCACTCACACCAGCCATGATTCTTTTCAAAGGTAAAGTGCAGGTTAATTTGTTTTATGTACTTTATATTTTGTATTAATCATTTTTATATGAATAGTTTTGGGTTGTGGAATGAATCATCTGAGTTTCCATTATTTCTTATGAGGAAATTCACTTTGATATATGAGTGCTTTGGACTGTGAGCATGTTTCCGGAATGAATTATGCTTGCAAACCGAGGTTCCACCGAATTATGATTTGATTTACATATATGGAAAAAAAAGCTAATTTTTCACGGTCTAAAAATCAGTACATCTGAGATATGTAACTAATTGTTTTTTTACTATTCAAAGAAGTAAAGGCCCACCTCAGAGTACAATGGGGAAAGGATCTGTCACTATTTTAAAAAAGGAGTAGAAGGCAGCCATGCACAGAATATATTCGAGGTCTATAAGTGCAAAGAATTCAGTTTTTCAACTTAAAATCTTTTATCAAGCGCATTTAATTTTCCAAAATGTTTCCAGGGCAAAATTCAACCGGTGAACGTTGCAATCTAGCTCTAGCCTCATTGGGCCACAAGTTTTGGGCATGCACCAAGTTAACATTTTGAACAAAAATCTTTGCATGCCTATCAGACAGCCTTGGTGTCGCAATCACTTTTAATCCATTAATGGCTGTATTTGGTGTACTCTCAGATGGGCTTAAAGTGGAGATGGACAAACAAACTAATTTCCTTTACTACACTACTAGCACGTAGACTTATCTTGCTCAACTGGAAGAATCCCACCCCACCACTCCTAAGTCAGTGGGTAACTGATGTTCTATAGATTCTCATTTAGAGGATCTGTTCAAAACTTTTTAAAAATATGACAGAATCTAATCAATAACATTTTAGAATAAGCTTCCATTACAGAGAAAGGGATACCTTTCTTTTCTTGCTCCTTTTATAGAGTAGCTACAGTTGCTGGCTCCTCTCTCTTGGGTGGGGTAGAATTTTGGTTTAATTTATTAAATTTCTCTTGCCTGTATGGAATGTTAGGTTTCTAATTAAAATCAAAAATATTTTAAAAAATCTCTCAACTACACTCATCCTTTCCTTTTCTTGAGCAAAGGCAATGTTGCAGCTTATGGTATGAGATTTAAAAAGCGTAAAAGAAATAAGGTGAATTTTTTACCAAAATTATATGGACATGGTCAAAGTCACTGTAAAACAATATAAAGGAGTAGTTTTGTGTGTTGAAGAATGAAAAACTTATGACAGAAATGTATATCCTGATTATATATTTAACATATAAAAACTTCTAGCTGCCACAATGTCATACTATCAAAAGTGCAGTTCTCCTGGATGTCAAAATTTTTTAAATTCTTTATTTTTGCAATATAATGTATCAAACTCACTAACCTCTATCTTGTCCAGCAACACTTCCATGCAGGGATATGTGCAAACACTGAAAATAATCAATTTACAAAAAACAAGATTTAGTTTACATTATCTATTTAAAAGAGTCTACACATTAATGGTTTGAATATTGAAAAATAAAAAACAAAATTCTATACTTAGCATATCTAAAGACATTAATTACAGACATTAATTCTAAGAAAATCTTCAAAAATACCTTCTCTCGTTTCCTTGCAGATCATTTATCAGATTAAGAAATACTCGACAATCCTGAATTATAAGCAATGTAAATTAAAATGAGTGAAATACAAAACTACTGTTATTAATCTTGCAGTTTTAAAATTACATTAGAAAAATTTACTGTTTCAAATGTGGAGTCTTTAATCCTTTTGAATGCTTTGGCAGCACACTCCATGCTGAAACACTGATCTGCTAATTTCTGCCTCTGCTTAGATGTAGCCATTCGGCACAATGCTTCCGTTATGGAGACTTGTAAGTCATAATCTTAAAAATACAGCAGCAATTCATGTTCGGACTTGGTATTAGTGTTTATTTTAAAGAGCAAATATATCAGTCATACTTTATATAGTAAGGATGATTCAGTAGTATAAACAGAAAATCTATTGCCCTTACTTACCCCCAGTGACAGTTATTTGTTTCCCTAAGCATCCCCTTAAAGAAATCAAGAAAACAAAACAAAAAAAAAAAAAAAGTTAGTGTTCTTAATGTGAACCCACTTATTCCAATTCAGAATTCCACCCTTGAATGATTCAACAGTCATTAATGCTGGACCGGTTTAGGAATTGTTAATTAACCTAATGTTCAATTTTACAATGTGGTAGAAAAAACTGGCACACTTAGACAATACAAAATAGTGTGTAGACTATTAGTGAATGTGCAAACTCCAGAACGGCACTGACCAGTTCATGATTCAAATCCAGACTAATGATGCAACACTATCCACTATAATAGAGTACTACTTCAATACAAAGCAGTCACTGAATTAAACATTTTCTCATCCAGCCATCCATGTTCTAATTAATGTATACAGACAAATACATTATTACAAATTCCCTTTCTTAAAAGCTAATGCCACTGTATATTTAATTTACTGAAACTTTCTCTTGTAATTGAAACTCAACTATAAATGTATTTTCCATAGCTAATGTAAAATAAATCTAAAATAATGCTCAACCTCCCATATTCCTGAACTATATAAACAGATAGAATTGGACAAATGAAGATACTTTTTTTTTTTTTTTTTTAACAGAAGACTGCTAATGAGACATTAACGGTACAGTACAATTTTTTGCATATTTCTATATTTTACAATACTTATTAGTTACATTTTATATAGGATTACCAGAAAAATAAATTTTAAACGCAGCAATAGCACAGTACATGGAACAACGACACAATAGAAAAAAATAGACAGCAATGGCATTGAACGTTAGCAATTTAGCAGTATATAAATAAAATTCAATATGAAACTGCACCAAAATAAAAAAAAAAAAAATGTTAGAAAACAACATGCACCAGTCACACATTTGTAACTGACAAATTTCAGTAAGATTGAATCAATAGTGTGAAAGGAGATAGTGTAGGTGCTTACAGTATGTAGTGGAGTCTTGGTGATAGGTCTGGGGGAATTTCAACGCTGGTACAGCAAACAGTTTGTTACTGGAATAAAGTATGATCCAAGACAGAGGAAGGTCCATTCTTCAAAACATTTCATTATAAAAGGTCCAGTGTGGGTGACAATTTTGTTTATGTCATGAACTGGGAAGCTTAAAACTTTTACTGTAGAACCTTTTATTCTGCCATATTACAAGAATCATACCAAACAGTGCAGCTACCTAGTTTGCTCTGATCTGTGCATCGGCAGAGGTTAGCGGGAATTTGGTTGACAAAGGACTTTTCTCAGCCTTTTTCAAAAATTAAAGGTGCTGTTCAGCATGTACCAAATGTTTTCTGTGACTTTAAATCTGAATAAAATGGCAGTGAGATTCCCTCAATAAAATGTTCTTCTGTTTTGTGATTTTGCATTGATGGCACTATCCATCGTTAACAAAAAAATTTCATAATACTTAATGAAATTAAATAAAAAAAAAAAAAAGTCTAACTAGAAAAAATGAAAGCTGGATAATAGAAACAAAAACAAAACTAAAAAGAATGTGCTGTGAACAACACTGTTGTCTGTAAAGCATGCAAAAGGACTAAAACAAAGAAATATGTTCTGTTGAATGTGGCATCAACCATGTGAAATCTGCCCTGTGTGATATAATCAGCCCTGAACAATATACTTGTGGTTATGTGACAATCAGATGCAGAATGAAGCCTCACATAACTTATTTTTGCCTTTTTACCACTTCTGTGTTACATCTTCATTATAAACAATATGCCAAACTGTGTTACTGCTTTATGCAAAACATTAAATCCTTATTACATGGATTGGTCAGCTATTCATTTCATTTTTAATACTGCACAGTGAATGAGATAGGGAGAGCACATATACCGTCTGTACACACAACTCGCTTGATAAAATCCTACCAGCATGAAAGTGCACATTAAAAGTGTATAAAGCCTTTGGCAAATAAGAAAATAACAGAAACTGAACAAGGGTCACACAGGAATTGCATATTCTATAACAGCTACAGCAGCACAGCTGAAAGCATTATTTTCAGGCTCAGTGGAAAATTATATTTGCATTTTGGCATAGAGTAGGTTTATTATCGCAGAGAACAGGAAAACCCATCCAATGAACTTTTCTGTAGTTTTCTGCTAATACAAGTTTGAAACATCTTTAAAATAAAAAAACATGACTGCTGAGAAAAAAAACTCAACAGCATTTTTTAAATCTCATAGTATTCTTTCCTGGCATTGTCATCATAAAATTATCATATTTGGTCATCTTTCAAACATTCTTTATTGTGTATGCATTTATAGATCACAGCATCTATAAATGTGTTTAGATCACAGCATCTATCAGTGTGTGTATATATTTAGCGTGACTGGTAAAGTTAATAGCAGTTGGTTTAGAAGTGTGCTCTGTCACAGATAGTAAAACTGTGTTTCATGTATTACATTGATTGCTACTCAAGATGTAGGACAACTAATAAGTAAACTATATTAAACTAACAAAACAGTGCCCACCTGTAATCAGTTGATTAGGCCAAAAGCATGAATAGAATGAAACTCTGAAAACTTTAAAATATTTTTTTATTTCATTTTTCATTTTGTAGTTTTTACTTGGTTGTAGGCTATCAGCATTTTTGTAGTTTTACTTTGCATTTTAAGACTAGAATAATCCAGTATCCAGTTTGAGGACCTCAAAATTGCATTTATGCTTTTGGTAGAGGATATAATTTTCTTGCCCTCATCTGGCTTTACTCTCCAAAAGGGACCAGAGCAGTTCATAGCAGGGTGTGACAAAGCTCGAATCAGAAACTTCCACTATAAGGTATTAGTTCTCTCCTGTACAAAATGGGCTTGCTCTATGCATGTGAAATGGAAGCAGCTGTCCTATGTAGAAGAGTTCAAGAACCAAAAGGCTAGAGGAGCTGATGCACAGATCAGTGCACTATAAACCATACTACAGAAACTGAAAAGAACAGTGGTGGTGAAGAAGGAATTCTGTTGGTCTACATCCCCTTTTCAACTCTAAAGAAAAAGGTTAGGAGTACAAATGAACAAAAAGATTCCCATAAGAGCATGAAAAGTTAAAAAGACAGAAGTCCATCCATTTTCCAACCCGCTGAATCCAAACACAGGGTCACGGGGGTCTGTTGGAGCCAGTCCCAGCCAACACAGGGCACAAGGCAGGAACTATTCCTGGGCAGGGTGCCAACCCACCGCAGGACACACACACACAAACACACCCACACACCAAGCACACACTAGGGCCAATTTAGAATCGCCAATCCACCTAACCTGCATGTCTTTGGACTGTGGGAGGAAACTGGAGTGCCCAGGGGAAACCTACGCAGACACGGGGAGAACATGCAAACTCCACGCAGGGAGGACCAATGACAGAAGTCTTGAAGTATAATTTCTTTGGATTAAGAGGAGCCACTAGTTTCATTATGTATAAAGGATGGTACCCGGGCACCTATCTGTGAAAGGGTAACAGACATAGCTCTCTGAAAAGGAATGAATGGGTAGACACAGAACATGCTCCCACTAAGTTGGGAGCACTGGAGAATCTTCCAGAAGGTTCGGGAAGTACAGTGGAGGTTGAGTGGACCTGGTCTAATCAGTTTAGTTAGTTTCCATGATGATTTTCACCATTAGACAGACCAAAGATTTAAATGTTTATGCTTTAACAATAGTTACTCACTTAATAAGATCAATCCTTAAGTTTGGTTAAGTGGCTTTAGCAGCTTTCAAATGTATAAACAAATTTATAATTCACAGAAACAAGCAGATATTGCTTTTTGTATTATGTATAACACTGTATTGTACCATATAACACTATTTTAATAATTAGTGATGAGTGATACCACACATTTTGATTTACTTACATAACATTCAAAATCTCTGCAGATGAAAACAAATCCTTCTTGTTTTCTTTTGAAATTTTATCCAGAATCATGTTTAGCCTCTGTATAGCCTACCATTAACCAAAAAAAAAAAAAAAAAAAAAAAAGCAGGTTACAGCATTTATAAATACCATGAAATAAATATTGCACGTCCTCTGCAATATGTTACCTCCTTCTGTATGGATATGTGTATATCTTGCTCTGCAATTAGCTGTCCTGTTCGATGCAGAAAGACTTTAATGATCTGTTTTTTCCCTATGAAAATACAAAAGATTTTCTTATCTTTATATTCCAAGGCACATTTCAGAATTGTATTTTGTTTCATGCAGTATAAATAACTAATTCATCATACACTTAACACAAATTTTAATGCTCATGGCATGGGCACCAAAACACAAAACTAGTTCTTGTAGTATGATGTCTAAGAGATGTTAATTTTAAATTATAACATTAAACAATGGGGGGGAAATAAAGTAATGAAAAAACAAAAGCAGATATATTCAAAGTACATACCTTCATTATTGTTTTCATGTACCATCTGTAATACGAGGATTTGACAGCAGTTAAGTTCAATTTTAATTACATTTCATGCTGAACATTGAATACTTTCTATTAACACTACAACATAATTTTCAAACATGGCTACAGCATACACCACTCTGTCTTAAAGAAGTTATTAACATTTTAGGTTTTTCAAAAAGTGCTAGAGGGTTACTTTGACTAGCCAGTAATTTCTCCTGCCATTCTCGGAAGGGGACCGTCAGATTCATAATCCACACAAGATGGCCCAACAACAACTGATTACTTATAAAATTCAAATAATATGTTGGAGTAGTGGTGGATTTTAAGTTAATCTTATATTGTATTGATCACTCCTGTAATGTTGGTGTGAAAAT
>JANRMT010062856.1:43778497-43791080 GCA_026402145.1 Polypterus bichir lapradei
GAGAGAGAGAGAGACACACACAATGAGAAAGAGGAGGAGAAGTAGAAAGAGAGAGAATAAAAATGCAGCCTGTACTGTACCTCCAGCCCATACAGGGCTACGTCTTGTGTATGGTATTTCACGTTAAGCTCTGGCTCTCCATAATTATGACAATATTAGGCAGGTTTGAAAAAGCTAAACACTGATAAGATGAGTCAACACTTGTAAAAAAAACAATAGTTCCCTTGGCAAAGTATCATAGAGGAAATCCCACCAGGTGACCATAAACAGCAACAATTAATCAGAAATCAGATATTGCTCTGTAAAGGCCAAACAGTCAAATTTATCGATTTCAGTCTTACCCACATAAATGAGGTTGAGTCTCAAAGCTTGGTGCTTGCCATCTTAACTTATATGAATATCCCATGAATATTATATGAATGGGATATTCTTAGCATAATAATAATAATAATAATAATAATAATAATTTTTCAAGGTACTCCTCTAAGGTATTAACTAAGTCCAGCTGCTTAGATAAGTTAATTTGATTAACACATTGATAATAGAAACAAGGAAAATACTTCAGGTTACTTGTTGCTGCTAGGAATGTTTTTCTAAATATAAACAACTAAGCACAAAAAGTACAAGTCTGTGTCCTAAATAATCCAGTTACACCTAAAAAAGACAAAATGACAATGTCATGCAACTAGTGTACAATAAAAGAAACTGCTACCACACTTCCCAAAAATTCTGTATTAACTTAAGTCATTTCTACTGTTGGTAATTAAAAGAATAGCAGATTTTATGTTAATTTGATTGAATGAAATTCAAATTGTTATTCATTGGCTTTCTTTATATATTAATATAATTACTGCATGCGAAAAAATTGGCTGAGGGGATGCCTATCATTTATGTACTAAATCTACAACATTGTTTTATGAACTGAAAACAAATTGCACATTTTTAAAAGGTTCGTTGTCAGGACTTTATCAAATGAGCTAAACTTTTTTTCGAACACTTAAGAAGCAACAGATATTCAAGTAAGAAAGTCACTGGAAATAAAATATTAGGGTAAATCGCATTTCTCCCAATTAGAAAAGTTAAGTGTACAGGGGAGACAAAAAAAAGAAATGTGCTATAGAAAAATATGTTAACGTAATATTTATTTTTCTCAACCTATTGTTTAAAACATAAAAATAAAACCATTCACTACTTACTGTATTTGTCTAAAAAAAACCAAAAAAAAAAACCAAAAAAAAAAAAAAAAAACTATCACTTTTAGCAAACATTTTACATGGTGCAGGGGAAATAGTGGTTATCATCAGGGATGCTGTAGTACTGATTCTGCTTTCAGGTGCATGCTACCAACACTAACGTGACAGTTGCATAATTAGAACCTAGTTTGTCTTTTGTATAATTGTTTTCTATATAGCAAAAAAAAAAAAAAAAAAAAAAAAAAGGCACATTTTCAATTCAACTTTGAAAAGCCGCCAATAAATAAATAAATAGGCAGTGCCACACATACTCATGTTTAATATAATAAATTATTTCTGGGACATGTTATTTTGCATAATTTTTTACATAATTAGAACAAAACCTGTAGAAGCAGCACTGATTTTTTTTTTAACTTCTGCTAAAAGCAATTAAAAGGCAATGTTCAACACTTCACAGTAGACTAGATTACAGGCAAGTTGTTGGTTTGATTTTTATGGAGACATTGTTATATATGACCATGACAATTTATTAACATGTTTATTAAATATGCCTGTGGAGAGGCAAAATGCTTTCCAACATGCCACAGTACATATTGAATGCAACATGAAGGTTTGATTATACAGAGTAGTTTTTGGGCTGCTGACACATATGTAAACGTTATGTAAAAGTTGGCATTTTAAAACAGTGAAAAAGAAGAACTGCCATGTTTTGTCAGTAATCACGACTACGCAAGTGAGAAACAACCTGCACTTTAATCTATATAAAGAAGCAAATATAATGGAAGAACAAAACCATTCAGTCCTTTATGTGATCTATACCACTTCAATAACTGTTTTTTCCCCAAACTAATAACCATTCATAACCATTGCTTACATCCTTGACTATAATTATTTTACTGTTAAAGATTGTTTAGTGGTTACAGTAAGTGGTATTAGTATGTATGTGGAGGGGATGGACATCCCAACAAGAGATTATGTATATTTGTAAAATAGTGCACGGTTTTTAAACTAAATATTGCACCATCATAGACCACTATCAGACCATAAACCACATAAACATACAATAAAGTCACAAATCATTTTAACTCCATAAGGCCTCTGGATAGAATAGATACATTAGAATATGAAAAAAACGTGTTTAATTGTTCTAACTAAAAAACAGGAACATATTTCTAATTAGGAATGGTATTATATAACATCATCAGTCACCACATAAGAAGTTAGGCTGAAGACCCATTATTATTGCACAACATAATCTTGGTAGATCTTGATGGAGAGTGGTGCTGCAGTACTGCCACACCTTACATCTAGCATCAAGGGTTTGATTCCTACACCTCAGATAATGTCCATGCGAGTTTCCCCATCCACATTCCCAAAACCATACACATTAGGTTTCCTAGTGATTCCTAATTCATCCATGTGTAAGTGCAACTGTGTGTGCATGGGAGGGCATTGTGATGAAACATATTCTCATCCAGCCATCCATGTTCTAATTAATGTATACAGACAAATACATTTATAGTTGAGTTTCAATTACAAGAGAAAGTTTCAGTAAATTAAAAATACAGTGGCATTAGCTTTGAAGAGAGGGAATTTGTAATGTATTTTCCATAGCTAATGTCACTGTATCTAAAATAATGCTCAACCTCCCATATTCCTGAACTATATAAACAGATACAATTGGACAAATTAAGATTTTTTTTTTTTTTTTTTAAAAACCAGAAGACCACTAATAAGAGATTAACGGTACAGTACAATTTTTTGCATATTTTTATATTTTACAATACTTTATTAGTTACATTTTATATAGGATTACTAGGAGAAAAATAAATTTTAAAACGCAGCGATAGCAAAGTACATGGAACAATGACACAACAGAAAAAAAGAGACAGCAATGGCATTAAACATTAGCAATTTAGCAGTATATAAATAAAATTTAATATGAAACTGCACCAAAATAAAAAAAAAAATGTTAGAAAACAACATGCACCATACAAAACCTCTGACCATTGTGATGAAATTGTACCCTGTACAGCGCTATTTCCAGCCTTGTGCCAAGTGTTGAAAGAATAAACCCGAACAACCCCCAACCATATGTCTAAACTGGATTAAGTAACTTTGAGATTGTCATAATCTTAACAGAGCTTCCAGCAAGCATATCCAGTATTCTGGTGGAAGACTATAGCTCTGTGAAACCTCTCAATTTTTAGAATTCAAGTGTCACTTGAAGTACTTCTTTCTCCGTCTTCCGTCTCAACTTTGTTAGGAATGCACAGTGTAAGAACCAATCTTAGACGGATAAAGCTTTAAGCTAAACTCATACTAGCGTTTGCTTAAATAGAACAGAATACAATTTTCTTTCATAGTTATAGATTATGGTATAGCCTCTTACCCCCGTAAGTTAATATGAGAGAGAACTTTCTTGCTATACCACTAATATAGTGTGTGTTTGGAATTAGTCTCATTGCTAGAATGGACTGATAGACCTATTTGCAGTTTGTGAATGGGATAGGCATACAGTTTTCTGACCGTTTAGAAATGGTTCAACTATGTAAGCAAACTTAAAGAAACAAAAACATATAAACTATAATAGAACTTTTCTTTACTTTGCAATATCTATTTCTTCTCTATTTTTGTGTGAACTGTTTTACTTTGAACTTTTACTAAAGCTTTTAAACATAAAGATATTTGGTCTGTGGAATAATTTCAACATGTAACACTATTGCTAGAATGCCATGAAGCAAACTAAAGCTATAGAACTTTTGTTAATTTTGGGAAATGCAGCTACACACAGTATATGTTAAAACTGTATTCAGTACTGCGGTAGTAAAAAGCTTACCATAATAATATCAAAAAAGACCTCGGCAAGGTGCAATAAAATTGCATTTTTCTGAGCTCCTCCTTCTATCCACCACTTTTTAGCATTTTCAAACCAGATCAACATGTAAAAAAAAAATAAATAAAATACAAAAAATAAAATAGCTATCACCAATTACTGGCAGAGTATCACATTTCAAATTACTATGTTTAAACAGAACAATATTAATATACAAGCAAAATACCCGCGCTTCGCAGCGGAGAAGTAAGTGTGTTAAAGAAGTAATGAAAACCAAAAGGAAACATTTTGAAAATAACGTAACATGATTGTCAATGTAATTGTTTTGTCACTGTTATGAGTATTGCTGTCATTCATATTATATATACATACATACCATACATACATACATACCATACACACACACACACACACACACAAGTGCAAGTTCTCCCACTTAAAAAGATGAGAGAGGCCTGTAATTTTCATCACAGGTATACCTCAACTATGAGAGACAAAATGAGAAAAAAAAAATAAAAAATCCAGAAAATCACATTGTCTGATTTTTGAAGAATTTATTTGCAAATTATGGTGGAAAAAAAAAAGTATTTGGTCAATAACAAAAGTTCATCTCAATACTTTGTTATATACCCTTTGTTGGCAATGACAGAGGTCAAATGTTTTCTGTAAGTCTTCACAAGGTTTTCACACACTGTTGCTGGTATTTTGGCCCATTCCTCCATGCAGATCTCCTCTAGAGCAGTGATGTTTTGGGGCTGTCGCTGGGCAACACGGACTTTCAACTCTCTCCAAAGATTTTCTATGGGGTTGAGATCTGGAGACTGGCTAGGCCACTCCAGGACCTTGAAATGCTTCTTACGAAGCCACTCCTTCGTTACCCAGGCGGTGTGTTTGGGATCATTGTCATGCTGAAAGACCCAGCCATGTATCATCTTCAAAGCCCTTGCTGATAGAAGGTTTTCACTCAAAATCTGACGATACATGGCCCCATTCATTCTTTCCTTTACATGGATCAGTCGTCCTGGTCCCTTTGCAGAAAAACAGCCCCAAAGCATGATGTTTCCACCCCCATGTTTTATAGTAGGTATGGTGTTCTTTGGATGCAACTCAGCATTCTTTCTCCTTCAAACACAACGAGTAGAGTTTTTACCAAAAAGTTCTATTATGGTTTCATCTGACCATAAGACATTCTCCCAATCCTCTTCTGGATCATCCAAATGCTCTCTAGCAAACTTCAGACGGGCCTACACATGTACTGGCTTAAGCAGGGGACACGTCTGGCACTGCAGGATTTGAGCCCCTAGCGGCGTAGTGTGTTACTGATGGTAGCCTTTGTTACTTTGGTCCCAGCTTTCTGCAGGTCATTCACTAGGTCTAACCCCTTGTGTGGTTTCTGGATTTTTGCTCACCATTCTAGTGATCATTTTGACTCCACGGGGTGAGATCTTGCATGGAGCCCCAGATCGAGGGAGATTATCAGTGGTCTTGTAGGTCTTCCATTTTCTAATAATTGCTCCCACAGTTGATTTCTTCACACCAAGCTGCTTACCTATTGCAGATTCAGTCTTCCCAGTCTGATGCAGGTCTACAATTTTGTTTCTGATGTCCTTTGACAGCTCTTTGGTCTTGGCCATAGTGGAGTTTGGAGTGTGACTGTTTGAGGTTGTGGATAGATGTCTTTTATATTGATAACGAGTTCTAACAGGTGCCATTAATACAGGTAACGAGTGGAGGACAGAGGAGCCTCTTACAGAAGAAGTTACAGGTCTGTGAGAGCCAGAAATCTTGCTTGTTTGTAGGTGACCAAATACTTATTTTCCACCATAATTTGCAAATAAATTCTTTAAAAATCAGACAATGTGATTTACTGGATTTTTTTTTCTCATTTTGTCTCTCATAGTTGAGGTATACCTATGATGAAAATTACAGGCCTCTCTCATCTTTTTAAGCGGGAGAACTTGCACATTGGTGGCTGACTAAATACTTTTTTGCCCCACTGTATATATGCATACACACACACACACACACATATACATATACATTATATATTATATATTATATATTATATATACACACACACACACATATATACCCTTTGGGGTGCGAGCAGCTGTTGCTGGGGGTGCCAGAATCCATCGAGGAAGAAAAATGAAAAGCATTTGTACAAAATCTTAATTTATCTATCCATTCCTAAATAATTAAATGGGCAGGCTATTTCGTATCAGTGCAACACGCTGCTTGTTAAAATGGATGACTCCCACTCTTACGTGCACTTAGTGCTGCGTGGGTATTATGAACTATCGTATCTGTTCAAGTTCTATTTAAATTTTAAATAAAAGTAATTTTTATTTAGTCGACAGAAATATGTTTGGTAGGAATGTAAGTTAAATTTAGTCATCATTGCATAAATTTTTCTTCACCATAGAAATTTAAAGACTAAATTCAACTTACATTCAACTTACATTCCTACCACAGATATTTCTGTCGACTAAATAGAACCTACTTATATCCAAATAGAACTTGAAAGATATAATTTTTTCGAATCTGATTGCGCATTGTTGAGTGACTTGACGGACTCCACATCGACCCTGCGAGCTATTGAGCCGTTGCCTGCCTGCCTGCCTGCCTCAATAAGTGACCCTCGCTTCTCTCTTACTTTTTTACCGTTCATTTAATCATAGGTAATCGCGAAAAAATTAGAAAATGGAAGGAGGATTACACTGAGTAAGGCTTTACCAAAACATTATTGATGGCGAATAAAGTATCCATTATTCATAAAGCTTCAACTGGTGATCTGTTTTTCTGCGTTAACCCCATATTTTTTCATACTTCTTCTCAAACCAAGGGGGTGCGAGGGTAAAATGAATCGGGAAGCACCGATTTATATATATTGAATATACTGAAATAGTTTTACTGTCAAATAATGCAAACAATACGCGGCACGTGTTTCGCCCCAATTCTGGGCTCATCAGGCGTACACACTTACCGCACCCCCTGTCGGGAATCGAACTGCTGCCCCATGCTCTCATTCAGATTTTTCTGATGAAGGATGTCAAGGAGATCAGTGGGAGATTTTCCTAAAAAATCATCCATGGCATTCATTACAGTCAGTTCTGGTTTTTAGCCGAGACAGATCAAAAAGCACTCTGTGGCTCTTGTGTTAAACTGGAGAGGGCTGCATGCGTGAAATTTTTCTTGTATTTCCGAAACTTCTGGGGCTCAAGGAGCGTGACAAAGATCAAGTTTTCGTGGTCTTGAAATCTGGTCTGTGTCTGGCAAATAATATTGTCCAGAGTTGGCCGTAGTGCGCGCGACGATCTTTTGCTTGGAGCGTTTGCGGTGCGTTCAGTCGCCTCGTAGAGTTCCTCATATCGGCTTCTATCCAATCAATGGGTCTGACTACGGTGACGTTGCCACACGCCTGCTAGAGGGCCCTACTGACACCAACTCAAAATCTGATTGGTTGAAGCAACAGGTTAAATCGACATTTATTCTGTGTTAGAGTGCCTACACAACGGATTGTGAAAGCCTCTCTGCCTGGCAACAAATGGCTGAAATGTGGTTGGTTAAATGCTTTAATACGAAACTCCGCCTCCCATGGCTATCTAGCTGCAGTCTATTACAGTACAGTATATGGACGAAAATACGTTCCAGTTATGACCATTACGCGTAGAATTTCGAAATGAAACCTGCCCAACTTTTGTAAGTAGGCTGTAAGGAATGAGCCTGCCAAATTTCAGCCTTCTACCTACACAGGAAGTTGGAGAATTAGTGATGAGTGAGTAAGTGAGTGTCAGTCAGTCAGTCAGTGAAGGCTTTGCCTTTTATTAGTATAGATTAGGTTCATATTTGAAGCTACTTGCACTTGATGCAGAACTCTGACTGCTCCAAGTTTTACAACAATTTTCAGCATCAGGGTCATACAGTCTGGACAGTGACAATTTTCATAATTTTGGATCTGTACAAACCACAAAGAATTTGAAATTAAGCAATGATTCTGTGATTGAAATATAGACTTACAGTATTAATTTAAGGGGTTTACCAAAAATATTGTATGAGCCATTAAGGAATTACAGCTATTTTTCTGCATAGCCCCACCATTTCCATAGGCTCAAAAGTATATGGACATTTTATGGACAAGCTGTTCCATAGCCAGGTGGCAGCAGTTCCTCCATTATTTCATTAACTATTAAGCAGGTAAAAGGTCTAGAATTGACTCCATGTGTGGAATTTGCATTTGGAAGCCATCACTGTGAACTCTTAATGGAAAGTCCAAAGAGCTGTCCATGCAAGTATAAATAGGCCATCATTAGGTTGAGAAAACAAAACAAATCCTTTAGACAAATAGCAGAAACATGAGGAATGGTCAAATCAACCATTTGGTATATACTTAAAAAGAAAGAACATATTGGTAAACTCAACAACACCAGAAGGTCTGGAAAACCACAGGAGATAGCTATGCTGGATGACTGCAGAATTATGTCCTTGGTGAAGAAGAACCTCTTCACAACATTTAGCCAAATGAAGAACACCTATAATTGCCATGGTCTATATCCAAAAGAAGACTTTATGAAAGTAAAACACATAAGGTTTAGCACAAGGTGCAAACGCTGGTGAACCTCAAGCATAGGAAGGACAGATTAGACTTTGCCAAAAACATTTTTTAAAACCCTGTCCAGTTCTGGAACAATTTTCTTTGAACAAAGAAAACTAAGATCAATATATACCATAAAGCTGGAAAGAGAAGAGTATAGAGAAAAGAAGAAAGGGCTCATGGTCTGATGAATACCACATAATCTGAGAAATATAGTGGAGGCAGTTATGGTATGAACATGCAAGGCTGCGAATGAAAGTGGGTCACTAGTGTTTTGATCATATGACTCCTTGCAGAGGTACCACGATGAATTCTTAAGAGTATAGGATTATATTATCTTCTCAGATTCAGACAAATGCTACAAAACTGATAGGATGATGCTTCACTGTACACATAACAATAAGCCAAAATATACTGTGAAAGCAAACCAAGTGCTTTTCAAAGCAATGAAGTGGAATATTCTTCAATGGCTAAGTCAATCAATTGACCTCAACCCAATTGGACATGCATTTCACTTGCTGAAGACAAATTTGATGGCAGAAATTCCAATAAACAAGTAGCAACTGAAGACAGCTACAGTAAAGCCTTGGCAAAGAAACAGTTGGGTGGAAAACCCAGCACTTGGAGATGGCCAAGGGTTCCAGACTTCAGACAGTCATTGACTGTAAAACATTTTCAAACAAATATTGAAAATGATCCTTATATTTATAATCATGTTAGTTTGCCCAGATACTTTTGGAGCCCCTGAAAATAGGGAGACGATGCATAAAAATGTCTGTCTTTTCTAAACAGCTCATACAATATTTTTGTTAAACCCTATGAATTAAAGCTGAATGTCTATACTTCAAATCACATCTTGACTGCTTTGTTTCAAATTATGGCGGTGTACAGAACCAAAATTATGAAAATTGTGTCAATGTCCAACTACTTATGAACCTGACTGTGTACCATGATCAAGCTTAATCATCAATATGTGTGAAGAAATACCATTTGTTTAATTTCTTATGGATTTAACTTTTTAGTTATGTTTACATTGTATTGTTTGTTACACTTTGATGACACTATTTGAGAACTCACCATTGTGCCACTAGTGAATATAACCTGGAAAATATGTTATCATTGCCTGATGAGGTCTTTTTGTGAACCAGAATATACTAGGATTTCATCTCCAAATAAAAAATACTTAAATACAGACTATATCTTAGAAAAGTAATCTAAAATATTGAATGATAACCTGCATTTTTCATTTCTAATTCTCAATTTTATCATAATCTCCCTTTTGATTTTGGTAACAAATACCCATGAATGATCTAGAACTGTCCAGCAACTTTAACTTAAAAGAGAAAGCTTTGTGTTACCTTTGTCACTTAAAAATACATAAAAAATAACTTTGCATGGACTAAAGGAAAAAATTAGCCCCTCCAAAAAAATAAAGCAAAACCAGCATTCCATTATATGAAAACCTTCCTTATCTTGTGTTACAATAATCACATACTGTATGTCAATATGTCAAAATAAGTCATAAAATAGATTAATTTTTTTTTTTTTTTTTTAACTAATTCCATTCACTGATCATAGGTACCTAGAGACAGGACAGTGACCAGACCAGAATTTGTTTGCCAAGTATGAGGTGGAAGACAGTTCTGCTGTGTTTTATGCCAAGTGAAATACTGCTTCAGTTTACTCAAGAGCAGGGGACACAGTACTCCCTCTAAGCACCTTAAAACTGTTAAGGAGATATAATGTATGAGTCCTAAGAGATAAAAAAAAAAAAAAACAAAACACCAAAAAAAAACAAATGTATATACAATGAAGAAAGACAGTTCAATGAGAGTCATATTAATTAATTGAGAGTGCGCTACTGAATTTGAATGTATGTTCAAAGAGTAATATCATAGGCAACATGCATATTTCTGTCTAATAACAGATGTAATGTAATGCATTTATAGTTAAGAGTACAAAGTCAAAACAATTTTTTGTCATTTTATTATATACAGCTCCTCTGCTATACAGGATCTGAAAACTAATGTCATTTCAATACAACTGCATAGACGGAAAACAAAGTCAAAAATGTGAGAGAAATCAAAAAGACAAACTGCTAAGTTAACCAGACTAAGATAAATCCAAATATGTCTGCAATAAAATGTGTTTATAAATTCCTAAACTTGCTCAATTCTGTACATCGTCATGAGTCCCCAGACTATCACAGCCATAATACATAATTGCCAGTTAAGCTAACCTGTGTATTATCAGGAATGTGAGATGAAATTGAGGAGAACATGCAAACTCCACACAGAATGCAGCCAAGCACAGGACCTAAATTAAGGGCACTATATCCATCAGGCATCAGTACTATCCAATACACCACCTACAGTAAAATACTGTAAAAATCAATAAGTATTAAAAACAAAAACTCATGAGCAAGAAGTGTGTTGCACAGGAGTTACTGCATTATGGCTAAAAGAAAACAGTAAGATACATCAAGATTGAAGGCAATAGTGGTGCCTTCACAAGATTATGTTTGGAGTTTGCTTCTACTATGATCAGGAATGGCATATACATACTGCAAATAATTATAGCAAGAAAATTAATCACATATCTTATAATGCTCTTATTTCTGAGCTTTTGACATCTACCATGTGTCATCTTTAGAGGAAAAGAATAGACATACAATAATCAAAGGCAATATATAGAAAATGACAAAAGGGGAGGTGGATGGATTAGAGAAGTGGGGTCAGAGGGTGTAGGTCTTAAAGTCTTTATTTCGATGTCCTTTTTAAGCCTGCAAATGCTTGGTTTATGTTCAAATGTCTGTTAACGGCATTTTCATTTGATAGCCACGATGCAGGCAGCTCTCTAGCACTCTTAGAATTTGCCCTGAATCTTCCTTGCACTGTGTCCCAGTTAAATTAGTATGTTCATATATCAGAGACCATGGGTTTTCTGACAGCACTGTGATGTTCTTGTATACATGCCGCAAGTGTTTTAGACACTTGCCCCACATATACAACTGAGCATGCACTGCATGGTATACTGTACACTGTGATTCACATCTCTGCTGCAGATTTCTTGCTTTTGGCATTAACAATAACTGCCCGGAGAGTGTTTGCCAGTTTATGGGCTGCTTTACTGCCTGATCTAGACAGGATGCGTGCTGTTGTTTCAAATATGCCACAGAGATAAGGAAGACAGTACCAGGTAGAATGGGAGATCGGGTTGGTGCCAATTGTTTGCTGAAGTCTGGGGTGTCTCCAATGTAAGCACTGTTTGTCTTGGGGTATCCATTTGATGTGAAAAGATGGAACAGAACGTTTTTCTTTCTTTTTGGTTTGTTTTGTTTTGTTCAAGCGGGTGCATATCCTTTTAAACAATGTTTTAACACAGCTCTGTTTCTGTGATAGTGGGTGATTGCAACCAAAGTGTAATATTTAGTTTGTATAACATTCTTTACGATAAACACTGTAACCAATGTGGCACCGTTACCTCTTTCAATGGAGATGTCCAGGAAGTTAATGCATATGTTCATTTCTCTTTCCATAGTGAACTGAATTGCAGGGAATTCTGAGTTGATATGGTTGTGGAATTCATTCAGCTGGTCGCTCTTAAGACGAATGTATCATCTTATCCAAAGTTTAGGTTTGGAAAGAGTTAGAGCCAGGCTTTTGAATTGCTGCTTAACCAGTTCGGCAAGGAGTCCTGACAACTGAGATCCCATTGGCATGACTTCTTCCAGTCTGTAATACTTCCCATTAAAATGGAAGCAAATTTTATGGCAAAGTGATGTTAAAAGCATAATGTACTCCGCAGCCAGCTTCGGTTGTGGCTAGATGAATAAGAATCATGGTATACAGCAACACAATATCAAATTAGTCCATGATTTCATTATTATCAATGGATATATTCTTCAAGCGCTATTAACTGAATAAACCAAATCACATGCTAAATGTTTGATATTTGGGG
>JANRMT010062856.1:43791090-43843563 GCA_026402145.1 Polypterus bichir lapradei
ATTTGGCAGGCTCATTCCTTACAGCTTACTTCCAAAAGTTAAGCAGGTTTCATTTCAAACTTCTACACGTAACAGTCATAACTGGAACCTACTTTCGTCCATATACTGTATACGGCCATAGCCTGCAGGTTGGTCACCGTGAGAGGCGGAGTTGTGTCCCGCGTCATCACGCCTCCCACGTAATTGAGTGCCTGCCCATATAAGGTAAATATTCACGGGTGAAAGACTGCGCTTAGCATATTCATAAGTGCAGCTACTGCGGAAATCAGCACGCCTCCCACGTAATTGACTGCCTGCCCATAGACATGCAGCCGCTAAATATTCGCGACAACACACTCGGTATACGAAAAAGCCAGTTTCCCTTTCGGTTTGTACATGTTCAGTCTCTCCCTGTGCAGCGAGCAAGAGAAAGAGACAGAGAGAGCGCGACACACAAACAGGCAGCGCGAGCACACACACACACAGGCAGCACGGACACCACACAGGCACCACGAGAGATAGCACGACACACACACAGGCAGCGCGAGAGAGATAGCGTGACACACACACACACACACACACAGGCAGCGCGAGACAGAACTGGATGCATTAAGGTAGGAAGGCAGTTAAAGAATACACTGATTGACTGTCTTGATTTTGTTTTCACTTCTGTTTCCAGCGATCTGTTCGTAGCGTGCATTGTTGCAATGTTATTTTTCTTGGTGGTTTACTAAATTACGGATTTTTTCCCTGTGCTTAAAACTCATTAAAAAAAAGTGCTTTTAGCCAGCAGTTGGTAGCGCTATAGCGCGAACTATTGCAGTGTTAGTTTTCTCTATTGTTCAAGGTTTTCTCAGTGTTATTCAATGTTTTTACATTTAGTTTACTATTACGCTGTGCATTCTATGGTATAATTATATTTGTGCTTAAAAACTAAAAAAAATATATATTTACATACAGTTCATATGGTCTGGAACGGATTAATTGTATTTACATACAATCCTATGGGGGAAATTGCTTCGGTTCACGACCAGAGTTTTGGAACGAATTATGGTTGTGAACTGAGGTTACACTGTACCGGGAATGCCTGTTAAACATCTTAGATTCACGAGTGGCAATATTGGTGGTGAGATGTCTATCGAGGTGATCACTGTAATATTTATATGTCATTGAAATGTATCATTATCAGGCATGGTTTAGGCACCTATGTCATCAGGAAGGCACCAGAAAAACGGACCTCAAGGTTACTATTATGGTATTTAATTTAGAGCATGGATGCCGTGAATGTCTGAGCTGTAATAGATAAAGTTCCCCTGCAAACTTTAAAAGAAAGTCTCACCATCTTTTCATTTTTCACAATTTGTGAAAACAATACATGGTGTCAGAATAGAGGACAGTCATGGATTTTGTTGGAGTTCCCTCGCCACGAATTGACCGGGATTCTCTTAACCTGCCAGGAGAATGGAAAAAGGTCCGACAGCATGTGGAGCTGATGTTTTCTGGCCCGCTAAAAGGCAAATACGAGAGTGAGAAATGCAGCTACCTGCTCCTGTGGACTGAGGAAAAAGGAAAAGACATTTTTAACACATTGACTCTCACCCAGGAGGAAGCCAAGGTACTGAAAACTTATTATGACTGCTTTAAGGCGTTTGTCATGCCTAAGACGAATATGATATTCGCGAGATTCAAGTTTAACGAGAAGATGCAGGGTATAAATGAGACTTTTGATCACTTTGTAACGGAGTTAAAATTGCTGGTGAAGGACTGTGCTTATCCAAACGAAGATGAGATGGTCAGGGATAGAATAGTGTTTGGCACAAACTCAGCGAAAGTGCGAGAGAAACTTTTAAGTGCCAGGTCTGAGCTAACATAAAATAAAGCTGTGGACATCGCAAGCTCGCACGAGATAGCACAAGCACAGCTGAGAACCTTCGATGCATGTACTCCGAGCAGCTCACATGAACCGACTGTGAACGCAGTACACAGACAACAAGCAAAAGCTCCAAATAGCGCTGAACGAAAAACGCATTACACAATTGAAAAGGCAGCGAAAGAATATGAAGCGGGTGACGCATACAAGTATATTCATAAGTGCAGCTACTGCGGAAACAAAGCACACGGTGGAAAAAGTCAATGTCCAGCTAAAGGAAGACAGTGTAAAAAAATGTGGTAGATTGAACCACTTCGCTAAAGTTTGCAGGACTGGGAAAGGTAAACCCGTGGATGCAGTGTGTGATGTCTCAGATGAAGAGGAAGACAAGCTGTTTATTGATGCAGTAAGAAAGGAACAACCCTCTGAAGCTGAACAAGCCTTTGTCGACATATCAATAGGAAAGCAAGGTGTAAGGCTTAAGTTTAAATTAAGTTCATAGACACGCTGCCACTAAATATTCGCAGGCAAATCCACAACTTAATACCAGGAATGCCTGTTAAACATCTTAGATTCGCGAGCACCAATTTGGGTAGTGAACACTTCGATGAATGAAGCCTGTTATCTTTACAACGGTTGACAAACACGGAATATAACTTGAACACAACACATCCTCCAAATACGAACCCGATTGAAAGAAATGATAATCAAATCCTTGATGACAGCAACACTCATAACAGTCACAAAACAATTACATTGACAATCATGTTACATTATTTTTAAAATGCTTCCTTTTCTTTTTCATAACTTCTTTAACACACTACTTCGCTGTGAAGCACGGGTATTTTGCTAGTATAGTACTGTATATATTGTATACCATATACTGTATATAGCATATATTGTTAATGCCCAAGAGGAAGGACACACAATCTATAACCAGGACTGGATGACTTAACAGAAGGACGACTAGAATGGAGACACAACCCAGCTGGAATGCCCTATAATCTTCATCCTGGCTGGGATCACTCTATAATAGATGGACTGGCTCAACATGGATTCCAAGAACAGTTAACTCCAAAAAGAAGGTGGCGGTGTTTCTTGAGGCTGATCCCAATCAGGACACCCACGGGGTTGCATGGGAATTGGAGTGCAGAAGTGCAACCCTGTCTGAGTTCTTGTGTACTGTCAGAGGGTGCTGTCAGGGAGGACAATACTGGTTTCCACATGACCCATAAATGCTCCTGACCAACTTTACGGTGACACCAGAAGCAGTCCCAGATTTTGCTTGAACACATCAGGGAGTCAGAGGGCGACACTCTTGGAGAAAGTAAGGAGAAAGAATTGACAGAATTATTTTAATTATTGATTTTTTGATGGGTGATTATTGTATGGGTGATTGGGATAAATTAATACCTTTTATTTAAAACCAGACTCGTGTTGGGTATTACTGTGTCTGAGGTTTGGGGGTCAGTGGCGCCACAGTTTAAGGGCTCCGATTATAGTAATTCTCCAGGGGCTGGTAACCTACAATAACGCCTTCTCTTTCTCTCCCTCTGCAGACCAGAAGATTGACAGCTTTCTACAGCTAACATAACTTCATGTGTCCATCCACCTAGACATGCCTCCACCCGGTTAAAACAGTCTTAACCGGAACTATCACCATCTTTGGTGGTTATATCCAGACTCCCTTCTGAAACATAACGCTTTAACCAATATTTTATTTCTCCTTTTTAAGGCATCAGTTTTACAGGGATTGCCTGCAGGTGCTCCAAAATTTCTCACTGTGCTTTGTTATTACAGTATATGTATGCACAGCAACACAATTCAATAACCAACTATGCACTTTTCTTACATTTACTACAAAACAGTTAAGAAATTACAGTGTCAGTGCCATCACTGTGCAATTTACTTCCTACATAACATGTCTGAATTGCTGCTTTTGCAATTATGAGATTACTGTGCCACCTGACTAAAGAAACAGGGAATATTGTGAGTTTAAACTCAATGTTTGTTGGGAGTACTGAATGGACAGCTAGAATGTCTCGAAAATCTATTTAAAGTTAGTCTTCAAATATATTAAATTCCCTCATATATAAGAGAGAGAGACATAACTTCTAAAGCTGGAAAGGGCATTTGTTAGAACTTTCAATGTACTTTGTTTTGTTTGCCACGCAGCATTTAGGAGAAAGACCTAACTTTTGTTTCCATGGTACTATGTGTGGAAAGCTTTGAGCTCAGTAGTTTAAATCAATTCCATCTTTCTCAGAGTAAATAATGGTGGTGTGCAGTATTTTTTCCTCTCAGTTAACCACTGAACAACTCTGTATAGAAAAATTCTATTACTGCAACACTAATAATACAAAAACACCTCTGGAAGTCAGATGTGGATCCCACAGACAAATACACTGACTACTTTTCAATTCTGCACTATGCAATTGTGAGAAATACCCTTGACCTTTCCAGGGCAAAAAATAAAGTTAGTTTTTTGTGTGCTGCCTTAAAAAAGTAGTTTCTTTTGCAGAAAAGCAAGACTTTTCTACAGTTACATTCTACATGCACCAAATTAGGCCACTGACCAAGTACTTTTTTCACAAATTGAGATTACAAAAACACATACACCAACGATTACCAATGACAGTCCTTAAAGTATAGGAAACACTAACATTGTTATTTTTGGTATTCTGTTTCACCTTTGACTTTTATCTCTGCTCAGCAAGTACATTAATGAATCATTGTTCCTTTAAAATGATGCTGTTAAATTTCATTAAGATGAAAAGTCAAATAGCACATATTGATTTTAAATTCCATCTAAAGTTAAATACAAAAATGAAAAATATGTCTATCAATAGATTTTCATTAAAAGATGTTAATATTGCACATGGAATTTTTAATTGTCAACAGCATGTGATATAAAGCATGAACACTACTGTACAAGTTCAGATTAGGACCATTCAGAATTACTATTAAGTTGGTGAAAATACTGTAAGCTTATGGCCAGTTAACTAACACATTTTTGTAAACAATAACTTTGTAAATGATTCAAAGAATTCTGAAAATGTAAGTATAAAATGCTGAAAATGTAAGTATACTCATTAAAAGCACAAGGAAACTTATCTTTTCAACAAGACCTTGCTTAAGCATTATTGCAATGCCATCGCATCCCTGAATGTTCAGGCTTCTCCCACACTTAAGCACACAGGTCAACATAAGTAATACATTCTTGGCATTGTGTTGCTCAAATTCCTGTAACAGAAAAGTTTCAAAAAATACATAATGAAATAAGCCAAACAGCTTCTGAAAAATGTTACTAATACATGCCATTCATTAATGTCTGTAAAATACAAGTGTGTTTGAAGGTTTACTTTCATAAAACAAAATCAGTCAAGACTTAAATCAGACTCTAAAAATAAGATTGAAATAAAATAACTTTTCAATCTAAATACTGCAAATCAGACAAGACTTGGGAAACAATCATATAGAAACTTTCATACCCTGCATATCACTGTATCCAGTTTGTTAATAAAGTCTTTGGTGCATTTGTGCTTCGTGTTCTCATTGCACTGATCTCCCAAAAACTGTTCTAAACTCAGAAACTCATTCCTTTTGAAAATGTCTTCAATTACTTTTTCCAGCTGATAAAGACAGATAAAAACACCTTTTACTTAATGTTGTTTCTCTTTCACATTGTAAGTTATAAGAAAGTAAACACAATATATCCTATAATCAATCGAATTAAGTACAACTTCTTTCTCAAGGACACATTAACTTTTATGAAATTACAGGTATTAAGCTTTTACTTGAGTTTTGGAAACCACTTTCAGCCATGAAATAAGGGATTTTTTTTGTTGTTAAGCTACAATATTATTCATTCATCCACTCCTTTAACTCAGATATCCAATTCAGACTCAACAGGAGGCAGGAATTATTCTGGCAGCAGAGGGCCAAGAATAGAAAGCAACCCTGGATGGGGCCACAGTTTAACACATTGAACACTCACTCATACCGGGCCAGTTAAGTGTCACTGATCAACCTAATCTGCATGTTTTTGCGGGGTGGGTAGTTAAAATCAAAGTAAAGTACTGTATCTGGAGAAAAAACCACATAGACATTGGAAGGATTTACAAACTCAAGACAGGCAGGACTCAAACCAGTCCAAGGACTCTGGAGCTGTTGAGGCAACAATGCTAATCATTGTTCTACCTGTTTGTTATCAGACCGTTACTACATCATTTGTAAAGAGGACAAGAGAATTATGTTAAATATAAGGAAGATTTCCTTTAACAACAAAATTATGATTGTCCCTTGCAGATGATTATGTAGGTATGTAAAGTAGTTGTCATATTAGCTAAACTTAGCACTTATACTAAACTCAGTTTATTGCAATGACTAGCACAATACCCTTCAAATTAAAAAAGTCACATAACAATACCTGCATATTCTGTCCTGCTGATATCATGAACACTTACATCACATGCAACATATGAGGCTATAAAATAAAATACAAACAGTCAACAGCTGTGTATCATTTTCACCTGTATCTCAATTCATTGATTTATATCTTTGACTCAAAATTTAAAAATAAAGAAAAAGATGTTTTAAAATTGTCTTAACTGCACTCAGACATGCTATTCTTGTAATTTGTTTTCCTCAAGAAGGTAAAACACACATTAGAATGACAAAAAGGCAAGGCATTGTGTTTTTATTACAATAACTAGTTTGTTCGTGACAAAGCCATGAGACGATTTAACACTCCTTGCCTGGACACTTTCATTCACTCACCCGTCCAATAATTAAGAACGGAACTTTATACTTTCGCCATTTGTACGTCCCTCACATCACCAATTAAGGTAAATCTGAATTAAAAAAAAGCACAGTTCCTAAAAAAAAAACTGTAATTAACGACAGGCCAACCGAAAGTACGAGAAAGACGATACTCTTTCAAATCCTATTTACATTTTTCTAACCACTCCTATACACTTATTAGTAATTAGTTTCATCCATCAATCACTTTCTGAATTTGCTTATTAATATATTGAAGCTTAGCTAAAAACTTTTAAAAGCTTGCTTTTGTAGATTGTACTAATTAAAAATATATAATAAACACAACCGATTTAAACATTCTGGACTTAACTGGCTACGCCTCCCATCTACTTAAGTATTCATTTACCAGTCCAAAAATTGCGACAATCATTAACTGTCGAAATCTCTCGAAAACGTCTACACAAATGGAACTGCTTTCAAAAACTGAACAGATGAGAAGTTCAAGCTTCGGTTCGCCTATTAGATAAGCCGTAATCACAAAACGCATGAGATCAAAAGATAAAGTAGTCAGATATATTAAAGTATTGTCGATACAGGCTCACCTCCTGCACTATATCGCAACATTTCCCATGGTTTTCCGTTTCTTTAGTAACTCTGAACTCGAAAGACGTGCTGGTGTTTGTGCACACGACACATGAACCTTTTGCGCGCATTGACTGCTAGGCACGACACGCGGGAACCGGCTACGCGCCTAATATCCTGCAAGCAGAGCATGCGCCCTCGTGAAAGTATTTGACGGGAAGTTGGCACTAGTTTATTGACCGAACCTCTTGCAAGTTCATCGTATCAAGAGAACTGCATTTTTTCTAGTATATTACGGCTGACGATCCGTAAGATTATTTCTACTACAGCTGCTCATCTACTCAGCCTAAAGCAGTGTTTTCTCAGCCTGAGGGCCCTTGATGCGTCGTCAATAAAGAAAAACATTCATAGCAACCTGACAAGATCCCACAAACCTTAACTAAACAGGAATGTGAAAAAGAACAAACAGGCCAGATTTTCGATGGTACAGATATAAGTTTACCATAATGCCTTGTTGTTTTGTGTTATCTGGGGCAATAAAGCCTTCCAAACTATAAAGACATTTTGAAACAAAGCATGCCACTTACAGATGGAAATCGTTATACTTTTTTTTTTTTTATAAAAATGAAAATGTTAAGGATTTACAAATTCCAGAACGTTTGTACAACAAGGCAGCAGGCACCCCCAGGACGACGTGTCATTGCACATAATTCAAAGTACCTGTAGATATTGCTGCTGCGCCGCAACGTCACCCCAGGTCTACACCAGCAGTTTCACAGCGGAAGTTGAGGTTAAAGGTTAGTGTGGTTATCAGGTAGTATAAATGGTTAAAATGAGGGTACGTTAAGATTAGGGGTCCTCCCTGTCCTCTCTCGGCGTTGCCAGGTGCTGCGATCTAAATCCCACCTCATTGCAAGCCATGTTTCCTCCATTTTGAGGCTTTTCCCCTATTCTGAAAAACTTGAAAATAATATTTTAAGTATATTTTATTAATTTAGACGCTTAATAAACGTTGTTTTCAAAAACGGGAACACTGATCTATTGAAAAAAAAAGATTTGTCACATATTCATGTATATGTACATTATATTGCCATTGCTAGCTATTTAGTAAACTATCTCTGGCTACAACTGTAAAAAAAATCAAATTATTCTGATGAAAAATCCTTTCCGACTTTTAATATGCATTCAGGTACACCATCTCCATGCCATATATTGCGCTACATAAAGAATATTTAGCAAATGACTGACCACCTTTTGTTATCCACAACCGATTAGACATTTGACTTGATTTCATAACATGTAAGCCAGTGTTCTGATATTAATGACTCATTTTAAAATGGAATAAGTCAAAATACTTTTTATCCCTTAATATAACATGCAATCAGAATTTTATTTGTAATCCAAACAATTTCAGAAATGTAAATATAGTCATTTCAATAATCAAGATTGCCTATAAAATCTGATTCTGTACTCCATTTATTGCTGAATTTCCGCATTTTGCTGTTGCTTTGGTAATTGTCATCATAAAATGTAATTGTTTTACTGAAATATATTCAAAAAATTTTGATTCTAATGTTGTGAAGGTTAGCCAAGAACTTCAAAGAACTCTGCAAACTAATATAAATCCTACATTTGCTAGCTGGAATTCTGACTCTGATTAATAAAGTTATAAAATATACAGGATTAAAACAGGTTGGGGCAGGACAAACATGGCCTTCTCAGATGACTCATCAATCCAAGGCCACTATGTCCCCTAGCCAGTTATACATGAGCTTTGAGATAAGTGGCAGTGCAATGGCTGTTCTTAATATTGGTTACTGTTGGGTGATGGTTTCATTAAGCATTCTGGGGTAGGGAAAATGTAGTAGGTAGGGAAGTCTATTTCCTTAGGAACGTAATTCACATAAAATAAACCCCCCATACTATTGAGATAAACTGGTGTATATATTTTTGTCCCAAAATATTTCCTTCAAGAAACTCATCCCTCTTATTCCACCCCACAGTCCCAATTTCCCTAATAAGACAAATGGACACTGAATTTGATTCAGAGTTAAGCACCCATGTGTCAAGTTATTTTTGATTGTGTACCATGCGTTTTCAATTTATTATGTAGAATGTATACATGCTGAATATGCATTTACTCTTAATTTGCTAATGTGTGTCATTCAAGGGAAAATACTTGCTAGTTTACACTAAAATTGCTGCTAATGAATTGTCATCATTGAACAGCAAACAATAAAACTGGGTCCCAAGGCCAAAAAGGTTGAGAATCACTAACCTAAAAGATTATATGTGAAATATGAGGATTATTTACAACTCTCTGAGGGAATATGTCTTGCACTAGAATGGTGTCATGTCACTTTTTTTAATAACATTTTATTCAATTTATTAAAATCAAACAACATTCCATACAAGCAAGTCCAGTTTTGCAAAACTAGGTTCAAATCCAGTCAACCTCCACCCATGATAAAGAGAGCTAGGCCAACATAGTGAAATTTTAATAATAGAAAAGATAAGTAAATAAATAGAATAAAAAGGGGAAGAGAATCCTCTTCCTCAATTTAAATGCTTATTCCAAAATATTATTAATTAGATCCTGCCAGGTTTTAAAATGTTTTGCACAGATCCTCTGAGTGAGTATTTAATTTTTTCCAGTTTCAAGTATAACATTGGTTACCCAATGACTGAAAAGAGGTGAGTTAGGATTCTTCCAGTTGAGCAATATAAGTCTACGTGCCAATAGTGTAGTACAGGCGATCACAGTTTGTTTGTCCTTCTCCACTCTAAGCCCATCAGGAAGTACACCAAACACAGCTGTTAATGGGTTAGGATTGATTGTGACACCAAGGCTGTCTGATAGGTATTTAAAAGTTTTGATCCAAAATGATGTTAATTTGGTGCAGGCCCAAAACATGTGGCCCAGTGGGGCTGGAACTTGATTGCAACGTTCCCAAATTGGATCTTGCCCTGGAAACATTTTGGACAATTTTAAACAAGACAGCTGTGCTCAATAGATGATTTTAAGTTGAAAATTGTATGCTTTGCACATATGGAGTTAGAGTGAATTCTGTGCATTACTGCCTTCCATTCCTTCTCCGAAATGTTGAGTGAGAGATCCTTTTCCCAATGTATTCTGGGATCTTTGAAAGGGAGGGACTTTAGAATGTTTTTATATGTTAGAGAAATGCTGTCTGAGTCCTCAAGACTGATCAAGTTTTTTTTTCTGGAGTAAAAGTAGATGGTAGGTGAGGAAAGTCGGACAGATTTTGATTAACAAAGTTTCTAATTTGGAGGTAGTGAAAGAAATGTGTTGCTGGAGGTTACATTTGAAGTATAATTGTTCATAGGATGCAAATACATTGTCTATGTACAGATCTCTAAGTGATTTAATCCTGAATGTTTTCCAGACATTGAAAGCTGCCTATATTTGACAGGGAGGAAAAAGGTGGTTATCAGGCAAAGGTGCCACAGATAAAACCTTCTCTATCTTAAAGTACTTCCTTTATTGGTTCCATATTCAGAGTGAATGAAGCTCAATTGGGATATTAGTATATTGGCGATAGCTTGTATTTACTGGGGTACAAAGCAAGGAATATAAAGAAGTGCTGCAACATTTTATTTCTATTGTGGACCAGGCCTGTATGTTTATCTATTTGTGTCCATGTCCAGGTTTTTATAGCTCATATATTCGCTGCCCAGTAATAAAACTGAAAGTTAGGTAGTGCCATGCCACCTTCCACCTTAGGTCTTTGTAGGGTTGCCCTTTGGATATGTGGATGTTTTGAATTCCAAATAAATGAGGGTATGGTTCCACCCAGTAATAAAACTGAAAGTTAGGCAGTGCCATACCACCTTCTACCTTAGGTCTTTGTAGGGTCGTCCTTTGGATACGTGGATGTTTTGAATTCCAAATAAATGAGGTTATGGTTGAGTCTAATTTCTCAAAAAATGATCTATTGATGAATATTGGAATGTTTTCAAATAAAAAGAGAAGCTTAGGAAGGATATTCATCTTCCTTTTCTTTTGGCTGCTGCCATTAGGGGTTGCCACAGCTGATCATCTTCTTCCATATCTTTCTGTCCTCTGTATCTTGTTCTGTTACACCCATCACCTGCATGTCCTCTCTCACCACATCCATAAACCTTCGCTTAGGCCTTCCTCTTTTCCTCATCCCTGGCAGCTCTATGTTTAGCATCCTTCTCCCAATATACCCAGCATCTCTACTCTGCACATGTCCAAACCAACACAATCTCACCTCTCTGACTTTGTCTCCCAACCGTCCAACTTGAGCTAACCCTCTAATGTACTCATCTTAACAATGTTAATTCTTCCAGCTAAAGTGAGCTGAAGGCTAGACCATCTATGCAAGTCTTGCTTAATTTTTTCCATACAGACGGCAAAATTTTGTTGATAAAGAGCTTTACTGTATGTTTATTTGTGATGTTTACCCCTAGGTATTTAAACTGATCTGCGATGATAAAAGGGAAGGTGTCCAATCTAATATTGTATGCTGGAGAGTTCACTGGAAAAGGCACACTTTTATTCAAATTGATTCTGATTCTTTTTCTTATTTTATAAACATGCATATTTTAACAAATGGATTTATCATGGGCAGTAATGAATGAAATTATATTTTAACTTTTGGTGTTCTTTCTGTTTTTCATTTTTTGACAAAGGTCTTGCTCTGGGTGGGTTAGTTAATTCTACACCCACCCCTTTACATTAGAGAGGGAAAAAAACAAACTTTTAGCACATCTTCTCAAATGTAGACGTCACTTTCAGGCTTTTTATGGTGTTTTTGGTCACAAATGCTAGTGCGAATGATGGTCCTCCAAGCTCCAGCTGGTGAAGAATGGGTTCAGACCCCCATGACAGATTGAATCATTTGACTCTGATGTCCACTGAGGGTGACCTGCTTTGGAAATTGTGATCTGGTTGAAGACTTTGATGTCATTTTCTAAGTTGCTTAATTCAGAACAGGATATGATGGAGTTTATTCCAGGTAGTACTTTGCTGCACCAAAACCCAGAAAAGTCCAGTTGTGTTCCTATACAGTGTTTGACATTTCAGCATTTGTAGGCAATTGCAGTTGGGTTTGTAGTGGTCTCTTCAAACTTTGGTTTGTGACGGTGGCTTGTCATCTGTGCAGCAATATACAGTATAATATAATATAATATATAATATAAGCTTTGATGGAGCACACATTGTCTCATTTCGCAGAGTAAGCACATATTTTTACAGGTAATTCTAAAGCTAAGCCTTTGTAGTTGTCATTGAATTTACTTGGTGTGATTCTGAGACCTTGGTGTGTGGAGTACTCAGTGTTTTGTGTAGCTCAGGGGGCCTTAAACCTTCTTAATATGGGTTTAAGGACTTTTAGGGTGTCTGGGGGGATGGCTTTTCTGTGTGTGTTAAATTTACAGCTGATGTTTCTTATATTCATAATTATGGAAGTGTTGAATTGGTTGTCATTTAAAATTTTTATTAATGTGAAATATTTTAGTTATTTTGTGTTCAGTATGTACTTAATGATTTCTCTGTTTTTTGTGTTTAAGGGGACCTTGTTGCTATGAGGCACCTCAACTCTTATTAGAGTATTTTAAAGGTTTATTGTATTTGATTCCTTTGGGTTTGTTTTGTGAGTATCCTTAAAAAGAAAGATTTGGCAGTTTCTTGTGTTTATCACTTGATCTTGTTTGGAGAGGCAGAAGGGTTTAGGCTGGTTATAAATCTCTCTGCAGATTAGCCAGCTTTTCCACGCTGTCATATCCCCATCAGGCTGGGCAGTTCATGAGGATGTCTGCCAAGTGATATAGTTCTGTCTGTCCTCTGATGTTGACTGTGGTGTGGAGGTTCAGTGGGCTGGACTTTGTGTCTGCAGGAACTTGTGCTTTTTATAGTCTTGATGCCTGTTTTTTGGGGGCTGAAGTCTCTTAAATTATTAATCTGTTTGTGTAAATTAGTGATATCTGAGACACCCCTTTCCTCCCTCAGTTCTGTAGCTGCTCTTGGGGTGGGGGGCTGCTGTTGACTTTTTCTCCTTTTGGTGCTGTTGTAGGTCCATTTGTGACCAATGTAGGGCTCTGAATAAGTATGTGAGGACTGGTATGCTGTGTGTGGTGCTGGCTGTAATTGTACAGTATGCATACTAGTATGTTTTTAGTATTTGTTTTTGTGTAATTTTACACTTAACTAGCTCTGGTAGGGAGTCTTTCTGGATGACACCTTGTCTGATTTGTACCAGGGAGTGGTGGTCTCCCTTGTACAATTAGTATTTGTACAAGATAGACCGTGTAATCAAGTCTATTTGAGGTCTTGTTTACCCAAGGTTTCTAAAATTCTACAGCTTCAGCTTATATCACAGAACGATCCAGGCAAGTTTATTGTTATCTTCGGGGTCTGTGGTGTCTTTTCATTTGGGTTTCAGGTATGTGATGTCTTCTGTTAATCTCCTTGGTGATAACTCTTGAGTGTGGCTCATGTTTGCAATTCAATGTAAATATATTTAAGCCAAAGTCAAACGAGGGGGGTAGGACTTGTAATGATCCGCTTTACCGTGGTAGGCCTGAATAACACTTGGGATTGTGTTCTGCTGCCATCTAGTGGGTAAAATATCTTGCTGCCAACATTAAACCTATTTCAGTACAGTCAAGACTGCATTGCTAAAATGTCTGTGCCGTTGCTGGTGAACCCTTTGCTTGAGTAAGGTTACTGTATAATGATGGACACTTCCTCTACCTCTCTTGCTCTGCTTGAGTTTCCACTTCAAAGGAAAACTGAGCATTTGGCAGTATTCGACCAAACTACAGTGATATGCTGGACTCCAGTTGTGTGAATACATTAAGCTACAGCGTGGTGCAGTATATGCATGACAATCAAGATGTATGGTGGGCAAGGAAGACATCTGTCACCTAAGCGCTGTTCACAATGTGGCAACTGTCCATGTTGGTGTCTGGAAAATGTGGAAGTCACAAAGTCTTGTCCTGTGGTAGCATACAGTCGCACAAGGAGTGCATTGCTCATGTAGATCAGCCTCTTACATGCTGCCTTCATTTGCAAGCAATAGATCAAATATTACAAAAATATATTTTGACATCTGTGTCCATCAGTGTGCATTGGAGACTATTTCAAAACATCACATGAAGCATGAATACTAAATCTGCATCAGTACAGCAGTGGAGACTCGACATTTTTTTTTCTTTCTTTCTGCAAGATCCCACAGATTTGATAGAGAGCAACAGTTGTGAGCATCTAAACATTGAAGAACTGAAGGTTCTGGAGTAACAGATACTAAAGCTTCACACTTGCTATAGGCTACATTGTGATGTAACGGGGCATCCTGAGCTGGCTTCTCATTCCAGCAGCTGCCTGACAGATCTTGAAGCCAGCAAGTGTGCCCACTCGGGATGGAGAGTGAGAGCACCAACCAAAAAGGGTGCCGCCACCTCAAGTGCCCAGAGAAGTGCTGATGTTGCAATTGAAGAACAGTTTTGAAGATTTCAGATGTGGGCGAGCTGCCTGCCAAAGTGCTGTTATTTTGGGGTACTCCATCATATGAAACCTGGACTGTGCAGTTCTTCCTACAACACTTGTGTCCTGCTTTCCTGGGAAACATGCTCTGGTGGTTATGCTGCTTGATGATAGAAAAAACTCTTTCAAAAAAGATGTCAGTGCTGTAGCTTTCACATGCAGGGACAAACAACATTCATAGTCACAAGTCACAGGTGCAGAAAGAAGACCACCGATTACTGCTGTGCATCGCTCATGAGGGTACTTGGGATCATCCTCTCTGCACCATTTCTGATGCTTGGATCATATTTATATAAAATGTTTTATTATTATCTAAGCATCAGATCTGGTCCAGACAGGATGTTCAATTGAGGCCTTTAGTCGCTGGTTTTCCTTCAATGCCTGGTTGAAGACTTTCTTTGAGTTTGGCCTTTCCTACACAGACAATTTCACTTTGTTTTGGGAGCAACAGTGTTTCTTCCAAAGAGATGGGCTATATCTGGACATACCAAGCACCCAGGACTACTCAGACAATAAAACTAAGGTAATTAGTCAGCTTTGTCTGTTTAAAAACCACATTAATAATATTGTACGTTTGCTTAGTTACTAACTTGGCCAAATCTGAATTGTCTAAACAAATGTTGTATAGTAAGTCACATGTAACCAATAAATGCCTTAAAAATAGTATATGGTGAGGGACTTGTGTCCACAGTCTAATCAATATTCCTGTCATCGTCTGGTGAACTAATGCCAGACCCGTGATATATGACTGACCTTACATTGTTTCAATGCTTTAACTTTTTGGAAGAAGTAAGTGGATAGGACTGGTGAGCTTTGGTGGCTGAATGGTCTGTTCTTGTGTAGACTGTCTTAATGTTCTAACAAGTCATTCATTCAGTGTTAAGAGTGATTGCGATGGTGATACGGATTTTAAACAATCTGCACAGCTAGAGTATAAACCTCTGTTAGGATTTGATAATCCTGCAGTGACTTCAACCAATGGATGTGCTCTCTGTCTGTGCTATGGTAATGCACCAGTCTGCCTAAAGGGCAGGATAAAAATGAATAACTTGGGGCATCTTGAAAAGGCAACTAACACTCTGGTACATTCTGTGCTCTTCTGAGCCCTTAAATGTGGCTTTACTGAATATTAGAGCATTAACCACTCAGACTTTTTACATTAACAATCTTGTAAGTGACAGGAAAACAGACTTTCTTGCATTGGGTGGAATGTGACTGAGTAGTGACTGTGCATGCACGTTAAGTGAAGCAGTACCTACAAATTAATTTTGTTCATTCAGTTCACCCAAATAAATGTGAGTGTTTTCTCAAGCCATTTAAACTGTAGAGATGCTAGCCTTTGTTTTATGTTCTTAGAGGATCATGTCTTAGTTTTTCAAGGAGTGACTCAGTCTCTTGTATTTTCTGTTAATATTTCAGAGGTCTATAATCCGTCTTTCATTGAGCTCTTCTTGAACTGCGTATCCATAATAACTAATTATGATGGGCCTTACAATTAAAGGACTATTTGAACAAGCGTAGTAAGTTTGACACATGAAACAAAAATGTGAAAATTTCCGTCAGATTTTTAGAACAAGTCATAGTAGAGAAACTGCACTGGTTAAAATTATAAGTGACCTGTAGGTTGAGGATGGAGGCAATGGATCTGTTCTTGTTCTGCTAGATCTGAGCACAACTTTTGTCACCACAGACAACTGTATTCTTCTAAATTATCTTAGTCAAAGAGTGGGCCTGTATGGAACCACCTCAAATTGGTTTTGTCTCATTTGACAGGTAGAAAAGTCTTTGTTAGTTGTGGTGATTGTAGTTCAGAGGCCCATGACATTGTATTCAGGGTACCACAAGGGTCTATTCTGGGCCTGCTTTTATTTCTAATCTAAATCCTCCCTTTAGTGCAAATTGTCTAAAAACAGAAGGTGAGTCACCAGAGCTATCCAGGTGACTCACAGGTTTATTTATCTGTAGTACCTGACCCTGATGCTCGCTCACTTAATGTGTGTCTAGTGTTTCTGAATGGTTGAGTATTTAGTTTAAGGAAATAAATAATGAAAAGAATGGTAATAATGAGGGAGTTAGAAATAATCTTGATCCCATATAATTAAAAGTCGAGGCACAAGTAAAATATTTAGGTATAATCTTGGATTTTGACCTTATTTTTAAATTGCAAATTAATCAGATTATTAGGACTGCATTTTTCTATTTAAGGAACATTGCAAAAGTTAGACCTCTTAGAACCCATGCAAGATACAGTCAAAGTAAAAAGTATGTGAACCCCTAGGAATTGTCTATATTTATGTCTAATTCCCATATAAAACATGGTCATATCTTCATGTCAATCACAATACTGAACAAACACAGTCTCCTTTAACTAAAGATACACAGATTTTCAGAGAATTTTTAACCATATTGAATAAATCATTTAAACTGTGAAACTGAAGGTTGGAAAAAGTAAGTGAACCCTAAGCTAATGACTTTTAATGAAATGAGTTCAGAGGTGTGGCCTAGAATTTGCTTTGCACTATAAACACTATAAAGTTTGAGTTTGAGCTTTTGACAAGAAGCATATCCAGATGGGAGTCATGCCTTGCACAAAAGAGCTGTCTGAAGAGCTACGATCGAGAATTGTTAATCTACATAAGGCTGGAAAGGGTTACAGAGTCATCTAATAGATTTTAGATATTCATCAGTCTACTGTTAGGCAAGCTGTCTACAAATGGAGACAATTTGGTATTGTGGCTTCTTTGCCTAGAAGTAAGCGTCCTACCAAGATGACCCCAAAAGCACAACGCAAAGTCAGCAATGAGGTAAAGAAGAACCCTAGAGTGACAGCAAAGGACTTGAAGAAGTCATTACAACTGGCTAACATCTCTGTTCATGAGTCAACTATATGCAAAACATTGAACAAGAAAGGAGTCCATGACAGAACACCAAGAAGGAAGACACTGCTTTCAAAAAAGAACATTGCTGAATGCCTGAAGTTTGTGAAAGAGCACTTAGACACTCCACAACGGTACTGGGAAAATGTTTTGTGGAGTGATGAAACCAAAATTGAACAATTTGGGAGGAACAAGCAGAACTTCATTTGGCATAAAGCGGGCACTGCATATCAACATCAAAACATCATCCCTACAGTAAAGTATGGTGGAGGGAACATCATGATTTGGGCCTGCTTTCCTGCATCAAGGCCTGGACAACTTGCCATCATTGAGGGGAAAATAAATTTACAAGTTTATCAACAAATTCTCCAGGATAATGTGAGGGTGTCTGTCTGTCAACTTGAGCTCAGAAGAGGCTGGGTGATGCAACAGTACAATGACTCCAAACATCGCAGCAAATCCACAGCCCAATGGCTTCAGAAGAACAAACTCTGCCTTTTGGAGTGGCCCAGTCAGAGCCCAGATCTCAATCCTATTGAGATGCTGTGGAATGACTTGGAGAGCCATACACAGAAGACAACCAAAGTGTATGGAAGGGCTAAAATTCCCCCCACACGACGTGCAGGTCTGATCTGCAGTTACATGAAGCACCTGGTTGAGGTCATTGCTGCTAAAGGAGGGTCAACCAGTTATTAAATCTCAAGGTTCACTTACTTTTTCCACTACCACTGTGAACGTTGGATGCGTTTGTAAAATAAAGACATGAAAGAGTACAATTTTTTGTGTGTCATTGGATTAAGCTCATTGTGTATATCAGTACCTGTGACTTAGATGAAGATCAAATCACTTTTTATGACCAATTCATGCAGTAAACCAGATAATTCCAAATGGTTCACATACTTTTTACTTTGACTGTACTTAGAAATTAATTCACGTTTTTGTTCTTAGTCGGCTAGATTGCAGTAATGCACTCCTAACTGGCCTACCTAATAGGAAGAACGTGACTGCAGTGAATTCAGAATGCAGCAACAAAAATTGCAGCCAGAGAAAAAGAAAATCTGAGCACCTCCTACCAGTGTTAGCATCAGTTCATTGGTTACCCATGTCCTTTAGAACTGACTTTAAAATACAACTTATGGTATATAAAGCCTTAAATAAACTATGATCCTTCTTATACTTCTTATACTTATACTTTGGAGTGCCTGCCCCCCTACATTCCCAATTGTAATGATTAAATGAAAGTAGATATGCCAACCGTCACAAGCCCCCCTGCACTGAATCCTTGAAGATGAAGCCTAAAAACCAATTAAGAATGATTTAAGAAGATTTGGATGAAGTAGAATGGGGAGTTAGAGCTAGGTGATCATTTGGCACCCCTTTGAACCCCTGCATATTTGTGTGTATGGTGGTCCTTTTTTTTCCTTCCAGCTTAATTAAACTTTATTTTTTTCTGTTCATCTTGACCATCTGTACTTGTCATTGGACCATAATTTCAAATCTTAATTCTAAAATTAAGGACTTTCTTTTTGTTAAATGTCTTTGTAAAAGTGCATTATTAGTTTTTTGTATACAATTTATGTGTTTCTATGCTTATCTGATTTTAATTTGTTTTTCTTTGTAACTATTTTTGACAAATTGTAGAGTAATTTGAACGCATTACTTGTATGAAGATGTGCTATGGAAATAAATGTTCTTTTGCAGATTTCAAACCTGTTGACTCATTTTTTCGGTGGGTAAGCATAATGCTAAGAAGACTAAAACCTGGTGCGTCCTATGGGTTGTGTGTAATGTTCATCTATTTCTCTGCAAGTGGTGATCCTCTGAACCCAGAACTTGTAAACTCCATCCACAATGGAGCCTTCCAGTTTTGTGTTCTCCTTATTCCTGCGAGATCTGTTCAGGGAAACTTGTGTAAACTGGCCATGTTACGTTGCTCCTCCTCGATCCAAGCTGCTGAACATCACGAGAGCAGAGGGTAAACCAGAACTGTGGGAGGTTGTCCTGTGCTGGTGTCCCACTGTTATGGGGGTCAGTATGTGTCTGCAGACAAGTATTTCATTGTTTTCAAAAATATTTATGGCATTTTTGTAGTCTGCATGATTTGCACTGTTTTAGCTATGTGTTTTGTTAAGTGTATCTGTGTGTTTGTGTCTTTATGTTGTGGACTATGGCCGGCCAGTCATCCCGGCCAATACCTCCAGGCTGCCAGGTGGAGCCCTCCCTGCAGCATGGAGGTGCCCCGAATGCCAGCAGGGAATTATGGACATTGGAGTTTTCATCCACAAACCTGCTGGATACCACAGGGGCCCCTAGATGACTCTGCAGGGAGGCCCAAGGACTGTCACGTGCCCTATAACCTGGAAGTACGTCTTAGTCACAGTGACAGGGGAAACGACGTACTTCCAGGATGAAGAAGAGGACTTTTGATCTGACCCGGAAATGCTAGGAAGTCACGTGGACTGCGGGTTCAGAAGCACTTCCGGGTCACGGAAGATCCCAGATGATGAGCTGAGCTGGGTGGCAGGGTGGCAACGCGTCTGGGAGTAGAGGATTGTTATTGATTATTATTATTGTGTATTAGTGAATGAGTATTGTGGAGAGGAGGGT
This sequence comes from Polypterus bichir lapradei, assembly GCA_026402145.1. Taxonomy (NCBI): domain Eukaryota; kingdom Metazoa; phylum Chordata; class Cladistia; order Polypteriformes; family Polypteridae; genus Polypterus; species Polypterus bichir. The sequence continues at coordinate 43,811,297 of JANRMT010062856.1, forward strand.
GCTTTGTGCACTATATATTAATAAAAAGTCAAATTATTGGACTTTTACCTGGTGTCTGGCATCTGATCTGAGGGTTCAAGGGGACGACAGCGCCCCCTATCTGTCACAATGTTCATTGTGCTTTTCATGTTTCATGTGTCTTTATTGTCAAATATTGTACGTGAAGGTCTCTTTGCAGTTTTGCTCATGTGTTCTGTAATCTGTTTCTATTTGCTGTTGCCAGGTAGGTTTCCTGGGTTGGAATGTGCTGAAGAGAAGGGTTTTTGGTCCCGCAGAGATCAAAATCCTGCGACCATCACAGAACCTGTAGTGTTTGAGTGTGTTTAACATGAGAGCACTAATCACAAATCAGAATGTTGGAAAATTTAAATGACATTTCAAACAGCTTTCGGAGCCAGCAGATCATCCTTGACTCAAGAGCTGAAACAAATGACCTAATTCAAGCAAACATGTATGCCAGCCTTTCAAAAGCTTAAAGTAACATACAGTATTTTATTTGCAATTGGTTATCAGCTATTTTTTAGTCACAATACTTCTTTAAGGTTTGTCAAGGTTCATTAAGAACCATGCAACAAACCAGCGGTGCGACTTAAAAAACACAATCAATAAACTAGAAGACTTTTTTCAATTCCATCTCTCTGTAAAAGTATACATCTCTGCATTATTACAATGTCCAGCACTTGATGGTTTCTTTGACGCACACGAAGAGACGGACATTCCTCAAGTCCAAGTTAGCATTTTGGGAAGATGATTTGCATACAAAGTGCAATTTGCTCCGCTTCATTTTGGGAGAAGGAACTTCACTACTGAGTACTGACAGCAGGGTGGCATGCATTTAGTGGTAAAATGTCCTAGCGATCAATTGATCACTTCCATTGATGGAGGTAAATCTCCGTGTCTTAGAAAGCCAAAGCTTTGCTCTGTCGAAAACTGAAAGACTGGACATTTCAAAAGTCGGAAAGAAGAACGACCTACTCGTCAATCCGAGAAGAAAATCAACATCAGAATGGTGGCGCATGCTTCTTTGCAAACTCTAGATGGGGCTCTTGCATTACAAGCGACCACTGCGGCACGGGGAGACAAACGCATAGCCGCTGGAGAGCAAAACTTCTGTTGCTATTCATTGGACAAACGAAACAAAGAAGCTCTGCAGGGGAAATCATGGAGCGCAACATCAAAACAGGAGAACTGTGATCAAGTGGAACAGTTAATTACATGGATGGTTTTACGTGTCCTCAGTAACAATCTGCCTTATTGTCGGTCCTGGGAATGATTTATGTGGGTGACGTTTTCAAAGCACGTGTGATCTGACAGCATCTCATTGTTAACAGGTAATTCATCCATCCATCCACCCATTATCCAACCGGCTATATCCTAACTACAGGGTCACGGTGGTCTGCTGGAGTCAATCCCAGCCAACACAGGGCACAAGGCAGGAAACAAACCCCAGGCAGGGCATGCACACACCAAGCACACACCAGGGACAATTTAGAATCGCCAATGCACCTAACCTGCATGTCTTTGGTCTGTGGGAGGAAACCGGAGCACCCGGAGGAAACCCACGCAGACACTGGGAGAACATGCACACTCCATGCAGGGAGGACCTGGGAAGCGAACCCAGGTCTCCTTACTGTGAGGAAGCAGCGCTACCACTGCGCCACTGTACCACCTCTAAGTCAAGTGTAATCCTGGAAAATAATTTAGATCAACTAACATCAAATTATAATGTGACCTTGAGAGATGCTCTGGACTCCATCATTATACATAGAAGTTCAATATGGCATCCCGCAAGGCTCAGTACTGTGACCTTTACTTTTTTCACTTTACATGCCTCCACTGGGATCTATCATTAGAAAACAAAATATTAATTTTCAATTATACACAGATGACAATCAGTTATACCTTTCTTTTACACTAAATGACTTTTCTCTGATGTTGTCTTTAATTAAACGCGTTAGTGAATTAAAGGAGTGGATGGATGAGAACTACTTGTCTTTAAACACAGATAAAACAGAGATGTTTATTATTGGGGGAAATGATGCTGATTGCAACAATATTTTTCATTGTCTAACTTTGTTGGAATCACCATTACTTTTACTGAATCGGCCTATAATCTAAGCGTTATCTTTGACTCTAAGGGCTTGCTTATACTTCACGTTCAGAATGCATACATGGACGCATCATGGCTGCCACGCATTCCCAGCGTTCATTTGATGCGTCCTCTAAGCACATCCTCAGAAATTAACATGACGCATGTGCAACTTGCAGTAATAGCAAAAATTCAAGGACGCAGTGTGATAAAAGTCAGAATGTGACATCAGTGTCTCTGTTTACAATCTACATATGACAGAAAGCCGGTTTGAGGATCCTCCGGAATCAATGTGCGTGCTTCGATGTTTGATGAATGGTTCGATGTGGTGAAGCAAAATGCCGACATACAAATCCATTCATGGTGCATTTATATTCAAGTGTCACATACTGCATTCCCCAACGTAATGACACAATACATTTTAAAAGTCTTACATACCATCTTCTGTGCCATCTTTTTTTTGCACCTTCACAACAGCATCAGAATGTACGGCAGCGTATTTGAGCCACAGAGAAAAAAAATTAAGGACATGGTGAAAAGGTCTATTTTGTGATTAAAGTGAAAATTTCACCTTTAACCTTGAAATGTCCACTTTAACCTCATAGTTTACTTTAGCATTAAAGTAGACCGTTGTAAATGTCATCTTAAAACTGACCCAAATGTTAATCGCCGTGTACTTCTTGGGCTTCCTCCTGAACTGAAAGCAGCAATTGCCACAAAGGAAACATTACCTTTATGATATTCCAGCTCTCTGCACATGTAGAACCCTTAGATTTACACTTGATATCACTTTCATGATGAAATTCATTAAAGTATGTATGTTACATTTTACAGACAAATCATTAACTTTGTTTAAATAATGAATACTAGTAATAAATTACACATATGGGAGCATCATGGTGGCAGAGTGGTAGCGCTGCTACCTTGCAGGGAGTCACGTCACTGGTGTTCCCTGCCTGGAGTTTGCACGTTTTCCTGGTGGATTTCCACAGTTTTCTCCGGTTTCCTTCCAAAGACATGAAGGTTTGGGGATTTGGTGACGCTAAAATGACGCTAGTTTATGTGTATGCTTGTGTTCAGCTTGCAATTAGCTGATGCCCCATCCAGAGATTTTGTTTTTGTCTTGTGCTCGATGCTTGCTGGAATGGGTGCACCCCTTGATTGATGGATGTAATCATCTGGTGAAATCTTCCAGATTTACGTAAAGTATGCGTGCAAGTATAAATAGTATAATGTTTGCGTAGCACTAGCGTCCACTGGAGCACGCATCACATTGTGTGAAATATAAAGCTGGCCTAACATGTCATTTAAAGCGCACATTACAAAATTGTCCAAAACATGTTTCTTCCATCTTTAAAATTTTGGGAAATTAAGGTGTTTTCTAAATATTCAGGATACTGAGAAATAAATTCATGCATTTATTGATAGTAGGATTGACTACTGCAACACGATGTTCACTGGATGTTCAAATTGTTCTTTATGCAGCTTTTAGTTAATTCAAAATGCTGCTGCAAGAATTATTACAAAAACAAGAAAATACAAATACATAACTCCAGTTCTTAATTCCTTACACTGGCTCTCAGTTATGTTTAGGATAGATTTCAAAATCCTACTTTTAACATATAAAGCCTTAAATGGCCAAGGTCCAGCTCACTTACCTTAACACATCATTACTTACAAACCAGAGCGCACATTAAGATCTCAAGATGCCGGTCTGCTTATGATTCCAAGGATTCATAAAATAACAGTGGGAGGTCGAGCTTTTAGTTACAGGGCCTCTAAACTGTGGAATAGTCTGCCTGCTACTATAAGAGACGCCCCTTCGGTCTCAGCTTTCAAATCCTAGCTGAAGACTCACTACTTCAGTTTAGCATATCCTGACTAGAGTTGCTGATTAACTGTACAGACAGCAGCTCTGTTGTTAGTCATTAGCACTAAAACATAAATAATATGATATTTATAATTTGTTACTAACCCACACCTATTCTGTTTCTCTTCTCGGTACTCAAATGTGGCACTTGGTGCCACTGCCCTACTGCCAAGTTGTTTGACTGCCCATGGAAAAGTCATCTCTGAAAAAGGAGCATTGGAAACATTGGGTAGAAGGGTCCTTGTATCAGATTGGCTGGCCCAGCCCTGACTCAGCTGTGGAATGGCCAGTAGGGGGGAGGGAGTTTTTTGGTCAAGGTCTACAGGACTCTGAACAAATCTGAATCCTCATATATGATATAATCTACTCTTGCATTTTGCTTTGTACTTGTACTGTTACTATTGCATTCTATTTCTAAGGTGGCAATGATAGATAGGCCATCTAGATCTGTGAAGAGGATTATTTGAGTCCTGTTCTGTGTATTGTATTGTATTGACCCCATTTTTTGACAGGAATTGCATGCCCAAGTGGGTCTGTCTCTCAATTGCCTTTCCCAAAATGTCTTCCATTTTTTCCCCTACAAAGGTTTTTTGGGGGTTTTTGTTGGCTTCTTAGGAAGTCAAGGCTAGAGTGCTGTCAAAAAAACAGGGCCTGTTAAAGCCCATTGCGGCACTCCTTGTGTGAATTTGGGCTATTATTATTATTATTATTACTTTTCAAAAGACCTAGGACTTGTATTTTCTCATTGCAAGATGGCACTTTACACTCCCTCTTAGCTTTCCTGTGGTTGTGTTGATGATTTTTTCACAGAAACAAAGGGCGTACACAATGTGATGTAAAGGACCCCACAGTGCTTTACAGCTAGGGCTATCGACTTGAACGGCTTTTGTTTAGAGAAATGCCTGGCAGTGCCTGCTGTTGTGTCCGTGTGTGTCCTGGTCAGCAATAATGGTTTCTAAGGTTCAGACTTTAGTATCATTGCACTGATCACCTACAGGCAGTCTGTGCGTGTGTCCAAGTCATTTTTAGCTTGCATAGCTTTTTGGTGCGTGTATAGATTATGTTGCATTAATGTTTCAAGTTTTGCTTTTTGGAACTTCTGGCCCTTTTTTTTTTATCCGTTGTTTGTTGAATAAGCAGATGCGGAACTCATTCATATGAAGGCCAACTGGTTTAATGTGAGTGTGTATGTAAGCGCCAAACCTGTCAATTGATTGTCCTTGGTGGTCCCTCAACAGCAGAAAAGAAGAAGCACTGAAGACAAATCTACTGTAATATCTCACACTCACACCACTCACATGAAGACTGACCTTCCATAATGGGAAGAATCCTAATGCTGTCTGAAATTGGAAAAAATGAAACTGTCCCTGAAGAAAAGTTGAAGAATGTTTTAGAAATTTTCATTATTGTTATTGTAGAATGTCCTCTAATTCTGTGTAAGAGAGGACAGAGCTGACTATACTTCCTTAGAAGGCTGGTGTCTTTCAACATCTGCAATAAGATGCTGCAGATGTTTTATCAGACGGTTGTGGCGAGCGCCCTCTTCTACGCGGTGATGTGCTGGGGAGGCAGCATAAAGAAGAAGGACGCCTCATGCCTGGACAAACTGGTGAGGAAGGCAGGCTCTTTTGTAGGCATGGAGCTGGACAGGTTGACATCCGTGGCAGAGCGACGGGCGCTGAGCAGGCTCCTGTCAATCATGGAGGATCCACTGTATCCACTGAACAGTATCATCTCCAGACAGAGGAGCAGCTTCAGTGACACAGTGCTGTCACTGTCCTGCACCTCTGACAGACTGAGGAGATCGTTCCTCCTCCACACTATGCGACTCTTCAATACTACCCGGGGGGAGGGGGGGGGGGGGGGGTGTAAACGTTAATATTATACAATGTTATTGACTGTTATACCTGCCTTGCACTCTCCACCTTCTATTTTTTTAACTTGCACTGCATTTTTATTTAATTAATATTTTTTTTTTATCAGTATGCTGCTGCTGGAGTATGTGAATTTCCCCTTGGGATTAATAAAGTATCTATCTATCTATCTAATTATTAAGCAGGGTGTAAAATAGAAAACTGCATGTGTATTACTTGTTTCAAGTGACACACTCATGACTGCAGCAGTGGATGCTGAGCATTGAGAGCCAAGTGGTGTGTGAGGGGAGAGGTTCTGCCACATCAACGTGAGTGGAAGTGCAGATGGCTTTTCAAGTTTCACCAATTTTAACTTTGTATGCCAAGGAGAAGCCTCATTAACACTTGAATTTCTACAATGGTACAAAAAGAATTGGATTTTCATGTCAATATTATTGCTCTTTTAAGAGGTGCCAAAATAATTCCATTTTTTTGCTCTTTTTTGGTTGAGCATATTCTTAGTTATGCTATTTTAATAGGACTATTTTTTCTTATCATAAGTCTTGTTCAGAATGGTGTGTTGATTTACATGAAATGTAATTTGTCAGAGAAATTAAAATGAAACTGCAGTGGGCTGGCGCCCTGCCCGGGGTTTGCTCCTGCCTTGCGCCCTGTGCTGGCTGAGATTGGCTCCAGCAGACCCCCGTGACCCTGTGTTAGGATATAGCGGGTTGGATGATGACTGACTGACTGAATTAAAATGAAAACTTCTTTAAGTAAAAGCACTCTGTCTGTAATTTAACAATTAGAGATAACTGTTATTTGTATTGATTTGATTTTATATTTGTGTGACTTTTACACATAGCTGTCTTCTGGGAATCAATCGAAAAAAGTTCCAAAGCTTTCCATGGGAATCCTGTCAGCAAACTATCTGGAAGAGTGGTCCACAAACGTCTGCAGCCCTTAATGCATGTGGGGGCTGTCTTCTCAGAAAACGTAAAGATTTCAAGTGGAGTGCAGTGTAAGAATGGTAAGCTTTGTTTCAGTAGAGCAAAGAATAGCAAAAGTTATTGTCAACACCCAAACTTTAAATGAACACATTTCACTTGAAATAGTGTGAAGGAATGCCATTTTTTGAAGATTGCTATTGTTGTCCAGGTGGAAAATTTAGATTTACTAACTTGTCTGTACTTAGTGTATTCTTTACACTTCATGCTTGCTAATTGATGTCTTTTTTGCATTCTTACTGTTTTCCAGTTTTCTACAAAAGAAAATATATAACTTGGGCTAAGCTTGATTTGTTGAAGACAGTGATGTGTACACACACACATTTCCAAAGTGCTTAGCCCTGTTTCTCTGGGATCATACGGTGCTGAGCAGGGGACCCCCTGGAAAAGGTGCCAACTCATCACAGGACACAAACAAACAGAGACACACTCAGTCACACAAAGAGCCAGTTTCATATCTACAAATCACCTAACATCCATGTCTTTGGATTATGGAAGGAAACTCATGCAAGAACAAGGAGAAGATGGAAACTCCACCCAGACTGCATTTTAGCCATCACCTCTGGCATTGAGAAGTGTGCTTGCTAAATAATACACTACTGACCAACGGCACTGCTGACCCAATAGGGACCTGCTGAGCCAAAAACACAAGTACTGAAAGTTATTCTGCTTCCATTACTTTCACACATACAGTAGAAGGTCCTATGAAAAGTGTTGCCTATATATCTCTATACTAAGACGCTCATTGCATGGCAAAGCGGACCAAAGCAACCTGCAGATGCAAAGCAGTGGAATCACAGGGCAGTCGAAAGAATGCCAGCTTTTTCAATGTTTTCCTTGTGAATGCAATCAAATGCTTGTTATCCGCATGTCTACCTCTGAAGAAAGAAGATCTTTCTGTGTTCCGTGACGTAACATTGTTCTTGATGTTGAGGACAATACTGTTATGTGCTGTTGTATTCATTTGTTCCTAGTTCCATCCATGTTCTACCGATTTTAAATAAATCGTAAAAATGTGTTTGTTTTTGCACACTTGCCAACACATTGTCCACTCATGTTTTCGTTTTCTGAATTAGTATCTGTAAACAAGCATTAATACAAGACTGTACTGAATTTGGTTTGAAATGTGCCAGCGGACGTCACTGAAGATGTTTTACTCCAAACCCAAGGAGATTTCAGTTCAGGCCGATTTCTCAATTAGACATTTCAGACAAGCAGCACGTTTGCAATCCCCAGGACCTAAGTGCCACACTTTGTGTTTTCAGTTGTGGTTTGTTTGACTTCAGGCGCTCTTAATTAACCATGAGAAGTATTTCTTGAAAATTCACCACTTAGTTCAGGAACAGCTTCGGTTTACCCCAGTGCTTATGATGCTCTGTGATGCTAGTGGGACGTGTGTCGAGTATTTCAGGGTGGTGTCCTGGGATAGATTGTTGGCCGACAACTGCCCCAAAAGAACAAACAAGTATGGCATTGCTCCAAGATGGTAAATTTCATCTTTTTCTTGTGTCCATATATTGAAAACAGTTATTTTTAGATTCCTTTAAGTTCAAACGTGCTGGAACAATTAACAAAGAATACTAATCGTAAAAATAACCCTGATCAGTCCTTGTAGTCTGGCAATAGTGATAGAAGCCCTGGAGATGCCGAAAGACATGGAGGGCTCTTATTGTAGTGCTGTGCTATTGGGCTTGAATTTTTTAATCGTTTTATTTTGTTCCACTTATTCCTATCGTGGCCATTTGTTTTGTGGTTATTTCATCTGGGCTTGTTTGAGACAGGGTGGCGCAACAGTTAGCAGATTGCCCACTTCAGAGGGTTCATAATCACTAAAGACATTTCATCCACTGCAGGTCTTTAATAGAATGTTGGTGTAGTAGGTGGGACCTCATTAGGTTTCGAGGATCCAGTTTGTTGTCAGGTCATTCAGCTATATATAAGCAATTGGATCAAGCAGATTTCCAGGTAAATACATGAATAGACTAATTGTTTTATATTGTTGTTTTCTTCACTATATACTTGTAAGTATATGAACCTTTACTTCACATTAGCAGTTGCACATGACCCATACATGTAAAACACCTATTAAGGATATGAAATCTATCCGTTCATCCTTTCTATGAACTCAGTTATGACAGTCCTAACTTGATGTGATGTGAATGGTTGGGAGGGTGTAACTGGGCTTGGTGCCTAACTGCAACGGTGATTCAAGCTACTTGGCGTAAACAACTCATGTGTACACTAGTGCAACAATGAAGAGTTCTCATGCTTGGAACAATTTATTAGAAATTAACATCCATAGTTTAAGCTGCAGTATACGAAAAATGACTCCTCTTTTTATGTTTTCCTACTTCTTATATGAGAGTTAGGCAAATATAATTGTTTTTTATTTATTCATTTTCAAGAGATATACTAGTTTTGAAGAATACTGTTGTAAACATAACTTTTGTAAAATCCTACATGTATTTTTTAATTAAGTAGCTAAAAATCTGATATTCATATAAGTCAGAAAAACAAAGAATCTTTATTTTAGAATGGGCAAGTCTGTTTTCTGACTTCATTCCTATTGAAATACTGTCGCATACAATACACAACTTAAACAATTAGAAGAGTTACAGCTCTGAAATAATTCTGAAAAGCTATCTAGCTATCTAGGAAATGGGGAGGCCTTGGAAATCTTTATAGCTGACTGTATCAACTGTGTCCAGTGGAGGGTGGGAGACCAGCAGGCCTAGGACATTCTGGCTTCTATGATGCACAGTATGATTACCAGCAGACGAAACTATTTGAATGCTCGCTTCTGTCTTCCACCATGGCCCTCCAGAGGTTTATTTTTTCCCATCGCCCCAAGCCTAGAAATTTTTGTTTTCTTCTCCTCCGTATCAGCTGGTCAACTAATCACAATCAGGAATCAAGAACTCCATCTACATCCTTAGTCAACTGAAACTGCTATAGAGTTTTTATTTGCTTTTGTATCTATTCACTGAATTCAACAACATCTAACTGTCTACACTTATGTACACAAGTCTGAGTCAAATGTAGATATACTGTATACGGTATATATAATTTAATATATATGTAAATTAGTTTTGGTTGTTCTCTTTCCATCTTTATGTATAAGGCTTTTACTTACAAAACAACGTGAACCTGTTTTTGATAAGAGTGAAGATTTATTTTGCTCTTTAGTGTTTACATTTTGTTAACTGATGGCCAGGTTGATTTTCTATTTAATATACATACATTTGTTAGAAATGACTGTAATAATAATCAATGATAACATCCAAGGTACTATGACATATCTTTATTGTTTTTGTTGATTACTCTGTGGAAAGTTCCTTGAGTTGCATGTAAATGTATGATAAGGTGCTATCCATCCATCCCGCTATATCCTAACTACAGGGTCACGGGGGTCTGCGGGAGCCAATCCCAGCCAACACAGGGCGCAAGGCAGGAAACATACCCCGGGCAGGGTGCCAGCCCACCGCAGGAAGGTGCTATATAATATTATTATTAATTATTATTATTATATAGGGCTAATCAGCCATCACATGAACTGTTTATGAAGCATATTTATAATAAAGTAAGTTCCATCTGTTACTATACATAAAGGTTCTCATGCTTTGTTCACTCTTGACTTTGAATATTGAAGAATTCATTCAAGATATTACAATTTAGAAAATGGGCTGTTTTTTAATCAGATTGCATATGCCTTTTATTAAGACTTAAATGTAGATCAGATAGTATTTTAGGAACAATTAATTTAAACAATTACCAAAGAATAATTTATTTCTTTCAACTCCTACTATACCTGTTACATACTCATGAAATATACATTTTAAGAAAAATATATATTCAAATTCATTTTATTTACTTCAATTATGTTGATAGTATAGTTAAAATAACTTTCTTTGAATTATTCATTTATCTGTGCTGGCTGCATAGTATCACAGTGGTTAGCACCTCTGCATCATAGGCTCAGTTTCTGGTCCAGTGTGTTCTCTAGGTGCTAAGATGTTCTCCCATGTCCCACTGATGTGCATGTTAAGTTAAATGGCAACTCTAAATTGGTTGAGTACGCATAAATATATGTAGGTCCATGAGAATATCCTGCAATACACTGGCCTCCTGTCCAGGGCTAGTTCCCACCTTGTCCCTAAGGCTGCTAGATGTGCACCGGCATCCCACAACTTGAAAAGTAAAGGCAGATTTAGAAAAGGATTGATGGGCATATCCCCTGTATGTACATTGGCTACTTAAAAGACTTTATGTTGTGACCATTGACATTCTTCTTTATAAGTCCTGACAGACACTTTAATTAAATCAAGTGTTGGAGATTTTCAGAAATATTACAAAGGTTTAGTCAAACACAGCAAAGATCAAAACATGATAAGACAAGTCAAGTTAAAGGTGTTTATTTTTTTTATTTTATTGCAAAGTATTTCCAACCCATTGCTAAAAGCTTTGGACCATCTTTGATGACATGCCAGTTACAATGTAATGGGTCACCTGGGGCCTCATGTATAAATGGTGCGTACACACAAAAATGTTACGTAAGAACGTTTCCACGTTCAAATCGCGATGTATAAAACCTAAACTTGGAGTAAAGCCATGCACATTCCCTGGTAGCTCATACCCTATCGTACGCAAGTTCTGTGCTCGGTTTTGCAGACTGGCGGCACCCAGCGTCAAAACAGTGCTACTGTTCCTGAGTGGTTACCCTTTTTTTTTTTTAGATCCACATCCCTGACGTGGCTTTATAAATACACTGAAATTAACCGCATATTGTTTATTAGTTTTATATCACTGTATCCAAGTGTAAATTATTACGGTTTATTAATGTCTCACACTCCAATCCAAGCTCTAGGTAGGCGCTTGCAGATCATAGGCCTCAACAATGAGCAGAAACTGCAGAATGAGTCACATGTGGCTAGACTGCTCTTCAAACTGCCCTCAAAGATGCAGTCATCCTTCTAAAAACGAAGTTCACACACTACCAGACCTAGAAAGATGGTTTTAAACTTGTGTCACTGTACAAAGATCTTGATTGCTCTCATAGAAGTGACAGGTTGAACGTTCAGAAGGCCAGAGGCCTGATGTGTACAAAGCCCTAAACATTACAGTCAGACCATCTGCTACCTTCCCTGGTTTTGACCTGGCCCCTACAACAACAGCTCACTTCTCCTGGAAAGAGCAACAGATAGGAGTATATTATTCTGTTCCCATTGTGGCATAAATGAACATTATATTAGCTACTCACTTTCTTAGCTACATTTAACTACATATCAGGCATTGCACTGGATTAAAGCTAACTACTGATGCTGGAGGTGTGCAAGGTGTCATGTTACTACCAGGTGGACATTGAAAATGCTTTATTTTATGTGTAAAGGATAAGCATCTCCAAGTTTTACAAAAAAAAAAAGTGTGAGGCCACAAAGGGAAGGCACGTGTTTAATGAGCTCCACCAATGACACTGTACCTAGAAGGCTCTCTTGGAGATACCTGAAGTTCACCTATATCATAGGAACCAACCCCTCAGCTTTTATATATTGTATTGATTCCTCTACCTCCACTCACAGCTCAAAACTAAAGGCCTGTAGGTAGATGCTGAGAACTTACATCTACAAACACATTCAAATAAAATCTAAAGAAGCTTCAAAGTGCTTCAGTATCATTTAAAAGGTCCACATTGTCATGTCTAGAATCCCAGCATAGGACAGTGATGTTACAGGAGTAAACCCACCACACTCAAATGGACAAAAATGTATAATACATTTGGTGGAGGAACATTAAAGAGACAAAGTCAGACCCATGTGTGCTCCGCAAAATATTGTGAGGTGATTGGGAGACAAAACCAGAATGAGCAGCTAGTAACTTGCGTGCACTTTTCTGAAGTTTTATTTTGGGTTGGTGCCACTGTTGGAATATGTAACTTGGTATTTCTTTATTGTATTTACTTTCTTTAATTTGACATAATCTGCATGTTCAGTACATGGAAGTGACAAACAAACTTGAAATCTGTGAAGTGCTCTTACCAATTGCTCTAAAGTGAATATGACATGCCTGGAACCACTCTGCCAATACACAACATCAGAGAAAAAACCTTTTCCTTGTAGTCATTCTCTATCTACATGTCTATCTCTTTCACTCTCTCTTTTGTGACAGATAATAAAGCACTGACAGTGGAAACACTGGACACATCACAGATGGGATTTCCAGTTCACCTTTTCTGGTCAAGTACTTAGCATACACCTGCAACTAGAAAATTCTGTTATTTCATGTCAGCTGTTATTATGATCAAATTTTCAATATGTTGATAAGGAATAAAGAAGAATTTAAAAGTGTTTAATAGTCCTTATGAAGTTCATGAATTGGGCAGTCTGTGACAATACCTTGAGCTGTCAGCAACCTACATTGTTATAGCACCTCATTTATGGACTTGATATTCAGCTTAGCCTCTAGGTCACAACAACCTTCAATTTTGCAAAGCAGCTAAATATCAGAACAATATTGGTATAAATTTCAAGAAGAAAGTGAAGCTATATTGCCTAGGTCAAAAATTATTACATGTAGCGAAAATTGGTCAGATTTCATTAAAACTTCAGTCATATTCAACTTTCAGATCTACAGTGCATCCGGAAAGTATTCACAATGCATCATTTTTTCCACATTTTGTTATGTTACAGCCTTATTCCAAAATGGATTAAATTTATTTTTTTCCTCAGAATTCTACACACAACACCCCATAATGACAACGTGAAAAAAGTTTACTTGAGATTTTTGCAAATTTATTAAAAATAAAAAAAATGAGAAATCACATGTACATAAGTATTCACAGCCTTTGCCATGAAGCTCAAAATTGAGCTCAGGCGCATCCTGTTTCCCCTGATCATCCTTGAGATGTTTCTGCAGCTTAATTGGAGTCCACCTGTGGTAAATTCAGTTGATTTGACATGATTTGGAAAGGCACACACCTGTCTATATAAGGTCCCACAGTTGACAGTTCATGTCAGAGCACAAACCAAGCATGAAGTCAAAGGAATTGTCTGTAGACCTCCGAGACAGGATTGTCTCGAGGCACAAATCTGGTTAAGGTTACATAAAAATTTCTGCTGCTTTGAAGGTCCCAATGAGCACAATGGCCTCCATCATCCGTAAGTGGAAGAAGTTTGAAACCACCAGGACTCTTCCTAGAGCTGGCCGGCCATCTAAACTGAGCGATCGGGGAAGGAGGACCTTAGTCAGGGAGATGACCAAGAACCTGATGGTCACTCTGTCAGAGCTTTAGAGGTCCTCTGTGGAGAGAGGAGAACCTTCCAGAAGGACAACCATCTCTGCAGCAATCCACCAATCAGGCCTGTATGGTACAGTGGCCAGACGGAAGCCACTCCTTAATAAAATGCACATGACAGCCCGCCTTGAGTTTGCCAAAAGGCACCTGAAGGACTCTCAGACCATAAGAAACAAAATTCTCTGGGCTGATGAGACAAAGATTGAACTCTTTGGTGTGAATGCCAGGCGTCACGTTTGGAGGAAACCAGGCACTGCTCATCACCAGGCCAATACCATCCCTACAGTGAAGCATGGTGGTGGCAGCATCATGCTGTGGGGATGTTTTTCAGTGGCAGGAACTGGGAGACTAGTCAGGATAAAGGGAAAGATGACTGCAGCAATGTACAGAGACATCCTGGATGAAAACCTGCTCCAGAGCGCTCTTGACCTCAGACTTGGGTGACGGTTCAACTTTCAGCAGGACAACGACCCTAAGCACACAGCCAAGATATCAAAGGAGTGGCTTCAGGACAACTCTGTGAATGTCCTTGAGTGGCCCAGCCAGAGCCCAGACTTGAATCCGATTGAACATCTCTGGAGAGATCTTAAAATGGCTGTGCACTGACGCTTCCCATCCAACCTAATGGAGCTTGAGAGGTGCTGCAAAGAGGAATGGGCGAAACTGGCCAAGGATAGGTGTGCCAAGCTTGTGGCATCATATTCAAAAAGACTTGAGGTTGTAATTGCTGCCAAAGGTGCATCGACAAAGTATTGAGTAAAGGCTGTGAATACTTATGTACATGTGATTTCTCAGTTTTTTTATTTTTAATAAATTTGCAAAAACCTCAAGTAAACTTTTTTCACGTTGTCATTATGGGGTGTTGTGTGTATAATTCTGAGGAAAAAAATGAATTTAATCCATTTTGGAATAAGGCTGTAACATAACAAAATGTGGAAAAAGTGATGCGCTGTGAATACTTTCCGGATGCACTGTATGCTGACCTATAAATAAGTTTTCCTTCTGACCGACTAAATGAAAAGAGAAGGTAATCATAGAAAGTAAAATACAACAGACAATTAAAATAACTGATAAAATATAATACTATTAATAATAGCAATAGAATGAATGGATTGCAGCTGCAAGCAGGCTCTAATTTACTACATGAAGCTTACAGAATTTTAGAGTAGTTGAAGTTATGCACTTTTCAGCTTTCCCAGTGAACATCCCATTATACAGTATGCAGCAAAAAATGTCTTAAAAATGATTTAAGACTGGCCACAGTGCCTGTTTGAAGACGGGTAACAGAACAATTAAAAATATATATTTGCTATCTCTTGCCCTACGTGTGCCTTCAGAGCTTTTCCTCTGTATTTGCGTGTGCACTCCCTCTCTTTTGCTTCTTAGACTTTGTCATTATTTTCAAGGTACCTTTCTTGTCTCTTGACAAGTTTTATAATTCCAGTCTTTGAAGACGAATCTCTCAGCATGCGCCTTTACTCCTACTTGTGCATATTACACTCATAATTCCTCTTTCTTTGCTTCACCAAAATCAAACTGACCAATCAGATTGCTCTAAGGGATTGGGCAAACAGACCCAAGGTACTAAAGCATTTATGATTATGTGGATTGAATAGGAGTGCACAATAAATGATATTTAGCATATAAGTTAATACATATTTTACATAACTTGATTTGTAATAAATTATATTTAGCATACAAGTAGAGAAAAATTTTACATATCTTTATTTGTAATGTTGAGCCTATATGTGCTATTTCATTAGTGAATATTACATCCACACTGTAAAACAGCTGAAATGGTAAGGAGGTTGTGTATGAGCGGTTTCATTTGTGATTGGCCTCAGGACGTGTTCAGGGGTGTAAGTGTCAGGAGATGCTGAGAGACAATAAAGAGGGAGATGTGCAAAGATATGCTCTCTCTATTGCCATCCTGCCATGAAGATAAAGACACTGTTGAAAAAGAACATTACATCTCAGCTAGAGTTTGCCAGAAAGTGAATAGGAGACTCTGAAGTCTGCTACAGGAAGGTTCTATAGTCTGATGAAACCAAACGTGAGCTTTACGGCATTCAGACCAAACACCAAATTTAGTGTAAGCCAAACAAAGAACATTATAAGAAACACACCATCAACACTGCTAAGCCTTTAAAGCTAGTGAGAGTAGAGTGCAAAATGAATGTAGAAAAATACAAGAAAACCTGATGCAGTCAGCAAGAAACCTGCACCTTGACTGAAGATTTGTCTTCCCACAAGACAGCATCCCCAAACACATATAGCCAAAGCTACCCAGGAATGGCTCCAAATCTCAATTAATTTGAGAATTCATAACTGGACTTCAAAAAGGCTGTTTACATGCAATCTGATAAAGCTTGATTATTTTTGCAAAGGAGAATGATGGAAAAAACTACAGTGCCCAGATGTGAAAAGCCAATAGAGAGAAAGAGACCTGTGCACACAGATTCAGAGCTGGAACTGCTGCCAAAGGTGTATCTACTACATACACACTCATTTTCTGACTTATTGTGTGATAAACAAATGAAATACATTTCACACAGAAAATATTTATTTTCCATGGTAGGACTGCCATATATAGCTCACAAATTCCATACAGTAGAAAAGACCTTATACCAATTAAAATTGTGCAGATGAGATCAAGGCAGAAGTATGTATGAACAAAATTAATATTAAATATTCTCACTGGATATTATTGGAGGACAAAAAGATATTTTTTACTTATTACATGAAGTGTACAAGACTGCCCTCACAATCTTTTGGCACTGTGATTTTATAGCTGTGGCAGGTCAAGCTGTAGTTTTTGCCATCATTATTGTCCCAGAACTCACATCCCATGACTCGGTAGCATATTGCAAACTCCAAAGACATCCCAGGCTGCAACACAAAAGAAGGGACAGGTATCCAAAAGCAAAACTGGTCAATTTCTACTCCCACAGGACCTCCATCTACAGGACCACTGGAATCCCACCAGCCTTTGACATCTGAATTGCTAGTCCAAGAAGTAAAGGAGTATCGAACAATGACCTCTTTCTCAAAAGAGAGGTTAATGACACGCACAGAACCTGAAATTCCCAGTTCTGAGCAGAGGACTCTCTCCAGACAAACCCTCTGTCGCATTAGTCTCTCCCTAAAATCACTCTGGTCACCTGGCTGTTGGGAGAAATCTGTCTGTAGGTAAGGAAGTGGGATCTCCAGATATCTTCCTGAGGCTAGCTCAGAGCTAAGCATGAGCCTTGAAAGCACATGAAAAGGAACAGAAGGGTCTTCCCCTGTTTTGAAGATCTTTACTTCTTCTAATTCCAAGCCAAGACAATCTGCAAACCGAACCTTCTGTCGTCTGCCTGCCTTAGAAAGGCTCCTGCCTCTCTCTGGAGAGGTGGGCAGAGATTTTGCCCTACGCCTCATAATCGTCCGAAGCTGAGTCTCACATTGAGGTCCTTGTTGGGATGGTTTCACGCTTGAGTGCTCCTGCCGAGGAGGTGGTCGGACCTGAATGGCAGTTGGCTGATGCCCCCCATTACTTCCTCCAAATCCTTCTGCCAGTTGTACGTTATTATACTTCCCTGAGATATAACTCAGATTCCGAGGAATTGCTAGTTCAGTTGTCTTCTGGTTCTGCTGCTGCTGCAGCCATCTCATACCAGGCTTAGCCATTGTCTGCCAGCACTTAAGACTGTATAGAAAAAAAATTGGGGAATGAAAGTTACTAACTGACCTGTCATGTCATTGGATATTTAACTAGATGGCTGACAAATGTTTGGAATTTTTGCAATTAGATATAACTAATTATTTTGCATAACAAAATAAATTTTATGCAGTTTAACCAGAAATGTTGCCATGTGAGCTGTGCATACAGTTGGATGATTACATTGGTAGAAGTAAAGCACAATATATTGTACTGTACTTAAGAAAACGTTAAAGTAGACTGAAATCTAATCCCCAAAGCACATTTTAGGAAACCATTCTAACCAGGTACAGCTGTGCATCAAGATTAGAATTCTGAGGTAACTTTTCACTCTTAGGTGGGCAGGAACAGGAGGTCAGAACTGAAGATGCAGGAGGAACATGGGATGACATATTGACAAAACTGTTAATTAAAACCCCAGTAAAAATCTTATTGTTTTGGATATGAATAAAAAGATGAATACGAGTAAAAATTTGGACTTATTTAGGAGTCATTTTTAATGTCATGACCAAGCACCATATATACTTGAAGGTTATTGAGAGAATTAAGCGATGAGATGAGCAAAGAACAATTAAAACCCACCAACCAGCATGGCACATTAAAAAGATGTGTAACTGGTTTTACATCCAAATGTAAAGAATCTGAACTATCTGAGCTTTAATAAATGCAACAAAGTTTTAAGGTACAATGGGGGAGTGCGGTCAAGGTACCAAGAGGACACTGGATGAAATAAACAGTCCTTGTGCAGACTTCTAGTACACACATACTTTCTACCAAAAGTTACGGTACTGTTATAAGTTTGAACTTTCCTGTTCTCACAAACAATTTAATACATGTACAAAATGTCATTTAATTTGGGCTTCTTTAAGATTGAAAATATGTGAAATGCAAGAGATTATAATATAGATCGTCTGAAACTTCCCGTTTTTAGAGGAAGCGTAACACAGATCATATGAAACTTCCAGCTTTTAAGGAGTTGCCATGTGAAAAAGCTGAGAAGTCACAGTCTGACCAAAAGAATAACCCATGTGTAATATTTTATCCCAATCATTTTGATGCATAAACGTGTTTCGTATTTTAATGATGAAAATTAAAGAAAGAGCAAATGTAAAATGACCTAGGTAGGATGAGCTCATTTCAACAATCACAGGCATTTCTTGATGGAGTCGAGTCGTGTGTCCCGAGATCGCACACATTATTTTCCTGTACGCACCACCATTTTTCACTTTATACTGGAAATGCACGAGCCTCGAGTTATTTTTTGCTCCCCGATGTTACTTATTTGAACAGATTTACCACGACGTACATTTAAGTAGTCAGTAAAGGCTTGGTTCGCACGTCAGTCACGTCCGCAAAACTAGCTTGCGTTCCGTTTCCAAAAATAAAGATAAAAAAAAAACAACAAATATGTACCGCCGTCCAGAGAAGACCGCGTCTTTTGGTTCAATCAGGAAAATCCGCTGTCACCCGAAATAATAATGTCATAGTCTCCCTCTTCTTGGAAACTCGAGTCCATAAACTGTTCGCTCTTTATATGTTTATTTATTTATAAACCCACTTAAATGTTACTATCCCCTTTCCCACTACATATTCGCGGTTTGGTTCTCTTCTGGGACTTGTAGTTTTCATTTCATGCGATACGATGTAAACCAGTTTTGTAGAAGAGAGGGAATCAAAGCATTAATAATGGCAGAACAAATCAGATCTGTATGCTATTTTTAGACTCCCTTTTATACACAGACGTCTTTACATTTCTATATGAATGTCATACTTTAAAACGATCTTCACGGTAGTTAGGGCATCTGACTCAAAATCCCAGCAATCAGTTCAACGAAATATCCCCGCCCATTTCCCCTAAGAAACCAATCTCCTATAATGCTTTAGACCGATTGGTTAAAATTTAACAATACCTTCGTCAGAGCTCTGAATATATCCGCAGATCTATGAATACGCCCCCTTTGGGCAGTGTTTTCAGCAAACCGCTGGCGAGTACAGGTAAGAATAAAAAAATGACAACGAGCGGAAGCGAAATAACGTACTGAAAATTTTCAGCAACTCTTAACTATATTCATTCGTATTATTGTTTGTTTTCATATGCTTTGCTAATTCTATTACATATACACTGTTTTTTTCTAGAAACAGAAAACCAGAACAAACATACATACAGTGCTGCTGAATACAAACTACACAGCAATAAATGAAGATCAGAGTGTCTTGGCGCAGTTATTGATGTTACGTATTTAGATACATAAAAACGACCATCCTCGTCGCTGGGCTAATTTTATATTATGATTGCACAGGTGTATTTCTTGCATATACGTTTCCCTTGCCGTATACCGTTTTAACCGTAATCCTCTTACTACTGATAATGAAGAATGATGAAAATGGTGCGCATCGAAAGCTGGACGTGCTGTTCGCATATGCATAACAACGTTACATGACGCTGGCCCTTGTCTGTGACACCTCACGTTCAAGATGTACTACAGTTTAAAGAATCAGCTGCATGCTGGTGAATGAAGGAACCCAAAAAGGGGATATAGGCAACTTTGTGTTGTCAGCAGAGGTAATCATGGGACCCAGTCTTCTGGACCGTCCTGCACCAGCCTCGAAAAAAGGATTCACAAAGGAGCGAAATCGCAATAAAGTCACTGCAGTCAACAACACTACATCAAGGTTGGTTTCTTTCATTTCTGTTTTCTGTATTTTTTCTTGATTTCTCCTAGGAAGCTGAACATTTTCCATTCTATTTACAGGTTGTCTGACATCAAATATTTTAGTCCAATTACAATTGATTCTGCATTTTAGTACATAGTACAATTCCTCACATTTTTGGTGTGGGTAATATACTGACTAGTAGTTGAAGATATCTTTTCCAATCAAGTCTTCAGTAAAATGTAATGATTTCTTTTTAAGCTAAATCTTATTCTAATCATAGATAGTTGTACATCCAGTATTCTACATTTATTTTGTCAATCCAGTAAACCCCAGCAGGTTGCATTCAATGTCAAAAGAAAAGTAACAAGTACTAACAAGTACTTGTATGTTTAAAAGTACACACATGCCTTAACATTTTGCAGTGTTGTTTATTCAGAAGTTTTGTCTCATTTATTAGAACATTAGAACAAACTAGATGAGAACAGGACATTCAGCCCAACAAAGCTCACCAGTCCTATCTACTTAATTCTCTAAAATATCATTAAGTTTAGTTTTCAAGTCCCTAAAGTGCTACTGTCTACCACAATTCTTGACAACTTCTGTATATTTTCGTGAAATTTACCTTTAACAAGTTTACAACCGTTTCCCCATGTTCTTATTGAAATCATTTTAAAATAACAGTCTAATTCCCTTCATAATTTTAAACACTTAAGTCATGTCACCTCCTAATCTTATTTTATTAATGTGCTCACATGATATGGGACTCAATAGCCAATACAGTTTGAAAAGCTACACTGGTTATGTTTAAAGCAAGACTAAAGGCACCCCTTCCCCTGACCCTGAAGTTTTCATAACTGCTGTCCTGGCTTTAACTAACTGAAATGGAGCCTGCTATACTTTAGGGTGATAAATTCCCTCATGTCCATTGATGTTACAATGTGTCAGATCATAACAAATATAGAAAATGACACTGAAGTAGCAGCTCATTTTTAGTACTTGTATGATTTGTTACTCATGTATGACCTTTATTAATTTTTACTATTTAGATACAATTAAATGACACATCTATTCATTATAAAACAAAAAAAAAAGACAAAAAGAAAATGTTAAAAGTATACTATGAAAATGTTATCATAAAATCCATATTTACTAAGTTCACACTGCTGTATATTTATGACTAAAGTATAAGACAAAAAGGGCAGTAGTTTAAATACGGTATATTTAATTTAAGATAGCATTTAGTCTCACTACGAAATTCACTGAAACAAAAATTTGCTGCTGTAGTGGTTGCCTATAAAAGATTCCTTCATTTTCCAAACTCAGTTATTCCAAATGTTTGGTTTGAAGAGCTGGGGATTATCCCAGTATAATCAAGGGCAAGATAGGAAATAATGCTGAATGAACATACCAATCCATTAAAGGGTATATTTAAGCATACATCTACATTTGCTCACACCATGCCATTTTATAGTCACCAGTTAAACTAGCACACACATGTGTGGAGTGTGTAAGAAACCCCCACACAGACATGGAGAATGAGCAGAACATAATTCAAGCCATAGAATATCATGGAGTTGTGAGGCAGCAACCCTAACTGCTGCACCACTGTGGTGCCTGGATTAACACATCCAGTACTCAAATGTGGCACTTGGTGCCACGGCCCACCTGCCAAGTTGTTTTGCCTGCCTAAGGTAAAGTTATCCCTGATGGAGGATCACAGAAAACGTGGGAAAGAGGGGTCCTTAAATCAGATTGGCTGGGCCAGTACTGTTTCAGCCATGGAATGACCAAATGGGGGAGGCAGCTTGATGGATGAGGTCTCCAGGACTCTAAACAAATCCAAATCACATTATGCAATATCATCTACTGTTAAATTCTGCTATGTACTTCTAAAATTTTTGTTTGTATACTGTATTGAGGATTTGTTCTGTTCTGTGTATTGTATTGACCCCCCTTCTTTTTGACACCCACTGCACACCCAACCTATCTGGAAAGGGGTCTCTCTTTGCACTGCCTTTCCCAAGGTTTCTTCCATTTTTTCCCTACTGGGGTTTTTTTGGGAGTTTCTCCTTGTCTTCTTAGAGAGTCAAGGCTGGGAGGCTGTCAAGATGCAGGGCCTGTTAAAGCCCATTGCGGCACTCCTTGTGTGATTTTGGGCTATACAAAAATAAATTGTATCATATAAGACAATTCATACCCTGGAAAATTGTATTACCCACTTAATCAGCTTATTTACCTGAAATTGTGTCTATGCTTCTTGTCTATGGTTTCGCTCTGTTAAAGTGATGTTTTATATTCTGTCATTTTTACATACAGTTCTAAAAAGGGAAAAAGCAATTTGAATCATCGAGCCTCAAAGAAACCAAGTGTACAGTCAAAGAACAGTGTGTCCCGTCAGATCAAGGATCTTTCACAAGGGCCAGAGCGAGTATGTCTTTTGCCAACTATATTGATTTGTTTAAATATAAAGTCTATTCTTCTGTTTTTTGTTTTATTTTTAGTTAGTCCAGGAGTGAGCAAATGTGTTTTTTGAAGGCTGTAAGAAGAAGAAACTTCACGATTTTGTTCTAGTTAGTCTCATAAGCTATTTAAAATTAGCAGCATGTCAATCAATCCTTTGCTTTTAGAAATTTGTTTCAGATGGGACTATTTCACAGTACTTAACGCAGGAGTATCTCAAGATGATTCAATGAGAGCACACAGTTCTGGTAAAATTCCATTCAATTGCAGTTTACATTTCAAATACATGTTAATACTATGTTAAGATTACCTATATAGTAAGGTTTAGTTCCCATCACAGAAGACATCTGAATTCATGCACACAGTTTAGAGCAGTGTATCCCAAACTCTGTCCTGGGGACCGCAGGTTTTTGTTCCAACCGGATTCCTAATTAGTGACAACACTGCGCTCATTTAATTAGCTGGTATTTCTTTTATTCTACATTCAGAAAAGTACAGCAGCATGATTTTTACATTCATTTATAAATATTTCTGCTTTTGCTCTAACTCTTTTGTTGATTTCATTATACAGTATTTGCCCTCTGTGCAGTTTTCCCCTTCGTTGTCTTATTGTTGACAATTAAAAATAAGCAAAGCAGACACTTGGGCAAAAAACACTGAATAATCAAAGTCTGCAAGTACTTTAGCATCAGACCCACTAATTAGTAAATAATGGATTAATTAAATTAGAACATATAGAAAAGTAGAATGAAAATCAAGATGAAAATATTGTAAAGAAAAAAGAAATACATTATTCCCAGATAACTGCTTGGTACATTTAAAAAAAATTATATAAAAAAAAAAACAACTTAGCTTTCTTATTTCTAGATTGTTCCCAAAACACAGAACTTGGGAAATAACACGCAACTTAATTAGCCCAGGAGTCCAAATAAAAACAGAAGCTGGTTGGAACAAAAACCTGTAGCCAGTGTGCCCCTAGGAGTGAGGTTGGGAAACACTGGCTTAGAGCAGGGGTCCTCAATCCCAGTCCTGGAGGGCCACAGTGGCTGCAGGTTTTTGTTCTAACCCACTTGCTTAATTAGAAAGCAGTTCTTGCCAATAATTTAATTTCATGACTTTAGTGCTTTTACTCTGCTTTAATTCTCATTTCCTAGATTTGAAGGCTAAAATGGATGAGGATGTCTTAGTCCTTAACTTTCTCTTCACTTTCCTTCCAAGTATTTAATTAAACCCAATAGTGCACGATAAATACAGAGGAGTAAATGGAAACAAGCTAAACAGAGAAATGCTGGTTTCTTTTGTCATTTGCTTCTTATTGCTAATTAGGAGCAATTAAAAACCGAGAATATAGCTGTTTGAGGCTAAACAAAGCAACAAGGGTTCAAAATCTTAATGAGCGATGTGACGATGCGGGTTCTCTTCCATGCTCTCCTTGTCCGTTTGGGAACCCTGAACCCAACACCGTCGATAATGTCACCGACATGAGCTGACAAACAGGAACAAATCTCCCATGAAGCCAGGGGGATATATTCCAAAAGTAAAAAAGTGCTTTATTTAAAACGATCAAAAATAAACAGTGCAGTGCAACAAGTTCCATAAATAAATCCATAAAAACAAGTGTCCAGTGGGGTTAAAAAAACAATAAATAAATCCTTTAAAATCTGAGGTTAAAAATGTAGAAGTTAAAAATGCAGTCTCTAACTCCCTTGTTATTCTCTAGCCCACCTCCATCACTTTCTCCCCAGCTCACCATTACTCGCAGCCGCGAAGACCCAACAGCCACGAGCTCCTTCGGTCAACCTCCGTCTTGGCCTCCAAACTGACGTCACTGCCAGAACGACGAGGTTGGCTCTCCTCCCGTGATCTTTCGCGCACCTGTAGTCGCTCCTCAGATCCAACGGGATGACACCTCTCCTGGGGCCTCATGGATAAACGGTGCGTACGCACAGAAATGTTGCGTAAGAACTTTTCCCAATTCAAATCGCGATGGATAAAACCTACACTTGGCGTAAAGCCACGCACTTTTCCACGGTAACTCATACCTTGTCGTACGCAAGTTCTCCGCTCGGTTTTGCAGACTGGCGGCACCCAGCGTCAAAGCAGTGCTACTGTTCCTGTGTGGTTACTCCTTATTTTCCTGACGCTGCTTTATAAATACACTGAAACTAACCGCGTATTGTTTATTAGTGTAACGCATCTGATTGTAATTAACTTGTAACAATATAATGGTCCAGGGAATAGCCATAGTATTCCAAATACCACAACTGCTTTAGCGTTGTTACTCTCACTTCTCCTCCTCCTCCTTCTTCTTCTTCTTCTTCTTCTTCTTCTTCTTCTTCTTCTTTCAGCTCCTCCCGTTAGGAGTTGCCACAGCGGATCATCTTTTTCCATATTACTTTCACTGCACCACTCGGAGTATTTATATCACTGTATGAGTGTGAATCACAGCAGCAGCTGATCGGAAAGAGAATTATCGGTATACAGCTTAAAGGACATGCTGTCTCAGCCACTGGAAAACGTTTTAAAGCCTTTCCTGTACGGACCTCGCGGTTCAGAAACAGTTTCATCCCAAGAACTTTAAATGCACTCAATCAATTGCACCTTGTAGAACTGTTTGTACTTGTTAGTACAATCACCCCACTGTAAACTTGCACTATAGTTATAATATCGCACAACCTGAGCCACTTTATAATACGCGTATTTACATATGATGACGATATCATTTTTAAGGTGAAATGCAGCAAAATATGTTTATTAAATTATACAGATAAAACTTTAACTTCATTTAAATAATCTATATTCTTCACTGGGAGTGTCGTGAAGGATAGAATAATTAAACATGTACTACAAAGATATTTCAATGTTCCTTAAACGTTTTGAAGAATCGGCGCTAAGCTTACAGATGGCTTAACGTCTATTACAGAGCTGATTGTGTGGCGATCGGTTACTTGGGGAAAGTAAAGCAAGGACTGCAGTGGCGGCTACGCCAATATATTGAATATAAAACAGAAAGAGAAAATAACAACACAGCTAAAAACGCAGCGACAAATTTCGGCAAAAGTTAAATGCTTGTGTCATGAGCACGAGGCGGCTATGCAGTATCTGCAACGGACGTGGCCATTGCATAAGATACCATATTGACATTGGCGGGCGAAGGAGCCACCGATTCTTCCTCTGCCCAGTGCCACCACAAGCCTAGAGCCGCCCCTGAGTACTGCTGCAATAAATTATTTAATCGAAGTGAAACACATGTTTAATAACGTGCTTTAACTCCTATCATTATAAAAATGATATCACGTATATCTCAGTATTTTAGTTATTCAGAGAGCTGTAATATCACGAATGTAATGGATTCTGTGTCCAGTTGGAAGAAGAGAGCCGGTTTAAGAAGCAAGTAGTGATTTACACACATAGAGCACAAAGAAGATCAAATACAAAACAAAGCATTTAACGTGCTACTTTAATTACTATGTGATTTGAGAAGCTGGTTAATTAAACGATTTTGAGATGAAGTTTATGATGTTCTACTTTAATGACAAAATAAACTACGTGATTAAAGTGGAAATGTCGAGATTGAAGTTAACATTTCGTGCTTTTTCCCCACTGTGTGCCTTTTGTTCTCTGTACCCAAATAAGCTTTCATATGACACTCTTTGATAGTGGGCTACAACTCGCCTTTTCATGGCGACTTTGATATTTGACTTCTTTTTTATTTCCGGCACTGTGCGATTTTGTGAACGTGAGCTTTCAAGTTTCTCCAACACGCTATGTCACTCGATCAGCTTCCTTTTGTTGATTATACCACGGTTTATTTGAACAAATAGTATGGTTTTCCTTTGCCTCCACTTGGTATTCGCTGAAATTCTTATATTTTCCCATTGTCTTTTCACAGAAGACTGAGCTTATGGGCGATTTATGTTCATTTGCATATTCAAAAAGGCGTAATTCTGGGAGGAGTTGGGGCGTTACATAAAGCGCGTGCACGAGCGTTACTTTTCTCGCTGATCGGGATTTATGTAGCGGAAGAACGTGGAAGTTGGAGTACGCACAGATTCCTGCATCTGGATTTTTCTGTGCGTAAGCACATTTCGGCTTTTGTGCTTACGCCATGTTATAGTGCGAGTTCTACGCACGGCGTTATACATGAGGCCCCTGCTCACCCCACTCGCTAGTTGTCAGTGGGGCGAACTAGCCCCAGAGCGCATCGACCAAACACTCCTTAGCGGGGCCCCAGCTCGTGGCGTCTCCTTTATAGGTGGCCAGATCCTCCCACCTAGACTTACTATTCCCAACTTTTAGCCTCATTTTTACTTGCTCGATCTCTTTTTTGCACGATTGCCCTCCCCGGGATACCTCCGTTTATATATATATATATATATATATATATATATATATACATACCTCTGCCTCCGTGGGCACAGCGTCTTAATTACATACCGCAGGAAGCCAATGAGGCAAACAAGAACGACCGCACCCACAAGTGCAGATGCGACTCGTTCCAATCGCGATTGCACGACCCGACCTTGTTTTCGGAAGCCACGGACCCGCTATACCACAAGTGAGACCACTAAAGTGAAGGAGAAGTGTTACTTGAGCAATAAGTGCTTCTTATTAAGCAATTGAGTTGGAGCAAAAACCTGCAGCCACTGTGGCCCTCCAGGGGCCTCATGTATAACGCTGTGCGTAGAACTCACACTATAACATGGCGTAAGCACAAAAGCCGAAACTGTTTCTGAACCGCGAGGTCCGTACAGGAAAGGCTTTTAAACGTTTTGCCGTGGCTGAGGTAGCGTGTCCTTGAAGCTGTATACCGATAATTCTCTTTCCGATCAGCTGCTGCTGTGATTCACACTCATACAGTGATATAAATACTCCGAGTGGTGCAGTGAGAGTAATATGGAAAAAGATGATCCGCTGTGGCAACTCCTAACGGAAGCAGCAGAAAGAAGAAGAAGGTGCAGTGAGAGTGACAACGCTAAAGCCGTTATGGTATTTGGAATACTATGGCTGGACCCTGGACCATTATATTGTTACAAGTTAATTACAATCAGATGCATTACACCAGGGGTCCTCAATCACAGTCCTGGAGGGCCGCAGTGGCTGCAGGTTTTTGTTCTAACACAGTTGCTTAATTAGAAGGCAATTCTTGCCAATAATTTGATTTAGTGTCTTGTTAGTGCTTTAACTCTACCATGTCAGGTAATTCTCATATCCTAGATATTTTTCCCCTTTCTAAAGATATCATCCAAATCATTTGGAGGATAAAATGGATGAGTAATTCTCAGTCCTTCACTTTTTTCTCTTCACTTTCCTTCCAAGTATTTAATTAAACCCAGTAGTGCATGATAAATACATACCGGTGTAAATAGTAACAAGTTAAATGGAGAAATGCTGGTTTCTTTTGTCATTTGCCTGTTATTGCTAATTAGGAGCAATTAAAAACCAAGAATACAGCTGTTTAAGATTAAAATAAGCAATAAGGTTCAAAATTTTAACCAGTGTGACAACTAAAGTGAAACAGAAGTATTACTTGAGCAATAGGTGCTTCTTATTAAACAATTGGGTTGGAGCAAAAACCTGTAGCCACTGCGGCCCTCTAGGACCGTGATTGAGGACCCCTGCATTACACTAATAAACAATATGCGGTTAGTTTCAGTGTATTTATAAAACCGCGTCAGGAAAATAAGGTGTAACAACACAGGAACAGTAGCATTGCTTTGACTCTGGGTGCCGCCAGTCTGCAAAACCGAGCGGAGAACTTGCATACGACAAGGTATGAGGTACCGTGGAAAAGTGCGTGGCTTTACGCCAAGTGTAGGTTTTATACATCGCGATTTGAACGTGGAAAAGTTCTTACCTAACATTTCTGTGCGTACGCACCGTTTATACATGAGACCCCAGGAGTGTGATTG
Organism: Polypterus bichir lapradei; assembly: GCA_026402145.1. NCBI lineage: Eukaryota > Metazoa > Chordata > Cladistia > Polypteriformes > Polypteridae > Polypterus > Polypterus bichir. The sequence continues at coordinate 43,840,131 of JANRMT010062856.1, forward strand.
AGGACCCCCATGGTTTAGAGTGTCCTAATGTCACATGCTATTGCAGAACTGTTAAGAAACACCACCTATGCAGTCACATTAAAAATCAGAATGTTTGTTCCATGTTCGTTAATCATTATTATTTAATAAAAAACTATTACAAATTTGTGAGTCATTGTGAATTATAAACATAAGTTTGCACTTTTCTCACATTGAATTACACTTTTGTGTCTAAATACGTTTTCATACCAGGACATATTGCTTATTAGTGAAGCAATAAATCATTGAGACTAAGACTTAGAGAATGATCTCCAGAAAGTATTTAGTAGGCCTTTTCTTTTGCAGCTTCCTAGAACCATATTATCTTAGGTGTATAGCAATTGACACTCTGTATCTAAAACACTCCTATAACACAATATATAGCTGAAGAACAGATACTGGTGGGAAAGATTACATATCACATACCAGTAGTTCCTGTTTTTCATGGCAGAGTCTGATCATCAAATTTGAGCTGCCTTAATTTTGCAAATCATTGATATGTCTGGTAGTATGCAGAGGACAAACTCCAGTTATTTCACAAAAAAATAATATCCATGATATACTTGAAGAAAAAAACTAAACATGTCAGTTTTTTATATAAATGTAGGAAAAGTTAAAGAGGGGGCAAAGTTATTCAAATAGCTCCATTATGCTTTGAAAACAGCTTTCAGTTATGACATTGGCTACAACAGAAATCTGCATCCAATGCAGCCAGGTTGGATTCAGTTTACCTAGCACTTATCTAATATATGTTGATTAACTTTATATGAATGGCTACCAGAGTAAAAGTGAGTATAGTTATATTGTAAAATTAAATTATTTCATCTATTTATAAATTTTACTAAACTCCAATCTAGTGGTGGCAACATGGTGACGCAGTGATTGGCACTCCTATTTCAGAGCTCCAGGAGATTGGACCAGCCTGGTCACTTATTTTGTTAAGCTTACATCTTCTCCATGTGTTCGTCAGGGGTTTTCCCTGTGGTTTTTGTCCTATGTGGGTTAGGTGAATTGTTTACAATTATCTGACCAGTGTGAGTGAGCCAGTGACTTGACTGTGTTGTCCATGGTTAGTTGTAGCCTTGCACCCAATGGTGTTAGAACAGGCTATGGCTACTGTGACAATTAATTGACATTGTAAATTCAGGAAATGTATAGATAATGTAAAGTAGTTCTGCTCATATATTGCATGTGGTCATGTCTGCCATCCTTATCCATACAGGCCTCCCAAAGGAGAGGGTGTCGGCTTAAACCTGGAAATATGTCTGCCACAGAAAATGTCCCAGTGCAGCAGGGAAAAAAAGAAGAGTGAGTAAGACAAAAAAAAGTTAAGTTGCCACTCGCCTTTCATTGGTAACCTAAGCAAATGGTCTGATTTCCCTATACTCTACAGTGAGCAGTTCCTAAATCATTAACCTGATTGTAATTTAAAAGCACAATAATGCAAAGTATGTGCCTTATTTGTAAGGCAGTTTTGGATAATGTTCACTTCATATAAAGTACAAGTTGTTTGAGGTTCTGTGAGTTGCATACTGACAAAATTATTAAGGTGCTGCCTCGAAACAGCAGGCATGTGATGTCAATATAAAACTTAATTGGGAGTCTAATCAGAGCTTTCACATTCTTTGCACAACTTTGTGTATTCTTGTTGTAAACTGGTTTCCTCCAACATACCAAAGACTTTTGCAACTGACATCTCCAAATTTGCCCAGTATGACTAAATTGTGGTCTATGTGTGTTTGTCCTGTGATGGATTAATGTTTCATTCCAGGTTGATTTGTGCCTCACAGCAAAGAAAAGGGGATTCACTCTGGTTCTCTGCCATGCTTTAATGAAAAAAGTAAGATCAGAAAATAATAGGATATTTTATACCCAGTGTAATTGTCATTCCATTTTCAATTATGAATCAATATATACTTTAAAATAAATGACAGGTTTTTTAGAAAAATATTTATTTTAAGTTCCACTTAATATTAAACTGCAATTATACTTTCATGTATGTTAATGAAGAACTAGAGCCTATTCTGGCTGTATTCCTAGAAAATAAAAATTAAATCCTGGGGATAGTCAGTATATTGCAATGCAAATTCATACACATACCCAGAGAACAGTCAAGCTAACCTGCATGTCTTTGGAAGGACGACAAAGTACCCAAAAGAAAGGCTGCTCAAACATAGCATTAATGTGCACACTCCACAAAGATAATGCTGGACTAGAATCTGAACCCAGGACTCCAGGAGGCAAGGTAGTAGCCATAAACACAACACTATGGCTTATGTTTAGTGATAAACCAAACATATGATGTCTCGAAACAAATGCATGTTTTAATAAAGAACAACAAATAGTTAAAAGAAAGGATGATAATTGGTGCATATAGTAGTAGTTAACTACAAGATGAACTATTTTTTAACATTATTACTGAATTGTTAAAACTAGTTCATGGGTGAGATCTACTGATGTTACGCAAACTCTCCTCTCCTGGTTTTTGAATTGTAAATGCCTTGCATATTACCACCAGTCTCACATTTAAAGTAATGTTTTGAAATTATTAGTCACACCTGCTGAACCACAGATAAAATAATGCACTTTTTAAATGCAAGAATCGCCGACATTATTTATGTTTAATTGAATATTAAAATTTTAAATGAATATTCTAATTAAATATTGGCTTCACTTTGATTCGTGAAAAGAAAATATTAAATGAGTATGTTGTGGATGCTTTGTCTGCATTTGCAGTGCAGGAAGTACTTATTACTTTAAATGGCTTGCTTTTCTCTTTCAATTACTTCAGAATGAAGATTGCCAATATAAAGGAACAGCACAGGCAGTTCATAGGATATATAAGAGACACAAGTATGTCAATTTTTACGCATGCTGAGAAAATTTGGTGCACAATTCCTTTACCACAGACCAAGCTACCTGTAAATAAAATCTTCCAACATGGAAAGGTTAAATGGCGCAGAAAATGGATGGATGATTTGCAGGTCAGCTATTTAAGTCACTTGTTCACTTATCTGCACACTGCACCCAAATTCCTGCCTCCAATAATTTGAATAGTGTTTTTCATATGGTAATTTATGAATGGCGTTTTGAAATTTCAGGCAGATTATAGTGTATATTTTCCTGCTGTAAACATTATAAATTCAGGTAAGTCTCTAACCTCCTATTCTATGTTTTCATTGTGGGAGTAACCTTTACACTTTTTCCTTACTTTATAAGGTACCATTGGTTCTACATTATTTCAAGGCTACATTATTAATTGAATAGTAAATACAAAATTAGCTGGAAATTTGTGTGTATTATGAGTACTGTTAAAGTGATAGGAAAACATTTAAATAAAATTTATTTTAATTTCAGAAATCACAGTGTATATATATATATATATATATATATATATATATATATATATATATAT
>JANRMT010062856.1:43843573-43915549 GCA_026402145.1 Polypterus bichir lapradei
TATATATATATATATATATATATATATATATATATATATATATATATATATATACTGTATATTACAAATATATATTACAAATATCTTTTATAAGGCAAAAGAATTTTTATTCTGCAGGGGCCCTGAAGAGTTATATCTGAAACAACCAGTTCATTGTTCCTCAAGAGCATGTGTGGTATCTGAATTTCGTGAGATGCCCAAGGATAAACAAGAGAGCAGTGATTCTTCTCCAGGACCCAGTAGAAAGGGATCAAAGATGTTTCTTCAGTTGCTTCCTTCTACCTCTGAAAAGCATCTTGCACCAGTATTGCAGGTGCCCAGCTTGGAGACACTAAGGCTGTATGAAGAAGAGGAAGGTGAAGTGGACAGTGCCAGTGACCTCTCTGACTCTGAGCGACTACCAGTGCCTCCTTCACCATGCTCCCCTCCAGAACTTCATCTGCGAGCAGAAGTTTTTGACCCTAATGACCTTGATTCACACCCTAGTAATCCTAGAGGCTTACAGGGTGGCTATGACTATCCTGATTTTCTACCTCCTCCTTTTAATACATGGAGCCTGCGTCAACTGGCAGTCTTTCTAAACACAGAGGGGAGACAGGCCCCACGCCCACAGCCTGTAGGACACCTAGAAAGGTACTTAGAGCGACTTCTACAGCTAGAATGGCTTCAAATCCAGACTGTGCAAGCAGAGAACAGCAAATCATCTACTGCAACCACATCTACAAGTCATACAAGGCCCCACACTGCCCCCCCTGGGTACCTCAACTCACCTAAAACCCTACGGCAGTGCCAGCGTACCTTTCCAATAGCCTTTCTGTCCTGCTTGGGGAGCACTTCTTCAGCACAGTTGTCCCAGGCAGCTTGTCCATATTGTCGTGTCCGCTACCCATTTTGTAATGGTGCCTGTCGATCGTACGCCTACCAGCGACACTCCCGTTTCAGCCTTGCCCAAGAGCGCAGTTTTGCTACAGGCACTCCTCAAAGAAGGAGCAGCAGTGAGACTAGAACCAGTATGAATCGAAAAGCTGTCAGTACATTTGAAGCACAGAAACCAGGGAGCTCCACTGCAGGGAGTAGTCATCTGAGTCGAATGCAGTCTGCTGGCAACATCAGATGCCCTCCACATTCACCAACAATGATGAGCCCTTCTAAGTCACAGACTGCATCAAAAAATGCTAGCATTGAGGGTTTAGCCAGTAAGAATGGAAAGGGACGAAGTGGGGACTATCCAGGAGCTTGCAGTAAGGTGAGAGAAACAAGTCCATTGCGGAGGCAAGGAAATGAACGGCAAAAGTCTCTGAAACAAGTCACCCGTTTGCTGGAGAAAGAGCCTTCAACAAATTCAGTTGAGTCTCCAAGTAACAAGGTCAATGGAAGGGTGAAGCATGTCCAGTTTCTCACTAAATGAATCAAGTCTTGAGGTACACAAGAAGTGGTTCTCATATCCAAATGATTACCACATTTTTATTTGCTGCTCTGTTATAATTTCTCATAAGCCCCCAAATGATTCCACAATAAAAAGTAATTTCATTCACCTTCGAACTGTACTACCTTGTAGCAGGGCTTTCAAGTGGAAACAAAGTCAATGTATATGCTAAAATATATGAAATATAAATGCTAAATAATGTTTTGCTTATTCTGCTGGACACTTAGTACTTTAATATTTATCTTCATGCAGAGAAATCTATGCATTGTTAGATACTCAAGATACTAAAAAGCAAGTAAGGCTTCCGTTGATCTTCTTTTATTTTTTGTCAGTGTAAAAAAGAATTCTCAATGTTTTTCTTCTTGTACAGTACTGTTCTGGTACAGTCAGCATGGACATGCAGGTATTTATTTTAAATGTTTCTTTACATTATCTATCCATTCTAAGGTTAGATTAAGCAGATAACTGCACAGAAGTACTGTAGGTTTACACAGTCTGGGCAGAGTGATCCATTAGATTAGTACTTCAAATCAAGTCAGGTTAAATACAAGGTCTCATGATAATCTGGACCTTGCAGCAAAGAACTGTGATAGAGCAGGAAAAGACAACTGAAGTAATAATGAGGAATTTTATATTAGTCTTCTTTTACACAACAATACCTGTGCTTGTTTTAGACGGGCTTTTGGCAAACGTGTCCAATTATGTTCCCAGGCAATGCCCAAGAAAAGTTTCTTTTATTACTGGAAAATGTAGAACTATTGTAAAGATACTGTATGAATGGAATAGTGGTGTAAATGTTTGTGTTGCCATTCATCTTTACACTCCCTGTGTGGAGTTTGCACATTCTCCTCATGTCCATGTGGGCTTTCCATTAAACATATTAGTTTCCTCCTAAGTTTCAAACATGTGTTTGTTACTTTAAATGGATCTGGACTGATTGGATGTGGGTGTATGCATGTGTGTGCTAAGAGATGGACTTCAGGTCTGTCTAGGCTTGGTTTCTGTTTTGTGTCCAATTCAGCTGGCAGACTATAGCTCGCCAGGATCCTACAATAGAAATGGATGGATAGATCAGTAGAGTTATCCACTTTGGAAAAAGATATACTTTACCTGGGTTGCTGTAACAAGTTGAGTACCATGTGTTATCATGTGACATACAGTATAACCCCAGTCATGATGTATGATATAACTGTCATATAAAGTATATCAATCAAGATTTCTGATTCTCATTTTAATTACTAGCTAGTGCATTTAATCCATATCTTACAATAGCTCTAGAGCACACAGAGCCAGCAAACTGATCTTTATTTTCTATAAAACCTTTCATTGAGAGCACTATTTCAAAGCACTTTATAGATCAGTTTCAAAAAACAGTGAAAAATTAATCAAACAATGCAATATACACATGTTGTAAAAGAGCACATAAAATAATACATGAACATCTAAATGATAACATATCGGAGAAGGCAATAAGTTAAAAGGAAACACAAACCCTAGTGGAAAACAGTTTCAGGGAGTAGAGGCAGCAAAGCTGATGTAGCATTTTTTAAGAGGGTGTAATACTCTGAACATTTAGGAGAGCCCCCTCTATTGCACATTTCGTTACAATGGCATAGATATGGATAGCTATTCCGAAATCTTGCAGTGGGCAGATGAGGAGTAGGGTATAAAATATACCCAATGACAATTGTAAAAAGTCCCTGGACTCTGGAAATCTGATGGGATCATTTGGCTTGTGCCAGAACCTTGGGAGCAGTATCATTTTAAAAGAGGTAAAGACCGATTAGACTTCTTCCATAGACTGTGAGGTTTGGGATGCCTATGTACAGTTACAGTTAAAACTGGATTCTATGATTAACATAAAGCTTTTCAGGCATTATCTATCCGTGTAGCAGCTTCTAGACAGACTCAAGATGTGCTAAGTCCTATCTAATAAACACAGGGCAACAGTAAAGCCTTGCACATACAGTAGGTACTCTGTGACTAGGGTGATCAATTCCCAAATTTATTTATAAAAATAAATGTGGATATAATCTTAAATCTGATCTTCAATCAGATTATGCAGAAAATGTATAATACACCTTTATTTGTGAAATATAAATGCACCATTGATGTGAGTGTTGTAAGATAATAAATTAACCTGATCATGGGTGGCTTGTTGAAACACAATTCAATAAAATAATATCAACTCAACGCATGGTATTTTAAACTGCCCAGTTAACCACATTACAGAAAAGACAATGTAGAGCGGTAAACACATTTTATTTGTCTAGGTACTATAGGCACTTTCAAGTAGAATTAAAATAATGGGATTGTAACAAACTATTACTTGTTTAAATATGGTTTTTAAGTGTTCTTAGATGTCATCCACACTGGTAATCAACAAGATGAAAGCACAAGTCTAAAAATCAATCAATCCCTATTTTATACTAGGGGGTTCCCCCCTGCTCTCTTCACTCTCCAACCCCACTTTTCTGCACTATGCGCCAGCCACTTCTTGTCTCTGCCACTTGCGTTGTGAAGGGGGGGCTGAACGCACCCCAAGAAGACGCGATTGTTCCTCTGAAATCTAAACGGTGATAGAATTGGAAACAAATACAGTTTTTTTTTACCTCCCCTTTGCTCGATCAGCTGCTGCCGTGCTGCATGAGCTGCATCTCGGCGGCGCTTTGAACATTTAAAAGCCTGTACAGCAGCTGTCTTTGTCATCTACTCTTTGGCTTTTATTTCTGGCCTGGGGCATGGTTAAATCTCTTGGCCCAAACTCTTGTTTCACGGGATGTGAGTTCTTGATATTTTTCAGTTTATAATTTAAACAACGGAATAAGAATTTGAAAATCTAACAATATCACATTAAAGATCGAAAAACTCTGAAAAGAATGATACCAAACATATATATGTAGGTTCTAAAATAAGCCAGATTTAAAGCGTGACACAAAAGTGACATAAAAAGGGCACATGATATCGTTGCACTTTTAGACTTAGGATTTTATATATATACAGTGGTGTGAAAAACTATTTGCCCCCTTCCTGATTTCTTATTCTTTTGCATGTTTGTCACACAAAATGTTTCTGATCATCAAACACATGTAACCATTAGTCAAATATAACACAAGTAAACACAAAATGCAGTTTTTAAATGATGGTTTTTATTATTTAGGGAGAAAAAAAAATCCAAACCTACATGGCCCTGTGTGAAAAAGTAATTGCCCCCTGAACCTAATAACTGGTTGGGCCACCCTTAGCAGCAATAACTGCAATCAAGCGTTTGCGATAACTTGCAATGAGTCTTTTACAGCGCTCTGGAGGAATTTTGGCCCACTCATCTTTGCAGAATTGTTGTAATTCAGCTTTATTTGAGGGTTTTCTAGCATGAACCGCCTTTTTAAGGTCATGCCATAGCATCTCAATTGGATTCAGGTCAGGACTTTGACTAGGCCACTCCAAAGTCTTCATTTTGTTTTTCTTCAGCCATTCAGAGGTGGATTTGCTGGTGTGTTTTGGGTCATTGTCCTGTTGCAGCACCCAAGATCGCTTCAGCTTGAGTTGACGAACAGATGGCCGGACATTCTCCTTCAGGATTTTTTGGTAGACAGTAGAATTCATGGTTCCATCTATCACAGCAAGCCTTCCAGGTCCTGAAGCAGCAAAACAACCCCAGACCATCACACTACCACCACCATATTTTACTGTTGGTATGATGTTCTTTTTCTGAAATGCTGTGTTCCTTTTACGCCAGATGTAACGGGACATTTGCCTTCCAAAAAGTTCAACTTTTGTCTCATCAGTCCACAAGGTATTTTCCCAAAAGTCTTGGCAATCATTGAGATGTTTCTTAGCAAAATTGAGACGAGCCCTAATGTTCTTTTTGCTTAACAGTGGTTTGCGTCTTGGAAATCTGCCATGCAGGCCATTTTTGCCCAGTCTCTTTCTTATGCTGGAGTCGTGAACACTGACCTTAACTGAGGCAAGTGAGGCCTGCAGTTCTTTAGACGTTGTCCTGGGGTCTTTTGTGACCTCTCGGATGAGTCGTCTCTGCGCTCTTGGGGTAATTTTGGTCGGCCGGCCACTCCTGGGAAGGTTCACCACTGTTCCATGTTTTTGCCATTTGTGGATAATGGCTCTCACTGTGGTTCGCTGGAGTCCCAAAGCTTTAGAAATGGCTTTATAACCTTTACCAGACTGATAGATCTCAATTACTTCTGTTCTCATTTGTTCCTGAATTTCTTTGGATCTTGGCATAATGTCTAGCTTTTGAGGTGCTTTTGGTCTACTTCTCTGTGTCAGGCAGCTCCTATTTAAGTGATTTCTTGATTGAAACAGGTGTGGCAGTAATCAGGCCTGGGGGTGGCTACGGAAATTGACCTCAAGTGTGATACACCACAGTTAGGTTATTTTTTAACAAGGAGGCAATTACTTTTTCACACAGGGCCATGTAGGTTTGGATTTTTTTTCTCCCTAAATAATAAAAACCATCATTTAAAAACTGCATTTTGTGTTTACTTGTGTTATATTTGACTAATGGTTACATGTGTTTGATGATCAGAAACATTTTGTGTGACAAACATGCAAAAGAATAAGAAATCTGGAAGGGGGCAAATAGTTTTTCACACCACTGTATATATATATATATATATAGAGTAGATAATACTGTATATTTCCAATTATGTGCACAATAGGCAACAACTTGATTGTTTTGTTTTTTCTCTAACTACTACATTATGGTAAACCTATTATTTTCTTGCATTTCTTGTCATGCCAGTCATTATATTGTGACATAGACTTAATTAATGTTTCCTTAAAATGCCGGACTTTCATTTCAGGCCTGACTGTGGCTTTTCCAGGTTCCAATAAGTGAAGAATGGATCAGGTTTTGACTCTCACCAACTCTATCCTTCCCTAACCACCTGTAATTGCATCTGAAACTAACACACACACACACAGTGAATTTTAGCAACATATGTAGTGTATGAACCTGATCTTCAAATGAAAGATTCTAATTTTGAAAACTGACACACAATTAAAATGTGTTTAGCAATTAGCAGTGTAGGTGTCAGTTACACCGTGGAACAACCTACATCACTTTTTGTAAAATGTGAAATTGTTTATTTTCTTGCCAAAATCTATATTAATACACATCCATTTCCAGGCTTGTTTTCTAGTCAAGTAGTTTTTATTTTCTTATCCTACAATATCAAAAAAAATCTATCTAAATTTTGATAATAAAAATATATTTTGGTAGTGTGCATAAAAAATATTATCACCTTCATTTTCAGGATCTCCTTACATAAATAAGTCCTAAATATACAAACACCAAATCAACATATACGTGGCACAGTGGTTAGTACTGCTGCCTCACACTTACAGAATCTCAGCATCGAAGCCTAGCCTGGACAGTGTCTCTGTGAGGTTGGCACACTCTCAGCATGTCACTTGGAACCCCAGATTTCCTGCTGCATTCCAAAGACATGTGTCTTAGTTTGCCCAGTAACACTAAATTGGTCATGTGTAAGTGTTCAGGGCCCAAGTGCTTTGTGGTAGATTGGTGTCCCATCCAGAGCTGGTTTCTGTATTGCACCTGATACTGCTGCTATAGGTTCTGTCATCCAGTGACCCTAAAAAAGAACAACTGGGTTTGGAAAATGGATGGACAGACCCTTTAAAAGCATGCTTACAACCACTTGTATTTTTTAAAAGAATGTGGAGCAGACCAAATGCCAAGAGGCTGGTTAAATGTATTTATGTTCCCTATACATTCCATGTGCTTATATTTATTACCAATTCATTGGTAATTATATACTGTCTTCATTGTAATATTTATAATTGTACAGTGCCTGTTGTGATTCAGAGATTTCAGTTTGAACCAATAAAAAACACTAGCAATTGACTTAACTTGAACAACATACCATTGGTGATCTAGCAGTCAAAAAATATCATGGAAAAAGTTGGTCTAACAGTAGACATGACTGAGGCCTCTTTGCTCAACATACGTTACTGACTGCCAGCATCAGGATAACACAAGTTCAGTATTTTCTCAACAAATAAAAGCATTGCCAATAATGTCTTTACAGCTTTGTTGAATCAAGGTCCCATACCTAACCAGAATCACAAGGTAACCTCATTAAATTTTATAATGCAGTAGTATATTAGATTATGCTGTTTGGAAAATGAGTGCTAATATTTTTTTTAACTTACAACCAATGAATTTTGTAGATAAACAAGTTTTATAAACTTTGTGATTTCTATACAGAAAAAAAAAATATATATATATATATATATATTTTGTCAGGTCCTTTGTAAACAAGATCTGCTGAGAATGTATGGGTTATGATCCTTTGCATCAAATGTGACAGATATTTGTACTTTGTTGCTCTAAGATATCAAAATGTGTTCTGTACTGGTTTGTCATGCTCAGTATGAAACTAGTTTTCTTGCACTTTGTTCTCAAGCTGTTATTCAATCATTGTAGTAAATTATGATGGTATAAATATATATATTGTAATAGAAAATGTATATTTTGGTGTGCTCTTTGAATAATTTCGATGAAAACATGTTTCTTTACTTTAACGCTTTAGAAATATAGCAAGCTATTTGTTTGTGATAATTAAGGTGACTTTTGGGAACTCCTAATCTTGGTCCAAATTTTGTAGCGCTTTTCAGGTTAAACATATGCAGTATCAAAGGGAATGTCTTGTTTTAAAGCAGAACCTTTTGCTTTTTATTTATTTAGAAAAATTAGATTGTTTCATTGTTGGTACTATAAAAATTAGTCTGCAAAAGGTGGCACAGTGGTTAGCACTGCAGCCTCCTGAGTTCATCATCTTGGGCTCAAATGCTGTGCCTGATCATTACTTGTGTAGAGTTTATAGTCCTCCCTGTGTTTGTGTGTTTTTACATTCATATATTCCAAGTTGCCTTCCACAACCCCAAAGCTGTGCTTGTCATTTCATTTAGTGACTCGGTCCAATGTGGGCATGTGCATGAGCAGACCATGTGACAGACTGAAACAGTTTTGGTTTGTGCCTTGCATATGATGCTGCTGAGGTAGGCTTCAGCCCCCTGTGACCATAATAGTAATTTTAAACTCAGAGCAGTGGCCAAAAATTGAAGACCCTGTGGCATTAAATGGAAAACGAGGTCAAATCCAACTGATGTTGGATTGTTTGTGTTTGTAGGCCAACTCTATAAAATTGTACACTGAGAGAACACAGTCCTGTAAGGCCTGGTAATGATGCTCCAATCCTTGAGCCAAGCAGATGTTTTTTTAGGGATTGTTCAGATCAGTTCCAAGCTGCTTCTTCAGAATTACGTACCAACATCCAATTTGAAAAATCTAGAAACAAGGAGCTAAATTTTATTATCATGTGTAGAGAGTATAATGACATTTTTATTTCCGACCAACATGTAAGAAATTAAATAAATACATTTGATACATAGCCCATAGAAACAGAAAAATGAATGACCTAATTAACCATGAGGTTTTAAAAGTGTGGAAGAGAATATTTTGGTGATATTTATTAGAGGCAAATCAGTGGATTGCATAACACCAAAGAATTACTTTGAAACAAAGGGTCTTTATGGAGTTTAAAAAATATTATATAAATATATCTCATAACAAGAAGGGCAAGTATCAACTTCAGTTTATAACTGTGCAACACAATACCCTGCTCTGTAAATTCTGTCATTTTTAGTATAGTCCCTTTTAATGATTAATTAATTTCTAAGATGTGTCTGTTTTAAGTAAACATCTTCCAGGTGCATAATATTCAGTAAAAAATGTGGAAAAGGAAAAGAATCAGCTAGAAAACAATGCCATTTGCTGCCTAAGAATCACTTGGATATTCCTGTGAAGTAGTCAGATTATAGTGGTATTATAATGAGCAGACTATATGCACCTTAAATAATGAAGTAGATTTATTTAGTTTATATTCGGTTTTCTTCATTCAAATTGTATCTGGTATGTTGCTTCTTTTTGAGATTTTGAAGAGAAATTAGCAGGCTCCAGTTTTATAATATTATGATCCCCAATGCACATTTCATAACTTATTTTCTGTGAACAGTTCTGATACATATTTGAAAATTGATGTAAACAAAATTATTTTGTATCTTTTATTACAAAATCTGCATGTCAGAATTTTAAATTGACTCTAATAACAGAGTGAAGCAAGATGTTTGTATTAATTTCCTTCAAGTCAGAGAATACAATTTTTGAACTGCAAATATCCTTTTCCCAATGCCGTTCTCCTTGTTTTTATTCTGTTTCACTTGTTAGTTCAAAGTAAAACAAGCGAACTACTGGAATGCTTTTTAAAGTGTCTCATGTACAAAACTGAGAATATTTGCTGTACTTTTAAATAATAAAAATGGACTTTTGTTTTGTGACTTGTGTAAATGATGTTTTTATTCATCTCTTTTTTTATCGCGTGTGTTGTTTTCTTGAAATGACATCCAGGATGGTTAGTTGAGTTTTTGTGGGTCAGCCTTGCCTTTTTAAATGCAAACTGTTTGGTGAAGAAGATAGGCCATCTCACTGTTAGGCAGGCATACCTCATATAATGCGGTGACACATTACTTTGAATGCACTCTTAACAAACCGCAGGTAGATTCCTAGTTTGATATCCCTTTATTACTACTGAAAAAATGTACTTTTCTTAAACTTTATAACAATGGTATGATAAAAGGAGGTTGTTTTGGCAATTTAAAATTTGTCTCACCCTTCCATAATATGTAGCATAGATGATCATGTAAAGAACAATATTAAGAAAACTCATACTAATTGATTCATAACCCTACACTGGAAAATGTGTGTCTAGGAAAGACAGAGATCTTGTTTCACAATGACATACATATTAAAGGTAGGTAGGTGTTCACTGTAAAACACATTAAAAAAAGATTATGATTATTACAGGCAATTTGATGGACATTTAATATGGATAATTTGTATCATGAACATGTTCCCTTTAACTTAGAGATAAAACTTGAAAACACGCAAGGGAAGTATCATCCTATACATCAGACATGATATGTTATCAGTGTGAAGGTAAAGAAAATCTTTGCAATTGTTATATTTTTTTATTATTATTATTTTATGCTGTTTCTAAAAGTTCTTCCACAAGTAAAGGTCTCCACGATCACTTTATTGGGTGCACAATTTATAGAAAGGGTTATGCCATTTTTTAATAGCAGAGTATGGTAAAATACATTTTGCAATGAGCCTTTAGTACTGCACATTAATGGTCATGATTATTGCATTGGTTAGCATTGCTGCTTCATTGGACTGCGGATCTGCTTTAGCTCCATAGTATGTTCTCACTTTCTGTGTGCACATCCTTTGGGCATTCAGGTTTCTGCCAGCATCTCAAAGACATTTACCTGTTTAGGTATGTGTAATCATTCCTGTATATGCCCAGAAATGAACTGGTGACACATTAAGAATGGATTCAGTCCTATCTTGTGTAAGAGACTGCTGGGATATGCTCTGGCTATCTGTGGCCCTGCCGTGGAAAAAAAATAGCAGAGTGGACAGCTCAAAATTTCTTAAAGCTAGCTGTAAGTATGATAAATGTATTTAAATCATATACTATTTATTGCTTTCTGATAACATATGTTAATTTTAATAATTAAACTAAGATTATGGTTTCTGTATTTAAACGTTAGAAACTACAGCTCCTGGGTATTAGCACAACATTAAAACTTTTAAATGTGTACAGGTATACAGTTAGGTATATTTGGACAGAGACAACTTTTTTCTAATTTTGGTTCTGTACATTACCACAATGAATTTTAAATGAAACAACTCAGATGCAGGGATTGTGTTAACAAATGCTTTAGTTGCCTCACATTTTTATGCAATCGTGTTGTTCAACCCACTGAATTAAAGCTGAAAGTCTGCACTTTAACTGCATCTGAGTTGTTTCATTTCAAATTCATTGTGGTAATGTACAGAACCAAAATTAGAAAAAAGTTGTCTCTGTCCAAATATTTATGGACCTAACTGTATGTTTTTTTTCCATTTCAGTTGCTGCTGTATTTGCCATTAATTCTGCATTGAGTAAATCATTGATTTAGCCCCTTTCTGTGACAACACATTCAACTATAAATTTGCTGTACTTATTGATTAGTCTCTCACAACACAATGTTGAAATGCTGGCCCACTACTTTTTCAGAAGAGCTTCGGCTCAAAGAAAATGGTGGGTTTATGAACATGAGCTCATCACCTCATGTATTGACGACAACAGCTCAATGAGTTTTAAGCCTTACCTAGACCTTTCTGAAAAAGATATTTTATTTATTTTCTTCAACTATTTTGCTTTACTTTGGCTTGTGTTCTTTGGATCTTTGTGCTGTGGTTGAGTAACCCGCCACGATTTACCTCAAACTCACCAATGGATGTGACATGCTTCTGTAGAATTCTCTAAACAAAAACAAAACAAAAAAGAATTCATGATTACCAAATGTTTTTTTCTGGTAGATGAATCATGGCCATGGTCATTGCAAGTTGTGAAGGAGATCTGTGACTCATGAGATATTCTTCTAGGTTTTTTTGTGATGCCATTCAAATTTATATTGCTTACTCAATGAATTGATACTTCTTGGAAGACTGCCTTCTATTCTTTTTTTTTAAAGTTTTCATAAATAGCCTTTTTATTTTACATGGTGTGGTGCAAAAATGTGCATTCTCATGGTTTAATTTACTCATAATTGCATTGGGCATGACTGGCCTAAATGCTAAAATACTATTTATTTTAATTTCTGAAAAAAATCTGGAAACAGTCTGCTTTATTAATGTAGGAGTCCAATTGAAAGGGGAAAGAACTTCAAAACAAATGCTAACCCACAAAATGGTGTCACTATATCCATCCATCCATTATCCAACCCGCTATAACCTAACTACAAGGTCACGGGGGTCTGCTGGAGCCAATCCCAGCCAACACAGGGTGCAAGGCAGGAAACAAACCATTGGCCAGGGCGCCAGCCCACTGCAGGTGTCACCATATTCACTGTACAAAATATCCAGCAGCATATAAAATCACACTAAAGCAGTATTATCCAGGTCACTGTGTGTGTACGAGTGTATATTCAGTTTATCACACACAAAGACAATTTCCCCTCAGGGATTAATGCAGTATACCAAATACCAAAAAAATAATAATAATGAGTATTTGAATCTGAATGTGTACATTGAAATGATTAACACTTTTCCACATTTTTCTACTCTGCTGCCTAGTATACACAATTGGAATATGTTAACGACAGACTATATTTCACTTAAGAACAAGACAGGTCCTCATTGCATATACCTTTGAAATCTTTGACACATCCAGCAAAAATGAATTCACATACCACAAATGGCCTTACTAATGCACATACTGGGGTAAACTTTATCTAGAACTATGAATACACCAAAGTGAAGAATCAAGCTATTTTTATTGTAAATGTGAATCTAAAGCTGTTGAAAGAATTATCAGATTATAAAGGGAAGGCTATAAGTAAACATTGGAATCTTTATATGTGTCTTGGTCCACTAGCAGGTCCATTATGATGAAGGTTAAATGAGATGGTATGTTTCAAGAGAATGAATAAAGAAAACCATTCACAATCTCAGATTGTTGAGAAAGGTAATTGTAAGACTTATTATTACTTTAAGCATAGTTTTGAAGTAAGACTTCACTTCATAATATTACAACTAAATGTTGTGGGCAATACTCATTGACTTAACTTTTAAACTAAAAGCATGGTATGTTCCCTGGAGTAGGCTTTATGAATGTTTTAGTCTGGATGCAAAAATTAGCAATCAATGAGCCAAATAAAAATCGCCACAATGCTGAAGGGTAATGGTGCCAGCATTACGCATTTTTAGAAGCCTTTCAGCCTAGAGGATGGAGAAAATATAGCAAGACTACAGTCCACAGACATCCAACATATGCATACGCACACATACCCCATGCAGGAGAACATACAACTGCCTCACTGAGCAACCCTCAAGCAGGTCTTGACTGACTGAACAGCATGAAGCCAGTTTTTGATGGTAGTACAGCTGGAAGAGGTGTTGATGGAAGATATGGAAACCTCAAGAAGGGTTAAATTATAAAGTCAGACTTCCAGACTGCAGGAGATGCAAGGCCAAGAGATTTCCAGCTGTAATCTACAGTAAAAGCATCTTGGTTGCAACAGTAGTAGTCATTAAAAACCTCTGCTGTGAGAAAGAAAGAGAAAATGAGGAAAGAGAGGAAAAGTCCTGGAGAGGGGAATTAGAGAAGAACAGAGGAACAGCGAAAGAAAGAATCTCAGAGAGGGATTCAGCCACATAGCAACAGAAAGCTGCAGCTGGAGGACATTTGCAGGAAGGTTCCTGTAACGTTAAGGTGGCAAAGATGACACAGGGGATTCTATTTGTAATCCCATGAGATATTCAGTTTGGGGGTGTAGGGTAGAATCCATGGACAAGTTTAAATTGTGTGTGGCGATGATCTGGATGTTTTTAGCAATATGTGATATTTTGACAGATAGTTTGCCAGCACAATACAGAGAATGGGTAAAGGTCCATCAGCCAATGAGATATGATCAGGAGAGTTTTGAAGAAAGCTTTATGGAGGAGGGAGTACAGACCAGACACAGGTTTGGACTTAGGAAAGAGAGTTGAAACAAATGAGTCTGGGGATGAATTAGAAGAGCGTAAGAGCGCGGAACACTACATTTCCTGAGCATAGACCTCAGCTATAAAACAGAAAAAGTAGGAAGTGAAAGGGACAGAATGCCTAGATCACAGAGAGGAGAATGTTTTGAGCCCTGTCTTATTAAATATACACCTCAGTACAGATACCAGACTGTCACCAAGGAGGAAACTGGACCGCCAGGTGCCAACACACCCCTACATCTTAAGGGAATAAGACACAATGGACTCAACAATAGGAGAAAGGGACTTTAATTTATGAGAAAGAACAGGGAATGCAGCTGAGCAAGGAGATAAAAAATATTGCGTCTATGAGAAACCAGGAAAGGGGGTGCTGAAGAAGGCAGACCCACCTCAGCTCCAGACTGACCTTGGAGTAAAGGTAAGGTGGAAGAAGTCAAAAACAGAGGAAAAGAAATCCACCCCCTGCCCCCACCAAATTGTTGCAGATCAGAGTGAAGTGTTTAATAGGTGGCTTCTTCAAGACACCACAGACTTGACAGAGCATCAGTACTTATGATAGGGAGAATGAAAGAGCATACATCTAATAAAGTTAATTCTAGTGGGCATACGTATTCATTTTAATAACTACCAGACTGAAACAGAGTGAGACAGGAAGGTTGGACTGTAAGGAAATGTCATCTCTGGCACCTTTCAGATTGTGATAAAAGCTGGCAATGGTAAACTCCAGAACTGTGGCACAAATGTCTGATTCTAGGTATATGAAGGTACCTGCCTGAAGAATGAATGAGGGGAATTAAGAAAGATGACAAAAAGAGAAAACTTAGCCCAGTTAATCTTTCAGTCATATAGGGCTTTATAAAAGATAAACAAACTTGAGAACATTGTGGGGATCAGCAGGAGCATTACCAAGGTACAGCAGAACAGGGTATATCATTAATAAATATCGGACTGATATTGTCTGAGTTGTGGAGAGCTACTGCCAGAGGCTCTAATGAGAGAATAAAGAGAAGTGAAGAAAGAGGACAACCCTGTCTGGCTCCTTGACATACATGGAATGTGGAAAAAAGGTTAGTAATAGTATTAGTGAGAAGGATTGAAAATGGAGAGAAATAAAAGGTAGGAACCATGTTAATAAAGGCAGGGCCAAAGCCCTTTCCAGCAAGGACCTTCCACAAAAAGGGCCAATTCATCCTGACAAATGACTTTTCTGCATCAAGGGAAAAGATAGCAGCTGGCAGGGAAAGGGTAGTAGTAATATGCAGGACATTGTTAACTGCATGATGGAAATTGGTAAAAAGCCAGTTTGGTCTGAATAAACCATGTAATCTGAAAAGCAAGCACCATTCCCAGCAGCTTGACATCAGAATTCATCAGTAATAGTGGATGATAACTAGAGCAGTCAGTTGGGTCCTTATCTTAGTTAAGTAATAGGCTAATCAGAGCCAAATTCAATGATATGTTGAGGTGGGAGGCAAAGCGATAGAATTAAGCATCTAAACAGTGCTGCTAAAAGATACTTCCAAAAGGTAGGTAAGACTTTGGGGGGCAAACCATCAGAACCTGGAGATTTCCCAGAAATCATAGCGTCTAGCACCTCTTTTAGTTGATTACGTGAAAGGGGAACATACAGAGCAGAGGCCTTTGACTCCAACAGTTCCAGAAAGAACAGGCAGTTTAGAAACAAGTCCACATCCACAGGATCAGAGTGGGAGGATGAAAAGGACAGATCAAACTAGAGTTAAACTCAACTGCATTTTGAATGTGTCAGTAATTTTCCTTTTATGTTGGAATCAGTGTTTGTCTTGTAGAATACATGAAACAATCATTTGATACATAGTTGATATGATTTTAAGAGAACATCACGTTATGGGCCCCACGAGTGGGCCACAGCAACAAAAATGATAAGTCGGCAAATCCTAAAGTGTATACAAGCTTTGCCTCGACCAGCGGACTCCCTGCATTAAACAAGTATGGAACTGATCTCTGCCGACCTTCAATGGTGCCATACATCCGGGTCTTTGGCTCTGAAGTCTGTTGTCTGTAGAATACAGCTAAAGTTGAGCAGCAATGAAGCTTTCAGTCCCTCGTCCAAGTTGCCTCTTTTTATTTACATTCAGTAAAGTCATTATAACACTGCATATATTTCAGTTTTTCCCCACTTTTGATTTAACAGCATGAATATATATTAGAATTACATTTCCTATTATATGTTCACATT
This sequence comes from Polypterus bichir lapradei, assembly GCA_026402145.1. NCBI lineage: Eukaryota > Metazoa > Chordata > Cladistia > Polypteriformes > Polypteridae > Polypterus > Polypterus bichir. The sequence continues at coordinate 43,859,855 of JANRMT010062856.1, forward strand.
CTCAGGTTTGTCCTCAATAACTCTTCATTTCACCAAGAGCTACAACAGACAGGATCACATAAATATACCCATGTACCAAAGTAAGCCCTAGCCGCTTGGGTGATATAAGAAACGTTTACAGAATACTGTACTTAAAGCAAGCTGTGTTTAGCTGTCTGACAAAACTCTGGTCTGAGACACAACTAGTTTCTTCATTGTAGAACTCTCTTTTTTTTCCCCAAATAACATTCCTGTAGGTATGAAACAACAGTATTAACCGTCAAACAAAATCCATCAATGTTGCTCCATCACGTTTCATATACTTTAATAAACTAACCATTTCATATTCATACATGTATAAAATAATACAGCAGTAATCGCTAATCACAAATATCTCAGTCACTCTATAACTTAACACTTAATACAGTTTACAAAATACCTGTTTAATAAATATACCAAGTGTTTAGGAGCTGCGCGAATATTTACAAACTTGCAGTCTTGCCTGGGGAGAATTATTCACTTTACAGTTGCCTATATGACGCGAAACGGCGGTCCTTGTAACTGGACTGCTTGCCGCCCGCATTTAGCGAATTTTAAACTTCGCGTTTCCATAGCAATACTCGTCATCATACTACACTATCTTTCCGAAATTCACATTGGAGTATAACTTATGTTAAAATCTTCCAGTTTATCGCATACTAAACTTGAGCAGTAATAAACCCAGCATGCTCTGAGCTCGTCATCCATATTTCGTCTGAGCCTGGGGAGAGCGGAAGTCTGCCCTCACAGCGCAACTCCGACTGAACTGATTCAGCGTGAAACGTTCCTGCCGATTACTGCGCCATTCTACAGTCCGTTTTCACGGTCCACTGCACAAACAGGAACCGATTGTTTCTCATATGAAAACGTAGATGATTCTTTTAGGATAAAATTTTTTTTATTGTGACCACATATTTTCTCAACGTTTGAGTGCAACAATGAACAGTGATGTTTTATGGCATGAAAACTGTGGTTGGGCCATACCAGGATGTTTGTGTACCTGTGCAGACTTCTCTAATGTAAACGTCAACTTACTCGACTTATAATGACTGCCACTCTTTTGATAGTGACTAGTGAAACTTGCAGGTTTACGCACTTTTCATCCCACTAAACATCAAACAATAAGGTGCTGATGCTTGGTCTGTCTCAGCTGGCACCGGCGCGGTGGCGTAGCTAGGACGGGCGGAGGGGGCGGTCCCCGGGGCTGCATTATTGACCGAAAGGCTCAGTACAATTCGTGTGTAAACAGCAAGATTCGGAAAAATATCACTCATGAACGAAAAAAGTAAAATTCTGATTTTTAGCCACAAATGCTTCAAAAATAATTTTCTGACTGTCCTTCTGTGACGGCATCAGACACAGCAGTTGAAATTTATGAGGCAATAACAAAAATAAACATAACACCGATAATAATTTCTAGGAAGATAAACAACTAATTTACAATTTATAATTTTGTTTCGTTATTAATCCTAATGCGTTCTTGCTCTGCGCAGAAAACATCCTCACCTATTACTTGTACACTACACTGGTTCTGGTTTTCCCAGCGTCTTCATCTTCTTCTTGTGGCTGCTCCCAATAGGGGTTGCCACAGCAGATCATCTTCTTCCATATCTTTCTGTCCTCTGCATCTTGTTCTGTTACACCCATCACCTGCATGTCCCCTCTCACCACATCCATAAACCTTCGCTTAGTCCTTCCTCTTTTCCTCTTCCCTGGCAGCTCTATCCTTAGCATCCTTTTCCCAATATACTCAGCATCTCTCCTCTGAAAATGTCCAAACCAACGCAATCTCGCCTCTCTGACTTTGTCTCCCAACCGTTCAACTTGAGCTGACCCTCTAATGTACTCATTTCTAATCCTGTCCATCCTCGTCACGCCCAATGCAAATCTTAGCATCTTTAACTCTGCTACCTCCAGCTCTGTCTCCTGCTTTCTGGTCAGTGCCACCATCTAAAACCCATATAACATAGCTGGTCTCACTATCGTCCTGTAGACCTTCCCTTTCACTCTTGCTGATACCCATCTGTCACAAATTACTCCTGACACTTTTCCACCCTGCCTGCACTCTCTTTTTCACCTCTCTTTCACAATCCCCATTACACTGTACTGTACAACTCCCTGCATCCTCATCATTCCACTGACCTCCTTCTCATTCACACACATGTATTCTGTCTTGTTCCCACTGACCTTCATTCCTCTCCTCTCTAGAGCATATCTCCACCTCTCCAGGGTCTCCTCAACCTGCTCCCTACTATCGCTACAGATCACAATGTCATCAGCAAACATCATAGTCCATGGGTACTCCTGTCTAATCTCATCTGTCAACCTGTCCATCACCACTGCAAATAAGAAAGGGCTCAAAGCTGATCCCTGATGTAATCTCACCTCCACGTTGAATCGTTGCATCAGTCACTCCTACCGCAGACCTCACCACTGTCACACTTCCCTCGTACATATCCTGTATCACTTTTATGTACTTCTCTGCCACTCTCGACTTCCTCATACAATACCACAACTCCTTTCGAGGCACCCTGTCATATGCTTTCTCCAGGTCCACAAAGACACAAAGCAACTCCTTCTGGCCTTCTCTAAACTTCTCCATCAACATCCTCAGAGCAAACATTGCATCTGTGGTGCTCTTTCTTGGCACGAAAACATACTGCTGCTCACTAATCATCACCTCACTTCTTAATCTAGCTTCCACTACTCTTCCCCATAACTTTGTGCTGTGGCTCATCAATTTTATCCCTTGATGCTTCCACAGGTATGTCATTTGGACCAATGGCCTTTCCATTTTTCATCTTTTTTATAGCTGTCCTTACTTCCTCCTTGCTAATTCGTTGCACTTCCTGATTCACTATCTCCACATCATCCAACCTCTTCTCTCTCTCTTTCTCTTCATTCATCAGCCTCTCAAAAAACTCTTTCTATCTGCTCGACACACTCTCCTCGCTTGTGAGTACGTTTTCATCTTTATCACCCTAACCTGCTGCACATCTTTCCCAGCTCAGTCCCTCTGTCTAGCCAATCGGTACAGGTCCTTTTCTCCCTCCTTAGTGTCCAACCTCTTATACAACTCATCATATGCCTTTTCTTTAGCCTTCGCCACCTCTCTCTTCACCTTGCGCCTTATCTCCTTGTACTCTTGTCTACTTTCGACATCTCTCTGACTATCCCACTTCTTCTTTGCCATCCTCCTCCTCTGTATACTCTCCTGTATTTCCTCATTCCACCACCAGGTTTCCTTTTCCTCCTTCCTCTTTCCAGATGTCACGCCAAGCACCCTTCTTGCTGTCACCTTTACTACATCTGCTGTAGTTTCCCAGCTGTCTGGTAACTCTTCACTGCCACCCAGTGCCTGTCTCACCTCCTCCCTAAATTCAACCTTGCAGTCTTCCTTTTTCAACTTCCACCATTTGATCCTTGGCTCTGTCCTCACTCTCTTCCTCTTCTTGATCTCCAACGCCATCCTACAGACCACCATCCTATGCTGCTTAACTACACTTTCCCCTGCCACCATTTTGCAGTCTTCAATCTCCTTCAGATCAACTCTTCTGCATAGGATGTAATCTATCTGCGTTCATCTTCCTCCACTCTTGTACATCACCCTATGTTCCTCCCTCTTCTTAAAATACGTATTTACCACAGCCAAATCCATCCTTTTGGCAAAATCCACTATCCTCTGACCTTCTTCATTCCTCTCCTTGACACCATACCTACCCATCACCTCCTCGTTTCCACTGTTCCCTTCACCAACATGCCCATTGAAATCCGTTCCAATCACCACTTTCTGTCTCTTGGGTACACTGTTCATCACTTCATCCAACTCACTCCAAAAATCTTCTTTCTCACCCATTGAACACCCAACTTGTGGTGCATATGCACTAACAACATTCATCATCACACCTCCAATTTTCAGCTTCATAACCATTATTCTGCCTGACACTCTTTTCACCTCCAAAACACTCTTGATATACTGTTCTTTCAGGATAACCCCTACTCCATTCTCCTCCTATCCACACCATGATAGAACAATTTGAATCCACCTCCAATCCACCTGGCCTTACTCCCCTTCCATTTAGTCTCTTGCATACACAATATATCAACCTTCCTACTCTCCATCATATCTGCTAATTCTCTCTCCTTACCAGTCATACGGCCAACATTCAAAGTTCCTACCTTCATTTCCACTCTCTTTACTTTCCTCCTCTCCTCCTGCTTCCAGACACGTCTCCCCCCTCTCCTTCTCCTTCTTCTTCTTCAGCCAACAGTAGCCCAATTTCCGCCAGCACCCTGTTGGCTAACAGTACTGGTTGGCGGTCATTGTTAACCTGGGGCTCGACTGATCCGATATGGAAATTTGTATTGTTGTCTGCATATTGATTTGGCAAAATTTTACACTAGATGCCGTTCCTGATGTAACCCTCCCCATTTAGCCGGGCTTGGGACCGACACGAAGAAACAAACTGGTTTGTGCATCCCCTGTGGCTGGGTTTCCCAGCATAATTATATTAAACTAATAATTAGAACACGGCTCATCAGTGTATCTATACTATATTCTTGTCTAGCTGATGCTTATAAATAATTGTATGTGAAACATTATTGCTGTTTCTCGATATATATATATATATATATATATATATATATATATATATATATATATATATATATATATATATATATATATGAATAAATCTGGGCAAAATTTATCTTAATTTTTCTCTATACGTCATTTTAATTTTCTATTTAAATAGGTTAAAATATTCAGATATGTTGGAGGGTGGCAAATTGAAGCACCACCCCGCCCCAAGCGGCATGAACTCCAGCTACGCCACTGGCACCAGATCATTGAGATGCCCTCTGAAATCATCATTATCATCTGAAAACTGTGGCCATATAGATTTAATAGTAAAATAAGAGCTCACAGCCACTTGCTGCACAGAAAAACCTATGTTCTATGAACTGCCTACATTGAAACACCAACATTTTAAGTTTAGAACTGAATGGCTTAGAGATGACAAAGACAAGTTGCAATAATATGGAACTACATGTAATGTACAGACTACATGCAGTGCTTGACTAGAATTACACACTGCATATCTGGCAGCAGTACCAACACCCTCAAGGTCCAGTGTTTGCTGATCAGAACAAGGCCAGTAAACAACTGAAAAACACATCTGTTCTTTCTGCACAGAATCCTGGTACTGCTGGCTTCTTTTCCACAAAGTGTAAGGATCAGATGTTGGGTTCTTTTGTGGTGTCTTCAGAATGTAGTGCAGTCCTCATCAGTGCTGAGTTAAAAACAAATTACAGCACAATGTCTTCAGAAAGATCCATTACTGATATTCATCTCCTTCCTTTTTTTAAATTACCGTGGATACCTTTAAGGCAGCAAATTGTGGTGGAGTTTTTGTACTTTTTGTATAGAAAAATTATATTTGTGGATCAATGTGCTTTTAATCATTAGCTTTGGAATTATTAAAATGTATGCTTAAATTTTCAAGTAGCTGAAAGGCCATTTATTTGTCAGCATAAGGCTACTGGATTTATGCTTGCAAGTGGCCTGTCTTTCTTTTTTGCTGCTAAGTTTAAAACTTTGTGAGATAATGACAAGTCAGGGACACTGTGTACTTTGAGAAATGCAGCTGCTGAAATTTTAACCCTGAGAGATAGCTAAATAGGCCACTAGTTTTATATATATATATATAGTATATATATATATATATGTGTGTGTGTGTGTATGTGTAAGCCCATGCTGTAAAAAAGCCCGGGGTCCTAGAAACTATTGAATTCATCAGAAAAAAAATTGAAATGTAGAGATGTCAGGTAATTGAAAGGAACTACTCTGGGCATCTTTCTCCTAGGAAGTTTCGATTTGCAGATGTGCTCGCATCACTTGTGTTATTAGCGGCTAAACAAGTTTTCTGTTTCATTGGAGGGAGAGCCCTTAACCCGACCCCACCGCTCACTTCCGGGCTGGACAAAGACACACACTTCCACATGTTGTCATTTATATATAAGATATGGCAAATCTAAATATACGGTTTAATGCTTTTTTATGTATCAAATTTTTATACTCAAGTTCAAGTAAAATGTTATGATTAGTTAGCTTTAGGTTATATAAGAAATAATAAAATTAAAAGCTTGTGTCTGTATTTTCTTATTTTCTCTAAACAGCTAGAAAGCTGCCTATGCTTTATCAGCTCAAGGCCACTTGCTTTCACTTACGGTGGCCAGGCCTCTGCCAGCAAGCTCTGACACTTGTATGGGGAGATGACATGACAAGAAAAGTGTATGCCATTGTATTAGAAATGTAGCTGCTGGGGAAAAATAAAAATACAGGTCAATAACTTGTGCTTGACAAATCTGGTGTACGTGACAGAAAGCATGTTCTACGGGGTGTGTGGTAGGAGTCATGCAGGCCCTTCATGCTTACAGTGTACAAAACAAGTGCTACTTCTTGAGCGTCTAACGGGTGTGGACTCATCGGGCCCCAAACTAAGGAAACTAACAGATGTACTCCACCTTTAGATTTTCGGTAATGCTGATTCAGGCTAATATTTTGAAATACTTGTGTAACTAAAGTCATAAGACAAGAAACCCTATAAAAAATCTGGAACACCGACCCCTCTGTGCAGATGAAGGGCGGTGTCCTAGGACTGTGCTTCTCTGTCATTTAACCTTTGCCTGGTGTGTATCAATAAAAGAATTTTACTAACTTTAATTATATCTCTCTGTCTTCAGTCACAAGAAAAACGACACTATAGAAAAAGTGTCCACACTGCTTAAAAGAAACAGTCTGAAGGGATGCCTGTGCAACAAGAAACTATTCCTTTGTGTGGCCCGGTATCTTATATGTGGGTCCTTCTGATTCTAACTTAATGGTGGGAATTGATCAATAAACAAGCTTTAGACACCTGAACAGGGAAAGGAGTAATGCTGGCAAGTTTCTGTCAGATGATGGAAACTAGATGATGAACATTAGTGGGCTGGAAAAGTAGGTAATAGTGGGCTTTGATGCTAGGTAATGGTGGGAAGAACAAGAAGGAGGAGGGTATTTTGCATAAATAATAAGAATTGTAATAAAAATAAGCTTCTGCCAAACTGCTGACACTCACTTCATTGAACTGAGTAGGCTCTGTGCATTTTGCAATAAAGTCTTATTCTGATTGCGTATTCAGTGTCTTTTTTTAAAGAATGCTTTCTCCATGATACATGCTGCATGGTGTCGACTGGGAAAGGCAGGAACTGAAAGTGCTAATACACAATTAAAAAAAAAATTATAACATGCGGTTCGGATTCTAGTACAGGCAAAGATCTCCAAGCCTCTTTGCTAAACTGTAAAGCTCATGTTGCACATGCAAGGGCACAAAGAACACTGCAGGGCTAATTGATTCAGCACCTCAGCTAGATACAGGCCTGCAGTACACAGCATGAGGAAACTTTCACATACTACAAGAAGCAACATTATTCTAAAGAAGTAATTACAACAAAAATACAGTAGAAAACTGGAAAAAAATGGTTAAGGTGACAAAGCTGAGGATTGTTGTAAACATTTGAATGTGAGAGAGAAATTTGGTTTGTCCGCAGTTTTTACAGAGAGACCATGATATAACATTAAAAAAAAATCACAAAGTGCACAGCTGTCATGTACAAACGTAGTACAAGTAAATATAGTATAGCAATGAGCATAATACTTATGATGAAACATTAATTCAAACATAGTAGGCATTAGACATTTATTCAACATTTAGATTTGACTGATGATTAATGCAAATGATAGCTGTTTTATGACTTAAACCTGTAGATTTTTTTAAAATTGAATTTATTTAGAAGATTAATAGCAGTTGGGATGAAGGAGCAATTGAACCAATTGTTTTTTATCCTTGAAATCTTGAACCTGTGACCTGATGGCAACAACTGGAATTAAAAATGTAGAGGATGTGTCTTGTCTGACAGAATCCACACTGCCTTTCGTAATACTTGCTTGTTAAACAGGTCAGTGAGATTACACTTTTGAGACCTTATTATTTTTCACTCCATTTTACAATTTGATTCATTCTATTTTTGTTTCTAAAATTTTAATAACAAGTTCAATTTCTGAGGGAAACTCATTACTTTTCTTTTTGCACATCCGTTTAAGCCACGGATGTCGAACTCCAGTCCTGGAGGGCCGCAGTGGCTGCAGGTTTTCATTCGGACCCTTTTCCTAATCAGTGACCAGTTTTCACTGATAATTAACTTCTTTTCCCTACATTTGCCTGGTTTTTAAGGATTCAGTCCTCTGAATTGATTCTTTTCATCATTAAATGGTAACCAAACAGAAATAAGACATGAAATGAGCTGACAAATGACCAGCTAAACTGGGGCTTCAGACTCCAACCAATCTCCTAATGAGAAGCCGATTCTTGCTGTTAATTAAACCCACTATTTAATTCCATGGCATGTTGCTGCTCTCATTCTGCTACAGCATACAATTGCAAAACTGTTGATTTTTCTGTTTTTTCTAAGAGCAAAATGTTTTGGTGACCCGAGAGATCAGCCTTACCGAGACCTCCACCCTTCTTTATTTCCACATATTGTGTGATGGGCACAGGTGAGCTGGTCATGCTTTGTGTCTCATTATTGTTTGTCTGCTAATTAAGGAAAAAGAAACAACTAAGGGGCCTGAGTCCAGTTAATTAAAACTAAGGCAAAGAAGTTAATTAGCAGCCAAAACTGGTCACTAATGAAGAAGATGGTTAGAATGAAAACCTGCAGCCACTGCGGCCCACCAGGACAGGAGTTCGACACCCTTGGTTTAAGCAGTCAGAAACGCCAATGAGAATGACCTTAAAAATCACAATGGAGTCGAGGTCCATCTTCTATTTGAGTTCTTTTACCGTTCCAGTAGATGGCAGCATTACATCTTTTCTGATGACGCGGAAGACGATCGGTTGTTTCTGGCCGAGTAACGAAGATCGGTATTCGGAACAGAAAGCAGTGGGGTGTGTGTTACTACACGGAGCCAGAACACCACTACAGTCATGGAGGATCAACAAACGGTGTTGCAGTTCTTAGCTGAAGTGGAGGAAGTGGCGGAAGAAGTATTGGCTGATAAACAGCAGGTATATCTACTGTAGATATCATAATGGTAGCGATGATAATAATTCTAATTTACGGAGTTTTTTTTTTTTTATTCGCCGTAGATGATCGATTTGGATAAAAAGAGGAATCGTAACAGAGAGGCACTAAGAGTACTGCAGAATGACGGAGAATCCAGTAAGTCCAAGATTAGCTCCTCTCATGTTTTACAACAAGCGGCATCGCTTAGAATATGTCTAATGCAGAAGGCGTAGCACTATGTATGGAGACTGCCAGCAGTGCAGTTTCCGAAAAGCCGCTAAATAGCAGTCAAGATGCTAAAATACAAACTTCAGGGACATTTAGGTATTTAGTGGGATGTCCCAGTTGTCTCGCGTCGGTTTTTGTCAGGTCGCTTTATTTTTTTCCCTGAATGTTTATCCAAGTTCAGAATGTCTTAATTAAAGAGTGGATTGGTTTATTGTAGTGTTATTTGGTACAGGACGAAAAATAAATAAACCCTTACTAATCAAATTTAGGAACAAAAAGCCTTGTTAAATTGATACGTCAAAATATATAGGATAATCTCACTGTAAAGTCATTTTGAAACACTGTTCTGCCAAAATACGTTATAAAAGTTCGACAAACAGTTGTTGAAGTGTATAATGTAATTTATTACCTTGAGAATGTTGTGTAAAATAATAATCTTGAGTTCTCAAGTATGTTTCTGTCAACCCAACGAACCATAAAATACATCATATCCAAGTCTATATGTAATATACGGTATTGTTCAGTGTTGAAGTTTACACCTCACATGAACTAACTTAAAGTTCAGTCCACACGGATTAAAAAGAATAAATTCATGTTCATAGTTCACCATTTCAATTTTGAACTAGTTCATGTCCAGTTCATTTTGTATTTTTAAGGAGTGAGAATACATGACCCATGAGTTTACTTGCATCCATTTTGCATGCCTTATTAGGCTATTACAGTGTTTTTGAATAAAATACAATATTTCCAAAGACTTTTTTTATTCAAATACACTTTATTGAGTTATACACAACAAACACATATAACCATATATGCCAATACCCTCCCGGTCAAAAAAGAAATTAAATAGATGCAAATGTACATATAAATTGCCGCTCTATTTCCAACCGTGTGACACAAATGGTGACTGTGGAACCAGTATGTAAATGAACTAACCAATTACGCTGCCGGTCAAAATTCTTGTCACATATTGCATGTCCAATGGGGAAAAAATAAAGTGGCCTCGCGAAGTACAATGTTTTCCTAAAAGTGAAAGCAGAGCTTCACCAAGTGCTTGTGTCAGTGGGAGTGCACCTTAAGGACAAGCAGGCAGACACAGACAGTGCCTATTTGATTTTACATTATTTTTTTTCCCCCAAATACAAATAAATGGTAAATTCATATGAAATAAATATTCGTAAAATTCTACTATTTGTGCTTCTCTGAATACCGTATTCAGATTCTGCTCCACCCCTAAATTACAGGGTAAGGAAATACGTTTAATCTGGACCTAAACCAGATCCAGAATGTCACATAAAACTGATCTAGCTCATGTTCAAGTTCTTCACTTGCAAGTACATTTATGTTAAGTTCACCGTTCTTAGAAAAATAAGCTTGTTCAATGAACGTGCTCTTTTGAGTTTGTTCATGTACAACACTGGTATTATTACTTAACAGTGAGATTCCAGCTCTGTATGTAAATTGGGAAAAGTGCAGTAATAAATGAACTGACAGATTTGATCACATGCTTTCATTAAAATATTTTACACCTTTATATTTATTCTTTGTGTTTTCAAAATACATTTCGTACATTTTTGGCAGTCGTCTTTAAAGGCGCCTTACAACATTTGTGATACAGTTGGTTACATTTCTTTTGGTTTTCCATTTGGAGCACAGGATGGTCAAGTGACTTGCTCAGGTGTCAGTAGTGGGATTCAACCCACAACCTCAGGGTCTGATGTCCAATGCCTTAACTACTACGCCACACTGTCATTCTTGACATATGCTTTTATGGTGTACAGTAATCCCTCGCTATATCGCGCTTCGACTTTCGCGGCTTCACTCTATCGCGGATTTTATATGAAAGCATAACTAAATATATAACGCGGATTTTTCGCTGCTTCGCGGGTTCTGCGGACAATGTGTCTTTTTACTTCCTGTATATGCTTCCTCAGTTGGTTTGCCCAGTTGATTTCATACAAGGGACGCTATTGGCGGATGGCTGAGAAGCTAACCAATCAGAGCACGCAGTTAAGTTCTCCTGACTGAGAAGCTAACCAATCGGAGCACGCAGGAGCTATGCAGTGTTAACCAGGAAGTCTCATCTCGCTCATTCAGCATCAACGTGCTTCGCTGTGTAAAGAGTTGTGCTCTTTAGTGTTTATCTTTGTGCATAGTCAAACCCTTAATTATGGCTCCAAAACAATCTGCTACTGCTTCAGGTGCCGTGCACAAGAAGAAGAAGATGTTAACGATTGCCGAAAAGGTAAACGTTTTGGATTTGTTGAAGGCTACGATTCTTTTTATTTAAAAAGTAGGAAAGGAATATAAGATCTACGGCTGCAGCGTCCTTTTAACCAGGGTGCAAAACGAGTTGTAAGTGGATGTAATAAGGCAGTAGTCTGGATGGAATCTGCTTTAGGGATTTGGATTGAAGACTGCCAGAAGAAGAACAACGGCAGTGCTACACAATCGCCTGAAGTGGCTCCTTTACAAGGGCTGTAACGCTCTCCTTTGTTGTGCAGTAAAATTAAACTCATTGTTATCGGACAAGTCATCGTGTCATTGTTGGTGAGTAACCATAATTTAATTTTCTTCTTACAGTGCTTAGTACATGTATGTACGTTTAGTGTCACTGTACACACATTTACTGTATACTATTTTTCTTGCAATGTACGTATTTATTGCTGGTGACCTGTCTATCGTAATGGCTGTAACATATGTGATATCGGAGACACTCAATATCTTTAAAATAATATTTAGGTTTTACTGTATACAAACAGTGTGTGTTTATATACATAATTTCAATGAATCTTACCTAATATCTAAGAGAATACAAAGGGATTATGCTGTATAACGCTGCGGGGAATATTTATAAACAGTGCGGGAGAGTTTATAAGGGCTTAAAATATATAAAAATAACCATACAAACATATGGTTTCTACTTCGTGGATTTTCACCTATCGCGGGGCGGTCTGGAACGCAACCCCCGCGATAGAGGAGGGATTACTGTACGCCTGAAAATATATAAACATCTTTCTATACATAATGTAGTAGTAGTGCTACTATCCTTGCATGTGCAGAGCATGGTGAAATTCACAGTTGCATGTCTAATCAACGACAACACATTACCAATATAGTGCCAAATAGTTGCAGGTACAATCAGTTGGTCAGTTATGTATTGCAACTTTCATTTATTTCACTCTAAGGTAATTTTGTTTATTTGTGAAACCTAAAAGTAGCAGCAATTACTTAAATATTTTGGGAATATCTCTCTATTATGTAAAAAAAAAAATCCTGCGACAAGAGGAGACTTTTTTGAAGAGAATTTTTTCAAGTCCCATGAGACTTTGGCCATGATATTTCAAGCACTTCTCTCAACCATATTCAGCCACGCACATGGTGCTCTCATTCGTGTGAATGCTTTTGTGAGCCAGAGTTCTTGCTCTCTCAAACAAATTAATGCCAAAAATGTTGATCGGTTACACTGCAAATTGGTTAAATGCATATCAGTAGACTTTGCTGAAACAGTTGGTGTTGATGGTGTGGAAGATGAAAACATCAACTTACAATATCCAGAAGAATATCTACAACCGTTAACACCATCCGGTCTTCCACCGCATGAATTACTGTAGAAAGAAGGATGTATCCAAGAAAGGTAGTGTAGTAAGTCTTCTGCGGATAAAATGAGACAACAAAGGAGATCTTGATATGTCATTTGTATTAAAACATTAACAGTTTCCCGTTAGAATAGTTTGCTAACAAATCTGAGCCAAACATTCGAAAAAAGTTGTTTTATTTAATCAAGAGAAAAAGAAACGAAATTCAATCTCGGGCAGTTACAGTGGTGCTTGAAAGTTTGTGAACCCTTTAGAATTTTCTATATTTCTGCATAAATATGACCAAAAACCTCATCAGATATTCACTCAAGTCCTAAAAGTAGATAAAGAGAAACCAGTTAAACAAATGAGACAAAAATGTTATACTTGGTCATTTATTTATTAAGGAAAATGATTGAATATTACATATTTGTGAGTGTCAAAAGTATGTGAACCTTTGCTTTGTATCTGGTGTGACCCTCCTTTGTAGCAATAACTGCAATTAAACGTTTCCGGTAACTTTTGATCATTCCTGCACACCGGCTTGGAGGAATTTTAGCCCATTCCTCCGTACAGAACAGCTTCAACTCTGGGATGTTGGTGGGTTTCCTCACATTAACTGCTCGCTTCAGGTCCTTCCACAACATTTCGATTGGATTAAGGTCAGGACTTTGACTTGGCCATTCCAAAACATTAACTTTATTCTTCTTTAACCATTTTTTGGTAGAACGACTTGTGTGCTTAGGGTCATTGTCTTGCTGCATGACCCACCTTCTCTTGAGATTCAGTTCATGGACAGATGTCCTGACATTTTCCTTTAGAATTCTCTAATCTAATTCAGAATTCATTGTTCCATCAATGAAGGCAAGCCGTCCTGGCCCAGATGCAGCAAAACAGGCCCAAACCATGATACTACCACCACCATGTTTCACAGATGGGATAAGGTTCTTATGCTGGAATGCAGTGTTTTCCTTTCTCCAAACATTACACTTTTCATTTAAACCAAAAAGTTCTATTTTGGTCTCGTTCATCCACAAACCATTCTTCCAGTAGCCTTGGCAACCCTGCCATGCACACCATTGTTGTTCAGTGCTCTCCTGATGGTGGACTCATGAACATGAACATTAGCCAATGTGAGAGAGGCCTTCAGTTGCTTAGAAGTTACCCTGGGGTCCTTTGTGACCTCGCCGACTATTACACGCCTTGCTCTTGGAGTGATCTTTGTATGTCGACCACTCCTGGGGAGGGTAACAATGGTCTTGAATTTCCTCCATTTGTACACAATCTGTCTGACTGTGGATTGGTGGAGTCCAAACTCTTTAGAGATGGTTTTGTAACCTTTTCCAGCCTGATGAGCATCTGAGATTTTCTGAGGTCCTCAAATCTCCTTTATTCGTGCCATGATACACTTCGATAAACAAGTGTTGTGAAGAGCAGACTTTGATAGGTTCCTGTTCTTTAAATAACACAGGGTGCCCACTCACACCTGACTGTCATCCCATTGATTGAAAACACCTGACTCGAATTTCACCTTCAAACTAACTGCTAATCCTAGAGGTTCACATACTTTTGCAACTCACAAATATGTAATATTCGATCATTTTCCTCAATAAATAAATGACTAAGTATAATATTTTTGTCTCATTTGTTTAACTGGTTTCTCTTTATCTACTTTTAGGACTTGAGTGAAAATGTGATGATGTTTTAGGTCATATTTATGCAGAAATATAGAAAATTCTAAAGGGTTCACAAACTTTCAAGCACCACTGTATACGTTGCATTGTCACGATGAAAGTCCAAACACAGAATCAAAACTCAGTGTGATATTGACAAATTTAATTAAAAAAATTGTTTTTACTGAAGTTTTACAGTAAGTGTAAATTTTTAAAAGTATTTGCGTTTATAATTTCAAAGCCAAACCGAGCGAAATTGTATTACTCAACAAATAACACTAATGCAACATGAAAAATTTACTTTTTAAATTATTACATTTTACTATTTTTTAATATGGTTAATTACTCTCTGTAATGCAAAATAGTTCTATTATGCAGATGTAACAATTCCCATGAAAATAAAAATCTGTTTAACTTGTACATTTGCATCGCCATACGTGATCGGCAGAATCGCAAAGAGGCTAGCACAGGCACGGGGGTTGGCAAGCGAAGCGAGCAGGGGGCAGAGCCCCCTAGTTTAAGAACAGAATAAATGAATGATATAGACTAGACAGGAAGCCATGCCTCTTGTAAGTGCAAATGACCAGTATCCATATAACAGCAGTGCTTGTAACATTTTAATACCTTTCAAAAAAGTGGCGAGGACATACTATAATATAAATTATATCTTCCCTACATGAAACGTTTAGAATGTTTTCAAAAAGTGGTGAGGACATATTTATCGTATAAATTATACCTATCCCTCATGACAGTTTTCATTTGAGAGTGGCACTAGCTGGCTAACTATAACATGCTACAGGATGTAAAATTGTATAGAATAAAAGCCCACAACCTTGTTTGATTATAGACTTAACACATAATATTATGTAGAAAAGGCTAGGACCATTTACTCTCATTGTGGATGTTGCCATGTCTCCTATTATCATTCTTTCACTTTGTACAGTAGCAGACCCATATATTCCATCTCACTCACTTCGTTTTTCCAAATCTGTGCTGTTTGTGTGCTTTGGGAATAGAGCTTTTAGTATAGTGGGTCCAACGTTATGGAATGCCCCGCTTTTGGAGCATTTAACTTGTACTTAAGTTTTAACCTTAGGTTTAAAATCAGTATCTTTTTTTAATATTGCTTTTTCCGATTTTTGTTAACAAATGTATGTATATTGTTTATTGATGTGTTTTAATATTTTGCATTGATGTACAGCCCTTTGGTATCTTGAAATGTGTTTTTAAATAAAACATATGTTGCCAGTGACATTTTCAGAAAATGTTTTAACCAAAATTATTCTTGCCATTGTTAATTTTTTTAAAGGGAAAAAATTTCTAAATTTGCAAATAAAAATTTTCAGTTTGAAATAATGTGTATATATTCAAAGGTTTTTTATATTGGAAGTCACCAGTCTTTTATTCAAAGAAGTGCTATGCTTAAGTTGTATCTGAATGTTTACTGGAATCAGACTACTAAAATGTTTGTGTTCTAATAATTTTTTTTTTAACCTTTTTTTTTCACACTAAATCTAGGCATGTGAATGTTTGATTAGTTAAGTCCTTAACCGGTTCATGTGGTAATCATGACTACAAATTGTCATGCATCCTGACCGCTAACAAGCAGACTGAATTCTTTGATATGTTCGGCAGCACAAACCACCTTGCTGCCTCTGCCATTTGTTTATGTATATTGGTGACATTAGTGACCACTACATTAATAGCAAAATCACCTACTATGATGTGCTGTACATTCATTTTATTTTATTTTTTTACATTTTGGAAGGCCACAAGTAACTGTTTCTGAAAATAGACGTGTGATCCTGTCTCTGTTGTGAAAATTGATGAAACTAGATGGAATGGGAGAATTTACGGTAACAAAACACACACAAAAAAAAAAAACAAATGTGAAATACTGCTATATCATTTGCTTGGATATAAAGATAACAACAGATCAGGGAAGAAAGAGGGTTGTCTTTACACATTTTATAAAAGAGAAAAACAGAATTAATAGTAAACTTTATATTGCAGGAACACTGCATTAAACATCATTTTACAACTTAACATTTCCTACTTAATTTTGTGTTTTACAATGAAATACAATATTATTGGATGATTTATAGACTATGCTTCTTTCGATGATGTACAGTCATATGAAAAAGTTTGGGAACCCCTCTCAGCCTGCATAATAATTTACTGTACTTTCAACAAAAAAGATAACCGGGGTACAGTGGAACCTCGGTTCACGACCATAATTTGTTCCAAAACTCTTGTAACACGATTTGGTCGTGAACCGAAGTAATTTCCCCCATAGGATTGCATGTAAATACAATTAATCTGTTCCAGACCGTACGAACTGTATGTAAATATATTTTTTTAAAAGATTTTTAAGCACAAATATAGCTAAGTATACCATAGAATGCACCGTGTAATAGTAAACTAAATGTAAAAATATTGAATAATACTGAGAAAACCTTGAACAACAGAGAAAACTAACCCTGCAATAGTTCGCGCTATAGCGCTACGAACCGCTCACTAAAAACACTTTTTTTTTTTTTTTTTTTAAATGAGTTTTAAGCACAGGGAAAAAAATGAACATTTGAAAAATCCATAATTTTAATAAACCACCAAGAAAAGTAACATTGCAACAATGCACGCTATGAACCAATCGCTGTAAACAGAAGTGAAAACAAAAACAAGCCCAGCGCATTCTTTTTTTTTTTTTTCGCGGATTTTCTGTCTGGAACGCAACCCCCGCGATCGAGGAGGGATTACTGTACTTTATTAATTTTATTGCAATCCATACAGAGCAATCAAGTTTTTACAAAAAGAAAAATTAAGTTAAAAACCGATCGATCCCCACCCCTGAGAGAGAGAGCAAGCCAAACGGCGTGAAATTTAAGGCTTGTAAACATACCTAAATTAATAAATTCTCTGTGCTTTATGAGCTTATTTTAGAATATTACTGATTAGATCCTGCCATGTTTTGAAAAAAGTCTGTACGGATCCTCTAACTGAGTATTTGATTTTTTCCAATTTCAAATAGTATAACACATCAGTTTCCCACTGACTTAAAAGAGGAGAGTTTGGGTTCTTCCAGTTTATCAGAATAAGTCTGCGTGCCAAAAGTGTAGTGAATGCAATCACAATTTGTTTGTCTTTCTCCACTTTAAACCCTTCTGGAAGAACCCCAAACACAGCTGTTAATGGGTTAGGAGGGATTGTGAGTCCAAGGCTGTCTGAAAGGTAATTAAAAATTTTTGTCCAGAATAATGTTAATTTGTTGCAGGCCCAGAACATGTGACCCAGTGAAGCTGGGACTTGGTTGCAGCATTCGCAGGTTGGATCATGTCTTGGAAACATTTTGGAGAGTTTTAGTCGAGACAGATGTGCTCAATATATAATTTTGAGTTGTATAATTGTATGCTTTGCGCATATGGAGCTCGAGTGAATTCTCAATTGCTACTTTCCACTCCTTTTCTGATATATTGATTGAGAGATCTTTTTCCCAGTGTCCTCTTGGATCTTTGAAAGGGAGGGGATTGTAAAATGATTTTATATATTGTAGAGATGGTGTCTAAGTCCTTGAGATAGAGCAATATTTTTTCCAGCATGGATGAAGGTGCAAGATGAGGAAAATCTGGAAGGTTCTGTTTAACAAAGTTCCTGACTTGAAGATAGTGAAAGAAATGTGTAGTTGGAATGTAATTGTTCATAGGATGCAAAGACGTTGTCTATATAAAGATCTCTAAGCAAGTTAATTCCAAATTTTTTCCAGGTATTAAAAACTGCATATGTTTGCGAAGGCAGAGGTGCCACAGATAGAAGCTTCTCCGTCTTAAAATGCTTTCTACATTTGTACCAGATTCTAAGTGAGTGGAGCACAATTGGGTTATTGGTATATTGCCGATAACGTGTGTTTATTGGAGCACAGAGCAAGGAATACAAAGAAGTACTGCAGGATTTTACTTCTATTGCGGACCAAGCTTGTGTATGTTCTTCTATTTGTGTCCAGGTTCTTATCGTCTGTATATTTGCTGCCCAGTAATAAAACTGGAAGTTAGGTAGAGCCGTGCCGCCTTTTGTCTTTGTAGGGTCGCTCTTTTGATGTGTGGATGTTTTGAATTCCAAATAAATGAGGTTATTGTTGAATCTAATTGCCTAAAGAATGATTTATTAATGTATATTGGAATGTTTTGAAATAAAAAAAAGGAGCTTAGGAAGAATATTCATCTTAACAGTGTTAATTCTTCCAGCTAGTGTGAGATGAAGGGTTGACCATCTATGCAAGTCTTGTTTAATTTTTTCCATACAGACGGCGAAATTTTGT
Organism: Polypterus bichir lapradei; assembly: GCA_026402145.1. Taxonomy (NCBI): domain Eukaryota; kingdom Metazoa; phylum Chordata; class Cladistia; order Polypteriformes; family Polypteridae; genus Polypterus; species Polypterus bichir. The sequence goes on from JANRMT010062856.1 coordinate 43,878,769, forward strand.
TGATATAGAGCTTTATGTTTACTTGTGATGTTTGCCCCTAGGTATTTAAACTGTTCTGCAATGATAAAAGGTAGGGTATCTAATCTAATATTTATATGCTTGAGAATTCACTGGAAAGAGTACACTTTTATTCAGATTAATTCTGAGACCAGAGAACTTTTGAAATTCTGGGAGTGCTGCTAAGACTGCAGGTACAGAATTTTCTGGATCCGATATATACAGTACCATATCATCTGCATATAATGAAATTTTCTGTTCCAGTCCTTCTCTGCTAATCCCCTTTATCTGATCAGTATTTCGACAATGTATTGCCAGTGGTTCAATGGCAATTGCAAACAGCAGCAGTGACAAAGGGCATCCTTGTCTAGTACCACGTTCTAGTTTAAAGTAGTCTGAGCAAATGTTGTTGATGCAAACTGAAGCTTCTGGGTTAGTATACAGTAATTTAATCCATGCACAAATGTTCGGGCCAAACCCAAACTTCTCCAATGTAGTAAAAAGGTATTTCCATTCAATCATGTCGAATGCTTTTTCTGCATCCAGTGATAATAATATTTCTGGGGTGTTTGATTTAGTTGGTGAGTATATTACATTAAACAGGCGTCGAAGATTTGAAGATAACTGTCAGCCCCTAATAAATCCAGTTTGGTCTTGTGATATTACCAAGGGTAGCACTTTCTCTGTCCTCCTAGCTATGATTTTAGAGAGTATTTTAATGTCATTATTCAGAAGTGAAATTGGTCTGTATGATGCGCATTGTAATAAGTCCTTATTTTGTTTTGGAAAAACGGTGATTAGTGCTTGGCGAAAGGTTTGAGGAAGAGATTGGTTATCTCTGGCTTCTGTAAATGTTGCTAATAGGAGGGGAGCTAGCTGAGCGGAGAATTTCTTGTAGAAGTCTGCAGGGTAGCCATCAGGGCCTGCTGCTTTCCCGCCTTGGAGTGACTTTATAGCATCCAGTAATTCTGATAACGCCAGACGTTTATCAATTTCCTCCGCACTAACAGTGTCTATTTGTGGTATCTGTAATGTATCCAGAAATGCATTAGATTGTGTATTGTCTTCTTTAAACTCAGTAGTATATAGGGATATAAAGTAGTTTCTGAAAGTGTGCATGCCCAGTGCATTCTTTAACTGCCTTCTCTACCTTATGCGTCCAGCTCTCTCTCTCTCTCACTAATCATTGGCGTGCACAAACCGAAAGGGAAACTGGCTTGTTCGTATACCGAGTGTGTGGTCGTGAACAGATGCAAAAGTTTGGCAAACTTTTTGTTCATAAACCGATTTGTACATGTTCCGAGATGTTCATGAACCGAGGCTCCACTGTATGTCTCATTTCCTAGGAACATCTGAGTACTGGGGTGTTTTCCGAACAAAGATTTTTAGCAAAGCAGTACTTAGTTGTATGAAATTAAATCAAATTTGAGAAACTGGCTGTACAAAAATTTGGGTACCCTTGTAATTTTGCTGATTTGAATGCATGTAACTGCTCAATACTGATTACTTGCAACACCAAATTAGTTGGATTAGCTTGTTAAGCCTTAAGCTTTATAGACAGGTGTGGCCAAACATAAGAAAAGGTATTTAAGGTGGTCAATTGCAAGTTGTTCTTCCCTTTGACTCTCCTCTGAAGGGTGACCGCATGGGATACTCAAAGCAACTCTCAAAAGATCTGAAAACAAATATTGTTCAGCATCATGGTTTAGGGGAAGGCTATAAAAAGATATCTCGGAGGTTTAAACTGTCATTTCAACTGTAAGAAATGTAATCAGAAAATGGAAGGCCACAGGCACAATTGCTGTTAAACCCAGCAGGTCTGGCAGGCCAGGAAAAATACAGGAGCAGCATATGCACAGGATTGTAACAATGGTTACAGACAACCCACAGATCACCTGCAAGAACATCTTGCTGCAGATGGTGTATCTGTACATTGTTCTACAATTCAGCGCAATTTGCAAAGAACATCTGTATGGTAGGGTGATGATAAAGAAGCCCTTTCTGCACTCCCACCACAAACAGTCGCTTGTTGTATGCAAATGCTTATTTAGACAAGTCAGATTAATTTTGGAACAAAGTGCTTTGGACTGATGAGACAAAAATGGAGTTATTTGGTCATAACAAAAAGCGCTTTGCATGGCGGAAGAACAACACCGCATTCCAAGAAAAACGCCTGCTACCTACTGTCAAATTTGGTGGAGGTTACATCGTACTGTGTGGCTAGTTCAGGGACTGGGGCCCTTGTTAAAGTTGAGGGTTGGATGAATTCAACCCAATATCAACAAATTCTTCAGGATAATGTTCAAGCATCAGTCACAAAGTTGAAGTTGCGCAGGGGTTGGATATTCCAACAAGATGATGACCCAAAACGCAGTTCTAAATCTACAAAGGCATTCATGCAGAGGAAGAAGTACAATGTTCTGGAATGGCCGTCACAGTCCCCTGACTTGAATATCATCCAAAATCTATGGGATGATTTGAAGCAGGCTGTCCATGCTCGGCAGCCATCAAATTTAACTGAACTGGAGAGATTTTGTATGGAAGAATGATCAAAAATACCTCCATCCAGAATCCAGACACTCAAAGGCTATAGGAGGCGTCTAGAAGCTGTTATATTTGCAAAAGGAGACTCAACTAAGTATTGATGTAATATCTCTGTAGGGGTGCCCAGATTTATGCACCTGTCTAATTTTATGATGCATATTGCATATTTTCTGTTGATCCAATAAACTTAATGTCACTACTGAAATACTACTGTTTCCATAAGGCATGTCATATATTAAAAGGAAGTTGCTACTTTGAAAGCTCAGCCAATGATAAACAAAAATCCAAAGAATTAAGAGGAGTTCCCAAACATTTTCATATGACTGTAGCTTATTTGGGATATGCCTGTAAAAATTCCACTGTACTCTGTATGCAAGGCAATATTAATACTACTTCAGCCAACTGTAATTGTTTGTATGTGTTACTTAGCCCATGTTTGTAGTGATAGCCAAAAAATTTTTCCATCATGTGTTTTTTTTTATGAATAATGAAGATAGACTTCCTGTTGCAGGGAAGTTCAAATGAGTCCAGTTCAGAGAGAGAGGGGTTGGGAGCATGCCAAGACTGAACTGCAAAGAAAAACAAAACATCTCTGAAAATGTATTCGTGTCACATATTCTATATGTTAGTTATTCAACATTCCAGACATGGACTTTGGATAAAGTATTGTTAAATAAGCCACTTCTGGAAAACCCTCTTATGCACAAAAGAGAAGCATGTTCAAACAGTAATTGACCTTCTGCTTATTAAAGTACTTCGGATATTTACAGATATTGTGCATACCTTCCATGTGATAATGTTTTTACTTGTTTTTCTTTAACTTTTAATTTCTGAATGTAGTCTCGCCAACTGTGCTGTGTGATGTTGGCATGATGCAGCATGCCATGATAGTCAAAAAGTAAGCATTACTGGGCAGGGCTCCTGACTAAGGAATAAGATCGACGAGGTGGATGTTCAGTTTTTGGTTACAAGGGAATTTTCCAGAAGTAATTTAATATTTTGGCAAAAATACATGTGTTTATGATGTTTTGGGCATGCAGATTGGTATCTGACATTTGGATTATGAGACATGAGTAATTAGATTTTTTTTTTTTTATGGACATTGATATTTTTTGTCATTTTTTTGGCTCAGTCCCCATTGAAGTCTATTGTAACAGATGACAAAAAATTATTTTTGGGTGGAGTGTTCCTTTAAGGAAGGTAATATGAACATCATTTGCAAAAAAAAAACTTTCTTCCCACAAACCTCAGACCAAATATTTGCTAACTTAAGGTAATTCATTGGTATAAGTACCATATTAATATCACTTCAGTTTGTAGCCTGGAGGAAGACATGTTTTTTGGGCAGAAGTTTGAACTTCTGTTTGCAATACGTTAGGCTGTTTGAGGAACTCCTTGGAATTTAAGTACTAAAGAGCAGAGAACATTATTTCTTTAATATTGGTAAAGTGCAAATGTTGGTCTATATTGTGGTAGAATTTTTTTTTTTTTTTTTTTTTTTTGCCATTTTGATGATGGCATAGTGCCTCAAGTTAGAGGTGTGTAAGCTGTATTTACTAAGTAGCTGAAAACATTTAATAGTAGATTCAGCATTACCAACGATTATTTTGAAATCACACCTAAGCTCAATTTTCAGGTCTATAGGTATATGTCCAAAGTATACTGGCTTCCAAAAAAAAAAAAAATTGCCACCAAATAATGAAGCAATTTAAAAAAAAAAAAAAAAAAAACACACACACACAGTTACATCATCTTTATTCTTTTTTTATAGTATATTTACAATTTTTTAAATTTCCACAAATGCATAGTGATGTTTAATATAATTAAAACCAAAACATTAACAAGACATGCATCACATATTTAAAGTTTCATGCAAAAAAAATCAGTAATGCCAGTAAAGTATAATATTAATAGACTTGATAAAAGCAATGTCTGGGAACCCTGGCTCAGTTATTCATGCATTTGTATACTGAATAAGGCAGATGAGGCACCACTCCAGTTGTTGTTCTGTAATGGTGTTGTGAATTACCAGCATAGTCCATGTGTTCTTCGAGTCTGTTGGACATAGCCTAAATACGTTTGTTTTCCTGAGTTTTCTAAATGAACTTGATCACCTAATTATAGATCTATTCAGTATTAATGTCTAGGTAGTTTAAAATGTAATGTCTTTCACAATATTTAAATAGGAAGAGACATTACAGGGTTATACATTGAGGTTAATTTTGTAAGTATTAGAAAATGGTGGCATTAGTTTATCAGTTTGTCTTGATTTTACACTTGTGTGCTCTAGTAACACATTTTAACACGTGACATGCTTTTTAAGTAACACTGTTAGAACTTAAGTGTTTAATAAAACAGATACTGTGTTTGAATTTGTTAAACAGATTTAATAACCAATAAAAATATTACTACATTGCAAAAGAAATAGAAAATCGGGCTAATTAATTTGTAGCATTAGTTCACCATTTTGTTTTATTCAATTTGGAAATTATAGTTGAGGTGCTGAGGAGTTGTGGGTAGTTTGTCAGCAACTTTGCAGTGAAGAACTATGATACTACAAATATTAAATTGCGCATTCCACAAGTAAAATAATAGATTGAGTTTGTTTTGTCTTTTTTTTTCCCACCCTAAATTTTTCTCTCCTTATATGGGGAGGAAAAAAAAAATTACTTTAAGCTGGGGGTTTATGCAGTTTGCTTATTGTCGTCTAATGTGTAAAACTTGTCTTTTATAGGTAAGATAAAGATGTGCTTTGGCAATATGTTTATAAAATTACCAAAAGAAAAGGCAATTGAAATGATAAAGAAAGGTTGGTATGTGTTACTTTTTAAACATGTGTTTATCTGTGTGTGCAATTTTTATAAGAATGGGGATAAAGCTGTGTTGGAGGCTTGGAAAATGTCCATAGTCCGGTTTCTACTACACTTTCTTTTTTACTGTTGTGTTTTTTGCAAGTTAATTCATGCATACAGTATATTTAACCTGCTTAATTGATTATCATTATTATTTTGCATAGTGCTAATTTGAGTAATAAAAAAAAAAAAAAAAAAATGGTGGTTATTTTCTTGTATATGTCATGTCATTAATAATAATTAAATATGACCCTCGCAGATCAATGCAATACGCAGTACCTGAACATATTCCTACTTTGAGGTGCTTAGAAATCAAACCAAAAATTGCCAAGGCATGCTACTTGACTACCTTAATTTTATGTGCCATGAAGCACTTTAGAATTTTATCTACAGTGATGTTCCAAAACTGAGTAAGAGATAAAAAACACAGCAGCTTATTCAGAATACACTTTTTTTTGCAGAAGAGCAGGTTTACAAAACCACATTTTACTTTTTAATGAAGCTTATACTTGGTATCTGAATAATGTGGGTGCAGTGTTGAGTATCTGGTAACAGTACAGCACATTGAAAAGCTGAGGCAAAGTAAGCTAGGTTGCCAGTGCAGTAAAATACAGAAGTAAGAAGTCAGAGTCCTTCCCCCGATGTTTTTACAACATGTACAAAATATATATTCCCAGTGGTTTAATGGCCATCCTGGGAGCAATGTCAAGATCAGTTAGTTATTGTAAAGTAAAGTTGCAGAGGCATTCTGTTTACAAAAACACAAACATGAAATGTTAAAATATGCCCTCTACACATTAAAATTGTACAATCAGTTTTGGACCAGCCTGTGTGAAACTGCATGCTGCAACAAATTTACAGTTGTGTCACTATCTGAACTCAAGGGTATGATGTAAAATGTAATACCTGGAACAAGTCATATAAAGTAATAAAAATGTTGACAGGCATTACTGAAAGTATGTATTTAATTAGATATCAATTTTCATTGCATGAAATTCGCAAAGCATTAAGTGTGGTGTGGAAAATGGTTATGGATTTGAATTATTTATATATTTTTGTTCAGCGGTGGTGGAAAACATTGTAGCAAAAAAGAGTAATGTCATAATGTAATCTTCAGTGCATTAATGTTAACAATGGTAAACGATCAAGATTAATGATTTTATCTGTTCCTCCTTTCTAGATCAGCAGCAGCTTGATCAAGAGATAAATACTTTGCAAAATCAATTGAAATCAAAAGTAAACCACCTAAATGATTTACAAGGTACGCAAAAAAGTTGAAGGTTGATTGGTGTTGAGGATTAATTCAGAATTGGAGTGGTAAAGTCAGGTCATTGTAAGTGACTGTTTCAGCTGGCATTCAATAAAATAAGGCAAAGTATTACCACCATTTTTTCTATAAACAATGGGGTAAGTTTATTATCATAGGCTAAGTTAGTGACACCATCTCCTGTTTTGGGTGCACATAAGTCCTGTGCTGGCTCCTTGGAGATCTGGACTGTAATAAACGACGTTTTGTTAAAGTACATCAGGTGGTTCTTTTAAAGCTAGACTGAGACGAGAAATTAAGAGGGATGTGATGACTGGTTACTACTTGTCAGCAAAATGATTTAACATTTCACTTTTGTTTTCTATTTCAAGGAAAACCAGAACTTAAAGGATTTAATCTTGTTCCACTAACAAAAGATGAGATGCAGGCTGTAGCAAAGGTGTTCCAAAGAAGTTCTTAATTTTTTAAGAACAGATCTGCTTGAAGAAGAACATTTGGGGTTAGGCTATTTTTATTGTAACAGTATTTGTCAGAAATTGCTAAAATTATTTAAAAACAAGAGACGTGAACGTCTGTTTATTTGAGATGGGTTTGTTCAGAACACTAAAATGTATTTTTGATTGATGTATATATGGAAAGTTTCATTTGTAATATACAAAAGGAGAGAAATGGTATAAAGATAAAAGTACATATTTTAACAAATCAGATATAAGTTGCATACAAGATCATAAAAATGGTAATCTAATCATAATTCTTTCAGAATGCTATTTTTTAATTTACTACAAACTCCAATAAAGTAAGGATTTTGTTTTCTGTACTAATTGTTTTTCCAAATTTTTACATCTGTAACATTTTAGAACAGTTTTAATTGTCTTAGATCCTGTATGTCAAGCTTTCCTTGGTACATACAATTAAGTCAATGCCTTGTTCTTGATTGTATATCTTTCTCAAAATTAGGTGCCTTAAAAATGCTCCTCAAATTTATATTAATAATACGGCACAATCGGAACTTTTTCTTCCATTTGCTTAATAATGTTAACTGTTTAGACCTCTAATCTGTATCCATACTGAACAAACAGAAATTGCAGATACATTTAAAATTGCCCCCATTTGTAAAAATGAATAATCAACTCTTATAAAACAGCACATATAATTAAAGTCCAAACCTGGCAGACTGCCTCTAATGTAGTTGATCAAAACAAGTCCTTTTTTATGTAATTCTAAGATCGAGCATATGTCTAAGTGATGATAGAGATGATTTTGATTTAGATGTAAGAGGAGCAGCCCATTGAAGTTTTAGCTTTTAGTTCAAGTTTCCTATTTTTCTTAAGTAATTTTACAGTATGTAATACAATGCATCTCATTGCCATTTGGAGAAGTGAAATGTCTTCTGTTGCGCAAGTTAAGAAGGCAAGTTTAAAATATAATAAAAAAATTGTAATACTAACTTGCTTAATGAGCAAGGGTGTTCTTTCCAATAGAACTGTTTTATGCACGAAGACGCCTGATTTTATGCTGAAGGTTAGAATGAAGTTGAGTTTGAAAGGTTCAGTCAAAGGTCAAAAATCTAGATTTCAAAAATACTACCTCACTAGTGACACCTTTTTTTGCAACTTCTAAAGGGTAACAGAATATACATTTTGTTATTAATTAACAAGACTAGACATTAAAATGCTGCTTGTTTTTCTCTTTATTTAAAATAAATATTTGTGCCATTTACATGTTAAGCCCTTTCCTTATTAATAATTTCAATAATTCTTTAGAAATGAAAGAATTATCATAAACAGCCCTCCTTATGGCACCTTTTTTTCTTTCCATTGGGCAGCGTGTTGCTCTACCTGAATCTGCAAAAAATAAGCAAAATTTCATGTCAGGACCCAGAAGAAATCATGGTCTGATGAAACTCTGCTAATCTAATTGCCATTTTTTACATCTAACAAACATACTGTACGTCTCTGTAAAAGTGTAATCAATGGCAGCAGTACATGTGTGTGCATGTTTATAGAAACTGAATCCTGATTGGCTGCCATTTAAACCCTGGGTCATCCTGCAGTCACTGTCAATTATGTACTATGATCACACTATGTGTACTGTTTATTCTGCTTCTTACAATGAAAGTTATAAATGCTTTAAATTATTACCATTGAATAATAAACCAAATGACAGTATATGAACTTGGATTCATAAATATGCACAGGCTTGTATACTATATTACCTTTTTCAGATTTCTTCTGGCTAGAGACTTTGTTTTACTTTCTTTTAATCATGTACTCTTCCATCCTTGGATAAACTGAATAGCTGTTTCAGCTGCTTCTTCCTATCATTCACACAACCTGCAGCATTTAAAGAAAAATTAAAATATATCAGAAGTTTAATAACAAAATAAAGATTGCCTTTAAGAACTTAAGAATTAAAACATCACCATAGTCATTTGCAAGCCTGCTTAATCTGATATTGGCTGTGGAGGACTGGAGCCTATTCCAGATGCATAGGGTACATATTAGGAATCAGCCCAGTCACAAAGACCCACACGTAATGGGGACAACTTGGAATTGCAAATGAACCTAACCAACATGTGTTTTGGGGATGTAGGAGAAAAGCAACAAAGCCACCAGGAGGCTTCATCTGTAAAAGCGTCAGGACTAGCCAACGTGCTACTGTCCCACACGGTTTCAGAATAGAGAAAATACAATATGTCTCTTATTTGGTACAATGATTCAGAAAGTAAAATCATAAGCAAAGTGTTCTTTGTCACTTAGGAAATTAAAATTTTCAATAAAATAGACATCAACACTCTTTTATTTAGAAAGACATTGAACTGCACCTATTGTGATTTTTGTGACTGTATTGCTTTACAATTTTTTTTTTCCTCCTCACACTTGATTTTGGCAGGAAGCTGTCGTTATCTCCACTACTTACCTAAGTGTGTGTTTGCCAAAAAACTTGAATATCCCAAAGGCACCAAGCTAGAAATATCTTTGTAGACTGGTCCATTATTCCAGATCAGGTCAAACCCACCAACCTGCTTCTCTTTTCCGGTCAGCCTAAGAACTCATAATGATACACATAATGGAAACAAACACTTAGACAAATATGTTTTAACAGAATATTTTAAAGCAGTTAACAAGATGTCTCAATGTTACCTTTATTACTGCTCCTGGGACACTAACTAATGACCTTTGGGTTACAAAGACTCGCTCAGAAGCTTCACACCATGCAGACCAATAGAAGAACTTCTGTGGATATTTAGAGCTTCTGAGCAGCAGATGGTGAGTTTGTGTGTGTGTCTGTGTGTGTGTAATATCAGGCTGTGCTCCCTGCGGTTACATAAAGGTTGGTTTAAACATTGGAAACTGTTATTCTTGCTTAAATACAAACTGCTTTCAAGTGGTGGGAAGTTAACTGAACCAGAATTCTGGAGGCATAGCTAGGCAAATCATGTTCTGCATCATGTGCCAACTTATTATTGTACTTTGTAGTATTCATTAAAAAGAAAAAACAGGCAGAATTGAACGACAGTTTACTGACCTTCTTTCCATGTCCACAATGTGCAAGATATCCTCTAGGAGACGAAACTTCAACCCATAGTCTTCTATGTTAGTGGCGTTGAGTGAAGGGGAAGAGTTTACCTCAATCAGCCATCTGGAATAGATGTTTTATTAAGCATTCTCAGAGTAATCTACAAGCATCACTATTCTTCCAATGATCCATCCATTTTCAGAACCATTTTATTACAGACTCATTAGGTGCAATAGCAACAGGAGCAAGGCAATATCCAACCCAGCCTGGGAAACGCACACTTTTAACTCGCCAAGTAGGAGTCTTCGGTCATCCAAAATGCATGTTTGGATTAGGGTGAGTATCCACAGGAATAGGGTTAAAAACACTGTGCAAGTACTCTGCTCCCCAAATCTGAATACAGCCTATAGTGGAATGTCTGTCTGTATATTCCCTATGCAATCCTACCCCCTTTGACAAATTTGGGCCAAATGTGTGGGGACAAGACAGACTACTTTGGAACCGAAAATTTTAAACCTGGTGGGTCCCACTGTGTATTTTTCCTGTGTACTACTTTATTCACTCTGAAACATCTGAACAAATGGAAGTGAGACTGGCAGACAAAATGACCAGAGCTCAACATTACTTACCTGCCCCACATGCTGCTTCTACCTACCGTAATATAAATAGGTGTGTTGTACGTTATTTGTCAGGGTGGAGTGCAGTTCCATTTAAAGAATTAAAGTGGTGTTGTTTAACTTCTGTTTTGTTATCTGCATTATTTAAGCACTATCACCTGTTCACCTTGAACTAACAGGACGAGTATGACATGACATCTTTTATGGTTACAACCAAGCAAGGAGTTAAAGCACTTCTGGAATCCAGTCTGACCCAAAAAGAACAAAACTCTTAACTCATTGGAGCAGAGACACTGATAAGAGAGGCAGTGGGGATGACATACGTGACAGCTAGCAATAACAACAGTGTCACATTTAGAAAACACATAAATCTTTGTTTTCTCCCTTTGACATATTTTACTGTTAAACCCAGGCAATGCAGATGCATTTTAACTAAAAAAAAAGCTCCTGTAGAGTATTGGAAGTAATAGAATAAAAGTTCTCCAATAAAAATTCTACAACTTATAAAATTTAAACTGAATTTATATTCATCACAGATCAAACAGCTATTATTAATGTGCTTTTATTAGTAGACAGTAGGGCATGCAAAGAATGAAAATGTGAGAGGAAGTAGAAATAGTCCATGAATTCTCCATTTCTCTTAATCGGTGAAGCAAGTCCATACAGAAAAGGTATTTTACATTCCACTTTTAAATATGTTCTGCTATGGTACTGCAATAACAGACATAGTAGACTAACTTTGAAAACATTTTAGTACTTTTCAGTTATAATACAAACTTATACTTGGCTTTTCATTCATAAAAACCCCAGTACTCCAGTGAAATGCACAAATAGGAATTTACATAAAATACTGTAGTGTAAAGTATTTAGAGAATTCTGTTGTAAGAAATCAAACACTTCATGGTTATACAGCTTTGTGTATGAACCTCATTTTGTGAGATGCACGTTGCATCTCGGGAGTGATTTGCTTGCATAGTGTGTGTGCAAATGTCCTTCATGAAGTGACTTCTCTGTTACATTAGATAATTTAGTGCAGACACAATGAAAAAATATTACAGGAAATCAATTAACTTTCCTGTATTTTACTAAGAAAAAATGTTCTGGGCAGCATTGTGGAACAGCACTTTTATCCCATTGATTCAAAGTTCTGGGTTCAGATCCTGGCCTGAGCAGTAGGCCCATTCTTCCAATGTCTGCACAAGTTGTTGCTGAACATTTGTTTAGGTAAACTGGCAACTCTAAAGTGGCCCTGAATATGTATGTAGTAGGAATGACCCCAAAGGTGGACCAATGTCCCATCTTGCACCCATTGTTGCCGGGATAGACTGTGGCCCCAACTATGCTGAACTAGTCAGAGTAGGTTTTGATGATGGATATCTGGGTGGATGGACAAATATTCTGCTTTGTTGCAAAGGCAACTTTTGTAAGGAGCACTGTCTCCTTCTGCAATAAAAAGGAGTCCGCTAACATGTTCTCCAATATTAGTAAGAAGAAAACAGTAAAGGGGCAGATGTCAGCAGTTTCCCAACAAGACAGATTACATGACCTTACAATTAAGGCTTTTCAGATATTAAGAAGATACCGCCAGAAATACTTTCATAATAGACTAAAAGCTACCATTATGGTATGAACATTTAAGCTTATTGCACCATTGTTCAACTGAGAGGTTTTCTAATGAGGGATGCCATACCAAGGAGAGCCAGTTATACCTTGATACTTGATACCCTTGCATATCTTGGAGATGGTGAGGTAATTACTAAGACCACTAAGTACCATTTTGGAAAGTGCTAGAAGACATCCTGAGGGAGATTTTAAAAGAGCATGCAAAGATGCGTACACATTTTTTTTAAAACTGTGTTGTCTTTGTCTATAGTGATATAGGCTTTATATTATACATAACCACACATTGTGCTGGTGTGATGTACCCGACGTGGTATCTTACGGTTTCAGGTTCTCGTCTAGCAGGATGTCGTATCCATAAAGCTCAAAGCAGTGTTTGTCATTGATGATGACCTTTTGCACACTCTGCAGGCTCCTTACAATAATGGCATCCATGTCCTTGAAGACTGTCTCTACAACTTCCATGCCATGCTTTGCACCAAGGTAACGCCGGAGTTGTTGTATCTGCCATTTGCAACCCTGAAAAAAGGGCAGAGATCATCATGGTTGAGTCACATAATTGACTGAGTCTACTAGAGGATTGTGCCTGCTTTGGGAATGCTCAGGTTTATTGAAAACATGCCGAGTGACTGCAAACAAAACCTTAACAACAAATACAGCTGGTCTTCTTCTACGGTTTGGAATTTGGTTGGCAAAAAGGTTAACCCTACTGACACCTAGATTGAGCATCCTTGGCTTGAACCGCACATCCGTGTTTGGATTTTGTGGGTTCTCCCTGATGTCCACAAACACAATGATTTGCTTGTTAGATTACTTGGCGATTCCAAACTTAACCTGTATTAAGTGTGCAGGTGAGTATGCCCAGAGACTCTTACTGCATCCCAGGTGAGACAGATAGGAGGCACTTTGGCTTTTTGCAGCTCAATGAAATAGTAACAAAATTATATTATGACAAACAGAAACCTCCTTATACTATGATAGACAACAGCCCCCTCTCAGTTACACACCAGAATGAATAAAAAGGAAGAAAATAACAAAAAAGAAAACTGACTTGGCAGTTCCAGTCCCAGTGTGGCAGTATGCAAACATATACGTATAAAGGAGCCCCCCGTAGTGTTTCTTGACACACTTCTGCTCAATGATTCATTGGCTGATATTTCTCAGTGTTAGTGTGTCAGAGGGAGGATATGCAGCATTGTTCATAATGGCACTCAGTTTTGTCTTTATTCTCTTCTTTGCTACGAACTCCATACAACTGCCGTATACCTGAGCCCACCCTTTTAACTAACTTGTTGATTCGGTGGGCCTCTCTTGAAGTGATGTTACCAGGCAAGCACAACAGAATGAAGACAAATGCAACATGAAAAAGATGTCACTACCCACGTTAAAGGAGTGCAGTCTTCTATGAAAAAAGCAGGCTACTCTGTCGTTTAGTACAACCCAACATTGATGTGGACCCCCAACTATTTGTATGAGTGGACCACTTCTATATTCACTTCCTGAACTGTAACTGGGCACAGAGACTCTGGTTTGGCGAAACTCAATAACCAGTTCCTTGGTTTTGCTGATGTTAAGATGCAGACAATTCTCTTTGCACTAAGAAACAAAGTCCACCACCTGACTCCTCTACTCTGTCTCAGCCCCTTTAGCAATACACCACATATGTATGAAGTTCATCTCGCACCCTTATGCTGTCGGGAAAGGGTGGGTGAAACAACCTAAATGGGTTTAAGAAAGAGTTCCATTAGTACAGGCCTAATAATGCAAGAGTGTTGTAATTACGTGCTGTGTCCTTCATCATTCAATTTGTTTTTTGAACTCCCTTAATCCAAGAACAATGGTGTGGGGGAGCAACAGCCATTCCAAGCAGCCTCTGACACATGCATAATATCAAGGTATAACAAGTTACAGTCACACTTATTTACTCTAGACCACTGGAGAGACCCCAGATAATGTGAAAACCTTCAGCATACAGAAGAATACAAGAAGCTATTAAAAGAAAAGTTCAAACTCCAGTCAGACAGTGACCAGTCCAAAAATTCATCCAAGGATTCTGGGGCTGTATGGCAGTAGTGCCAACTGTACCACCCACATATGAATAATGCCTACATGAAACAGAATAGTCATATGAAAAAGTTTGGGAACGCCTGTTAATTCTTTGAATTTTTGTTTATCATTGGCTGAGCTTTCAAAGTAGCAACTTCCTTTTAATATATGACATGATTATGTAAACAGTAGTATTTCAGCAGTGACATTAAGTTTATTGGAGTAACAGAAAACATGCATCCTAACAAAATTAGGCAGGTGCATAAATTTGGGCACCCCAACAGACATATTACATCAATACTTAGTTGAGCTCCTTTTCCAAATATAACAGCCTCTGGACGCCTCCTATAGCCTTTGATGAGTGTCTGGATTCTGGATGGAGGTATTTTTGACCATTCTTCCATAAAAATCTCTCCAGTTCAGTTAAATTTGATGGCTGCTGAGCATGGACAGCCTGCTTCAAATCATCCCATTGATTTTCGATGATATTCAAGTCAGGGGACTGTGACGGCCATTCCAGAACATTGTACTTCTCCCTCTGCGTGAATGCCTTTGTAGATTTCGAACTGTGTTTTTGGTCATTGTCTTGTTGGAATATCCAACCCCTGTGTAACTTCAACTTTGTGACTGATGCTTGAACATTATCCTGAAGAATTTGTTGATATTGGGTTGTATTCATCTGACCCTCAACTTTAACAAGGGCCCCAGTCCCTGAACTAGCCACACAGCCCCACAGCATGATGGAACCTCCACCAAATTTGACAGTAGGTAGCAGGTGTTTTTCTTGGAATGCGGTGTTCTTCTTCCTCCATGCAAAGCGCTTTTTGTTATGACCAAATAACTCGCTTTGTGTCTCATCAGTCCTAAGCACTGTTCCAAAATGAATCTGGCTTGTCTAAATGAGCATTTGCATACAACAAGCGACTCTGTTTGTGGCATGAGTGCAGAAAGGGCTTCTTTCTCATCACCCTGCCATACAGATATTTAGATACACCATCTGCAGCAAGATTTTCTTGCAGGTCTTTAGAGGTCATCTGTGGGTTGTCTGTAACCATTCTCACAATCCTGCACATATGCCGCTCCTGTAGTTTTCTTGGCTAGCCAGACCTGCTGGGTTTAACAGCAACTGTGCCTGTGGCCTTCCATTTCCTGATTACACTCCTTACAGTTGAAACTGGCAGTTTAAACCTCTGAGATAGCTTTTTGTAGCCTTCCCTTAAACCACGATACTGAACAATCTTTGTTTTCAGATCTTTTGAGAGTTGCGTTGAGTATCCCATGTTGTCACTCTTCAGAGGATAGTCAAAGGGAAGCACAACTTGCAATTGACCACCTTATACTAAATACCTTTTCTCATGATTGGACACACCTGTCTATGAATTTCAAAGCTTAACGAGCTAATCCAACCAATTTGTTGTTGCAAGTAATCAGTATTGAGCAGTTACATGCATTCAAATCAGCAAAATTACAAGGGGACCCAAATTTTTGCACAGCCAGTTTTTCACATTTGATTTAATTTCATACAACTAAGAACTGCTTCACTAAAAATCTTTGTTCAGAAAACACCCCAGTACTCAGATCTTCCTAGGAAATGAAAGACATACCCCTGTTATCTTTTTTGTTGAAAGTAGAGTCAATTATTGTGCAGGCTGAGAGGGGTTCCCAAACTTTTTCATATGAATGTAAATAAAAATAGACAACCTTTTTTTACCCAATGCAAATCTCAAACTAACAGTGAGAACCCAATGCCTCCATACATTAATAGTATTCTCTCATATCAACTTTCATTTCAGTTGCATATCACAGTTTGTGACCGTCTTATTTTCTAGTTCATTTACCTTTTCAGGGTCGTAGTCTTGGGCAGTTTTCTGAATTGCCACATTTGTAAGATGGGCATCTGCAGAGGGTTAATGATTAAGGATTATAATAAATCACTGTAGATTACTGCTTCAGCAAGTCATCAACAAAAATAAATGCCTGTTGCCATGTTTTTTTTTTTTTTTTTGTTAAAGTACATTTTTTTATAATGCCTTCATATAATGAGCATTCTCCTCAAGCACTTTATAAATATGGAAACAAAGACAATTATAAAGTGTATGTGGATTAAGTGAGTCAGCACAACAGACCTGTGGTGAAAAGTGCAGTGCCTCAGTGAGGAAGTCACAATGTCTGCCTAGCACAGATTATTCACAAAGCTCAAGACCAGGACACTGTAAATGCTCATTGTTTTCCAATTAACTTGGGTTGAACAATTATTCCTCTTGCAGTATACACGTTTTCAGCCAATGCATGTTGTCTTTATTGAGACAAATTAATTGGAAGGACTTTTTGATAACATGAGATTAATCCTTTCTCAGCCACCAGAATAAAGTTATCTGTTTTAAATTGTGGTGGACAGCCAGAACGCCCAAAGAGGAGAAAGATGGGGGAAAGCAGCTATGGAGGGACACTGCCGAACCCCCCCCGCTCCCCCAAGATGCCAGATGGCGATGTCCTGGTAGCATAGCGGCACCCCAGATTCTTGCATGGTGCCATGGGATTTGGATTTTGGCTTCTTAGCCCTGCTAGATGCCGTGGGTGCCACCAGGAGATGCTGCGGGGGGATTTGCAGACTCATATCTTTTCCATAGCCCGGAAGTACTATCGAGTAACGGGGACAGAAGTTCTGAAGTACTTCCAGGCTGACAGAAAACTCAACTTCTCCAGCTGACCCGGAAGTGCGGGAATGTCACATGGACAGAAGAACTAAAGCACTTCCGGGTCAGACACTATATAAAGGACTGTTGGAGACCCAGCAAGCGAGCTGAAGTTGGGAGGTAGAGGACAGAGCTTGCTGGGAGGTGAGGAGGAGAAATTTGTGGCGATTCATTGTATTATTATTATTGGTATTGCCTGTTTGTGGTGGCAGAGGTGCTTCTGGGCATTGTAACAAGAAGAAAAAGAATTAAATACCTTCTTGGTCATTTTACCCTGTGTTCAATATGTCTGTCTGTTGGGTCGGAAGGGGCAACGGCAACCCCTAGTGTCTTATAAAATATATAAATCATCTTTGGGTGGAGTATTCCTTTAAGTTTGAAAGGACAACCATTTGTTTTGAGCATACATACAGTGGTGCACACTTCATGCCTGCTGTGTTATATGTTAGCCCCCAGTAGGAAAAATGAGAAGACTACGTGAATCATTATATATAAACAGGGACAAGTATGGAGAGACACCTGAAATAAATGTCACAAGAGAGAAAAACTTAATAAAGCACCAGATAATTTGATACTTTCCATATGTATGGTGTTTGCAGCAATACCTCGAGCAGCCACAAAAGCAGCGGCCACGAGAAGGATGCTGTAGGAAACGAAGTCACATGACTGACGCAGAATGTAAACTTGCTAATGTGACCACACGTACACAACGAGCACGACAAATGGGTGAGCAGTGTGCGGCTACAGATGCTACTAACGCTGAAAGAAATCGTGCAAATCGGACACAAAAGACAGATGAAGAACATGCGCTACAGAATGCTACTAACGCTGACAGACATCGTGCCAGCCGTGCACAAGCGACTGAAGAAGCTCGAGCAGCCGCAAATGCAGCACGGGTTGAAAGAAAGCGAGCAGCCCGTGCCTTGCGGCGGCCGAAAAGGTCTATTTTAACCACAAATCAGTGCCATGATAACAGAATCATTTTAGGGACTTAACAAAACAAATAATTCTTTGCAGAGAAAGTATGGATTTCACAAACATTGAATTTGTAGCCCGATTTGATCAGGCTCCCAGTCGCTAGTAACAGTATAATATGAATTGAACCTAAAAAAGAATCTAGGAAAAGGCTGGTGGCAAGCACAAATTAAGACCATTGCAGAGAAAATGCTGTTTTATAAAATTGGCAACTTTGAAAAATCAAAAAATACAGTTAAAAATTAAAAGCATGGATAGCTCATACTATAAACATAAATAACATAAGAGATACAGTGATCATCAATGCTGCTGAGGGTGAAGCGAGCGTTGGAAAAGCGAGCAAATCCATCTCGGTATAGATAGACCTTGAGTGGAA
The DNA here is from genome assembly GCA_026402145.1 of Polypterus bichir lapradei. NCBI lineage: Eukaryota > Metazoa > Chordata > Cladistia > Polypteriformes > Polypteridae > Polypterus > Polypterus bichir. Next base: position 43,897,278 of record JANRMT010062856.1, read on the forward strand.
TGAACTGGAACAAAAAACAAACATTACTGTCAGTTTCACTTTGTTTCAAAATACATTACAGTATCAGGTAATTACAGAACCTCAAAACGTGTTATTCCATGAATCTCTCATTAATGAATGTTATGCTAATATCCATAATTGTGCAGGGCACCTTTTAGCAAAGGATCCTATCAAAGCTTTTACACCATCATATTAAACTATCACATGTTATCTTCCCATTTTAGTCACACTATACAGTAAACAACATGATGAACACTGCTGCAAGATGCACCCTCCTGAATGCCAGCCTGGTCACCGTCCATATGGAGTTTGCACATTCTGCGTGTGCATGTGTGCATTTCCTTCTGCATCCCAAATATGGATGTGTTAATATGAGTCAATATGAATCTCCAAGCTGACCTGGAGTGACTGAGTGAGGTGGGCTCTTGAGTGTGCCCAGTGGATTAATGGCTGGCCCAGCCACTGTTCTGACTTGCACTTACTTGAGACACTTAGAAACTTTGTTAACCTGTTAACTGGAATTGGATTTAAAAATGGTAGAAACAGGTAATCTACATTTTCTTGCAATGTGAAAGAGTTATAAAAAGTGAGTCACACTGATAAAAAATGACAATGTCTGTATCCTACATCAATTTTAAATATACTGAATTGTCACAGTATTAGGTACTCATGCTCTTGTCACACAAACGACCGTCAAATCAATAGCAGAATCAAATTTGTGGACAATGCAGCTGGAACACACCAATGGATGAAGTGTGTGTATCCAGCCAGGGGGTGTGGGGGTAATGAGTAAGACGGCAGATTCAGGTGTCGCTGAACAAGGCATGGCAGTGGCACAAGTGCATTTGGAATATCTGGCCTTTGGTGATTATCAGACCTCACATTATGACACACTAATTGTGCACCAGCAGCCCACCAAACAGCATTCCTACAGTAGGGGTGAAGTGGTCAGATCTGTGGGACACAAAGGATTCGGCAAACACCAATACAGCAGTGCCACACAGTGGAATTCTTTATCTAGGCCCTTCAATTCATACGCTGAGTCATGTTTTGAGTGCACGCCATTTTAGCTCATAAAAGCTTTTTCTGGAAATTGCTTATTTAACAATAACTTATTAAAATACACGCAATTTGGGAAATTTGAGATTACAGCTGAATATCTAACATATGGATTATGTGACAGGAATAAATGGTTTTATTTCCATGGACATATTAAAATTGTTCTTTGTTCTGCATGAAAAGATGCAAATAAAAAAATGTTCTCTGTCATCACTACAAACTACATGGGGTAAGTAACATTAAAAAAAATATATATATTATTGGTTGGAAGCGAGTAAAAGAATGTGATGGCAGGGATTATACATGATGTCATGACAGTACAATTTTGTGTTTGTGGACTGTGTGCCTCAAGAAAGATACAAAGGAGGGTGAACTTAAAGAAAATAGTTTTAAACCTCTGCAGCACTAGACAGAACCAACCCAGCAGATGACAGGGGTGCCTGACCGAATTGATAGAAAGTGTGTGAAAGAACTGGCCATTAAAGGGTAGCACACAGTCTGGTAAAGGCTGGCAAAGTGTAGACCAGACTACCATTTTAAAAACCATCAGGAAAATGGAGGCCTCTTTTGGCTGTAGGCTGCAAGGTAACTGGGGCTGTCGAAGGCAACTCTAGCTGATTTTCCCTATTGCAAAAGTATGGTTATCGTAACCCAGAACTGATTCGGTGGCCAAAAGTGACCCTCAAATGGGGTTAGAGCTGTCTCACAGCCTGAGTAAATTTGAATATAGAGCTTGAAGGTGAATCGACACAAAGGCTTAGCTGGTAGGAATGAGAGTTGGAAGGTAGAAAGAAACAGACAATTTGTGGTGGTCTGAAAACAGACAAGTGGGCCAAAGTACCTAGTGGACAGGATTCACAACCTGTGTAGATTGGATACAAATCTGTAGGTGTGTCGTTTTACTTTGCTACTCTTGTGTTGCTTCTTTAGCAAATCCTTGCACTTATTTCTTAAAACCAAGCTATTGTTTATATATCTTGTTCTACTTGATGCCTGGATGACCTCATCATCATTATCCTTGCTTAATAATAGCAATGGCAGTGTCTGACAGATAGAAAAAGAAGCTCAAAATTCATTTCAGCTCTCAATCCACTCCTTCATCCCTACATGCAATACACTATCAACTTTCCAATCTGATTATTGGAATCAGTGTGTCAAGGAACTATAATCTACCCCAGGATAACGCACAGAGCAGCTGCCCATCACAGATGATCTGCCTTTAAAGCTTTGTATTTGTAATATTTGACTATCACTAAGCTGGGAAAAAGATATCAAGCCCTTCACCACTATCCATTCATCAATTATCCAACCCGCTATATCCTAACTACAGGGTCACGGGGGTCTGCTGGATCTAATCCCAGCCAACACAGGGCGCAAGGCAGGAAGCAAACCCCGGGCAGGGTGCCAGCCCACCTCAGGGCACGCACACACACACACACCAAGCACACACTAGGGACAATTTAGGATCTCTAATGCATCTAACCTGCATGCATTTGGACTGTGGGAGGAAACCAGAGTACCCGGAGGAAACCCACGCAGACACGGGGAGAACATGCAAACTCCTAACTGCGAGGCATAAGTGCTACCACTGCGCCACTGTGCCGCCCCCTTCACCACTAACTGATTTTTAAAATTAGTATTCCTATTAAAGGATTTCTAAATGCTTATCAAAAACCATTCAAGATTTAAATGAAACCATACTTACAGAGGTTACCAGCACATAAATTCGCAGGTCAAATTTCCTTCCTGTCAGATAAAGCACAGAATGGTCAGAACCAGTTGACAACAACAACAACATTTATTCTATAGCACATTTTCACAGATGCTCTATGAGATTGTCAAAAACATACTGCATTTGCAAGAAAGGAAAAACAAATTAACAATTTACGTAAGCAAGAACAATAATGAATAAGTAATAAAAATACATAAATACAAGCTTAAATAACAGATATATAATTAGTAATGTTGCCACTCATTTGCCAAATTAATGCCCCCACTTTTCTTGTCTGTGTCTGCCAAGAGCCATGCAACACTGTGCCCACTTCTGCACACACCCACACTTCCTTGTCATAAGAATCTGTAGAATTGGTAGTACTGGCACTTGTGCAGATATATTTGCATGCCCAGCCAACATGCAACATGTCAGCACTCTCTAGTACTTAATCAACAAAAATATATTAAAATACATAACCTCAGTTTGTAGCAGTGCTACTAGTAGTTAAAACTGCATCTCCCAGCAGTCCCTGCAAAGGCTGTTGGAGTCAAAGATGGTCAGAGGGGTTTAAAAGGAGGGCAGGTGTCCGAAAGAGGGAGAAGTGTTTTTTGTTGTTGTATTTTGTGTTTTGTTTACCTGTCGGACTGCCTTCTGTTAATTAAGCCGTATTTAGTCGCTGTGTCCTGGACTGTATTCGTTGTTGGGGTCTGGATCCTCTTCTGTCTATCTGTGTGCTGAGGACTGATTGTGGATTCACGGCTTTCCCGCAAGTGTAGGAGCGCTCCTGAACCATCCATCCATCTTCAGCCTTACAGTGTCTACCGGTAGGACTGTTTTTTCATTCCCTTTCAGCGTGCAGATCTCTGGACTTACTCTTGTCATCTCTTATTACATCCGGTGTGGTTTTCTGTGGTTTTCCATGGACTTTGCTGTGTGGAGTTGTGTTTTTGTGTTTAATGTAATATCGGCATAGGGGTACTGGGGTTGTATTATTGTTTTCATTTATATTATTGAATTTCATTATATTCTTTAATTGTGGTTAGTTCCCGGTGTGCTTTATTTTGTCTCTGTTTGTGTGTGTGTGTGCGGGTCGGCCAAGGCTGGGAGCGTCCCTGGGATCCTCTATAAAAATAAATAAATCACCGTAATCTTGACTGTGTGAATCTTAGCAGCACCGGACCACTACAAATTTAATTAATAGAAAATTTAAAACAGCTTATTGGATGTACTCCTTACTTGTGTTGTTCCCCTTCCATGAAGTTGAACCTGGACAAATCCCAGATTTAAAGGGTGGAGCCAGTAAAGTAATTTCAAAATATGCATTCATATGTGCTGAAATAGGGTTGCCAGTAAATTCAAGAGCTTGTACTTGAACTATAGAAATAAACAGGAGTCATCACAACTCCAGACAGAAAGACTCCCATGGAATGTGCAAATGAAAACTGATTTGTAATAAAAAATATACTAATTTATCCATTCAGTTATTTAAAAAAACATATACGGTATCATGTATCCATTTTTTTTAGTCAGCTTTGTGTATTGCAGGGTTGCCATAATCTTTTCTGCCAGCATCACAGGCCAGGTAGAAACAACAATAAAAAGCCAATTGTCCACATTCAACACTTAGCTTCATGAAGAAACACATAACTTTGAGATGTATTAGTCAATGGACGTGGATCCATAATCAGTGTGAACTAATTTTTCATGAAATGCTCGAACAACTAACTTTGGGATGTAGTAGATAATCCAGATTATCCTGAATAAACCCCAACAAGACCTGGAATACAACCTATCCCCTGTGATCTGTGCAGAAATGACACCAACCACTGCACCACTATCCAGACCAATTGGCCTATAATTTCATGTGAAACAGAAAAGACTCTCATAAACCTGTTAGCTTCACCTCCAATGAGATATGGGTTCTCTATATAGCGCTGAGCCACATATCTTTCCACCTGTGTCTCATCTTTCTGTTCATCAAATCGGCTTCCTTCCTGAAAAAAGGCAGAAAACCAACCATAAGATATTTCCTCTTGTATGGTTTAAGTGTGTATGGAAACTCTGATGTCTGCTGGTTTAACTATTTCATAAGCAGGTAAGACTACTGGTCAGATCTTAGATATCTTAGATCAGAATATTATCATCTGCTGCTCAATGTGAGATGCTACTGAGAACATGAGGACGCTTCATACCTCCACTCCTTATGTCAATAATACTAGTTTGGACTATTTTTTTTGATTAAATAAAAGTTACCATACCTCTCCAACACTTTATATTGAAAAAAACAGATTTGTAAAATGAATACAAGAATAAATGAATGAATGCCGTGATTCTCAATCTTAAACCTTCTTAATTAAACTCAGAGTCACGGGGGGCTGGTGCCTAAAATGGCACCACTGCATGCAAGGGAGAAACTAATACTGTGCCAATTTATATTGTATTCCTCTGAAACAACATATTTGTCCAGTGATGGAATCATGCAAATTTTTGTACTAACAACCGTTCTTCAACTGCAATCCCACAAGGCAAGTATGATCACAGAGGTATATTCACTATAGCACCATGCCCACTCATTGATAGGAACACAGAGCTGCTACGTGACCCAGACATTGTGCTTCACTGTGTTAAGAATACCTTTTTCCAATCCATTATATCCTTCAGCTTCCGAAAAAGAAAGATGCCTTCTCCTTGAGACCGGCCCACCTACATAAGTAGTAAAGAATTGAGCATATTAGATAAAGAGGTCATCCAGAAAGGTGTCTCTTGTAAGATTTAAACAAACAGTCCAACATTCTGTATTATCTCATTATAAGAATGCCAAAATTAATTTTTTCTTTCATGGTACTTGGCATAGCAACAAGACCTTCAGTACTGTCTAGAATGTTTGAGCCACCTTAACTCATCAATATTAAATGTTATGACTAAGGTGGAATACAATATCTTGATTGAGTGAAAAGGTGCACTATATAAAGATGGAGGGGACGAGACCAAAAGGTAGGCAGAAGATGACATAGTTTGGTGGTTCAGATGATCTGAAAGGAATGTGTCTCAACCTAAATGATGATCAGTATCATTGTGAATGGAGGAAAAGAGATTTGGGGGCAACCGTCTAACCTGGGTAAACCTGGTAACAGGCCATTAAACTACTGTTGATGATGACGACAAGGACAGTATCTTGAACAAACACGAAAGAAATACAAAAATAACTACAATGTCTCTCATCAGCCGTCTCTAAATTGGCCATAGAAATACAGCAGAATCCTATTCCAGACAAGAATAGATTAAACATATTCAGTAACACTCAAGTTTCAATACTCAGAAGATGCTTCTTAAACTCCCAGTTACTAGGAGTTCTACCATGGCAAACAGGTACAGAAAATGGATATAAAAACTGAGGTATCCTGCACGTCATTTAATTTCCAAAGTAAATGCCATTAAAGTGCTTCAGTGTTGTCTGTTTCTGTGATTCATTACTCACTCATAAATGTGAGAAGTTATTCATCAAGGAAGAATAACCACGTAGCAGCTCAGTTACATAATGACTGCAAGCTGAGAATAAGCAACCAAACCTTACATCTAGCCCATCTCTTATGTGAATTATGTGCAGTTTAAATTGATAAAAATGAAGGTCAAGGTTACCTCACCTATTCAAAAACAATAGAGAAGACTATTCATTTCAGTTGAAAATATCACACAGAGGTGCAAATATTTGCGACAATGAATCATAGTGTACGTTTCCCATACAGAAATGGAAGAACCCTGGGCTATGTGTACTGTCATTAAAGACATGGATTGGCTGGCATCCCGGTCGGAATGGATGGTCCCCTACTCACCTGGGGTTGTCTTGTAAATGGAAATGTGGAAGGAGACCTCCTGCCGGGGCCATGTGCTCCCCCAGCCTGACATTTGGCAGCAGCTCTCTGGTGGGTCTCTAATATACACACCTGGAGGGCTTCATGGGAATTGTTGTTCCAATGGTTAAAGCTGCTGTGTTTCGTAAGAGCCATGAGAGGGAGCTGTGGGGAGATGGCTTCCTTCCCTTTAGGGAAGTACCACCTGACCGGGAAGTGCTTCCCGGATGCAGTGTGGTAGTACCGCAATTGCTCCAGGGCCTGGTATACAGGAAGCCACTGTTCTGCACTTGGCAAGTCAGAGCCAGGGAACAGAGGATAGAGCTAACTGAGGAGGAGTGGAGAGAGGTAAGGAAAGAGGAGAGAAAAAGAAGAGGTTATTGTATTTAACAAAGAAACCTATATGACAGAGGTGTTTGAACAATAAATCATTTAATTGTACCTGAGATTTGAGTTTGTATTGTTGTTTGCGGGGTTTGGGGTGCTGCAACACCTTCTACTGCTCACAATACATATTGCAAATTCCTGGCACCATCTGTCATGGCAGCAGAGAGCAGTGAAATGTTGTGAAGTTTTAGCATTTTTTGACAAAATAGTAAAGACAATTTGAAAATTCTGTGGTAAGCACAACAGATAGAAGCTGACACAATACAACACATTTGTGATGGCTTATGTGTCTAGTAGAAGCCAAGATCAAATGAACATGGACCCTTCATTGTGGGATTGCACAACTGATGAACGAAACCTACTGAAATTCACCGAAGGATGTTGGCTTGCACAGATCAGTAAACTGTTTTGAATACCGATCTTGCTTAAACTTTACGGTAGTTCAAGTTATCATGCACTATGCCATGTGCAGATACATAGCTGATATCCAGATGTACAGCAACAGCAGACAATGTAATCCATCAAGTCTTCTTTAATGAAGGTATTTGCCATGTCACTGTGGGCTTGTATGTGTGATGTAGATGGACAACCAGATTGAGCTGTGTCAGTTACACTTGTTCTTCCCACTTTAAATCTTTCTAGTCATTTTTAAATCTCATTGAGTTATGTTGTTTTCACTTCCATACTGAGCCAACATCCTCTGGTAAATTACAGCAGGTTTTACCTCCTCTAACGCTACAGCATGTTGTTCAGTAGTGGTGCAATCCCGCAGTGGTGTGTCCATGATCATTTGACATTGGCTTCAATTAGACTAACGTCAAAGTGATGAACTGTGTATGTTCAACCTACCCATAAGCCATCACAAAGTATTATATTGTGTCAGGTTCCATCTATTGCAGTTACCATGTAATCTTCAAATTGCCTCTACTTTTTGATATATCCATATCCAGGTATAAGATTAGCTGACTTGCATTCAGTGCATTCTGCCCCTCCATCCCCTGCTTTCCAGCTCTCACCGGCTTCATAATCCATGTTCTTCCAGGATTCTTCTTGAATTCCTCTACGAACAGGTGGTATTCAAATGGGAGCTCAAAGGTGCAAGGGAAAAAGTCACACTTTTCTGCTTCCAACCTCCCTGTCTCCCGCTCCAGCAACTTGCGGTATCTCTTCAAATTTTTCACCATCAGGTTTTTTCGGGTGAGCTGTTCTTATAGAAAAATAAATAAAATTTATTAAAATTGTTTAAAGGAAACAACAGAATTATGGAATTCAACACCTTCCACCCACAACATCCAAAATTATTTTGTAGTTATGGATTTCAATTTATGTTTTATTGACTGGCTACTGCCTGGCCTTCAGCATTAGAATTACCAAAAATGGACCCAGTGCTAGACCTATTGTGCGTCATATTCCATGAATATCATGGACAATGGTTGGCTCTGCAATATATTGCTATATTGCAGAATGCCCAAAGCAGGGCTGCGTGGGAGGTTTTGCTTATTTAGAGATTTTAATGTTCACCCCAGAAGTTTACTTTCTCTAGGATTGTTTTCCTAGTCTGTTGCTATTTCCTTAATATGCATTACAATCCAGTCCAATCCAGTGTGAGTTGGGTGGTGGCCGAAGGTGGGGACCTTGGCAGTCCAATCCTCGGCTACAGAAGCTGATTCTTAGGACATGGAATGTCACCTCTCTGAAGGGGAGGTAGCCTGAGCTAGTGCGCGAGGTCGAGAGGTTCTGGCTAGATATAGTCAGGCTCACCTCGATGCACAGCTTGGACTCTGGAACCAATCTCCTTCATTGGGCTTCATCCTGGTAGATGAGAGGGTAGCCTTCCTCCGCCTTCGGGTGTGGGGATGGGTCCTAACTGTTGTTTGCACGCATGTGCCGAACAGCAGTCTGGAGTACCCCCCCCCCCCCCCGATCTGAACCGAGCAGTGTTTTGTTATTGGACTTCTGTGCTCGTCACGGATTGTCCATAACAAACACCATGTTCAAGCATAGGGGTGTTCATATGTGCACTTGGCACCAAGACACCCTAGGCCTCAGTTCAATGATCGACTTCGTGTTCGTGTCGTCGGACTTGCGGCCACGTCTTGGACACTCGGGTGAAGAGAGGGGCTGAGCTGTCAACTGATCACCACCTGGTGGTGAGTTGGCTTTGATGGTGGGGGAGGATGCCGGTCAGGTCTGGTAGGCCCAAACGTGATGTGAGGGTGTGCTGGGAATGTCTGGCAGAGTCACCACCGAGGGAGGTGAAGAACTTTGAGTCCAAATGGGCCATGTTCTGTGCCTCTATTGTTGAGGTGGCTGACCGGAGCTGTGGCCGTAAGGTGGTCGGTGCCTGTTGTGACGGCAATCCCCGAACCTGTTGGTGGACACCGGCGGTGAGGGATGCCATCAAGCTGAAGGAGGAGTCCTACAGGACCCTTTTGTCCTGTGGGACTCCGGAGGCAGTTTTTGGTACCGGCAGGCCAAGCGGAATGCGACTTCGGTGGTTGTTGAGGCAAAAACTCGGGCATGGGAGTAGTTTGGGGAGGCCATGGAGAACAACTTCCGGATGGCTTCAAGGAGATTCTGGTCCACCATCTGGTATCTCAGGAGGGGGAAGCAGTGCAGTGTCAACACTGTATATGGTGGGGATGGTGCGCTGCTGACCTCGACTCGGGACGTTGTGGGTTGGTGGGGGGAGTACTTCGAAGACCTCCTCGATCTCACTAACATGCCTTTCAGCGAGGAAGCAGAGCCTGGGGACTCGGAGGTGGGCTCTCCCATCTCTGGGACTGAGGTCACCAAGGTGGTCAAAAACTCGTTTGTGGCAGGGCCCCGGGGGTGGATAAGACACGCCCGGAGTTCCTCAAGGCTCTGGATGTTGTAGGACTGTCTTGGTTGACACGCCTCTACAACATCACATGGACATCAGGGACAGTGCCTCTGGATTGGCAGACCGGGGTAGTGGTCCCCCTCTTTAAGAAAGGGGACCGGACGGTGTGTTCCAACTACAGAGGGATCACATTCCTCAGTCTCCCTGGAAAAGTCTATTCGGGGGTCCTGGAGAGGAGGGTCTGTCAGATTGTCAAACCTCGGATTCAGGAAGAACAGTGTGGTTTTCGTCCTGTTCACGAACAGTGCACTAGCTCTACACCCTTGGCAGGGTCCTGGAGGGTGCATGGGAGTTTGCCCAACCAGTCTACATGTGTTTTGTGGACTTGGAAAAGGCGTTCGACCGTGTCCCTCGGGGAATCCTGTGGGGGGTGCTCCGAGAGTATGGGGTACCGGACCCCCTGATAAGGGCTGTTCGGTCCCTGTACAACCAGTGTCAGAGCTTGGTCCGCATTGCCGGCAGTAAGTCGAACCCGTTTCCGGTGAGAGTTGGACTCCGCCAGGAATGCCCTTTGACACCGATTCTGTTCATAACTTTTATGGACAGAATTTCTAGGTGCAGCCAGGGGGTTGAGAGGGTCCGGCTTGGTGGGCTCAGGATTGGGTCACTGCTTTTTGCAGATGATGTTGTCCTGTTTGTTTCATCAGGCCGTGATCTTCAGCTCTCTCTGGACTGGTTCGCAACCAAGTGTAAAGTGTCTGGGATGGGAATCAGCACCTCCAAATCCGAGACCATGGTCCTCAGCCGGAAAAGGGTGGAGTGCCCTCTCAGCGTTGGGAGCGAGATCCTGTCCAAAGTGGAGGAGTTCAAGTATCTCGGGGTCTTGTTCACGAGTGAGGGAAGAATGGAGCGGGAGATCGACAGGCGGATCGGTGCGGCGTGCGCAGTGATGTGGGCTTTGCATCGGTCTGTCGTGGCGAAAAAGGAGCTGAGCCATAAGGCAAAGCTCTCAATTAACAAGTCGATCTACGTTCCTACCCTCACCTATGGTCATGAGCTGTGGGTAGTGACCGAAAGAATGAGATCGCGAATACAAGCGGCTGAAATGAGTTTCCTCCGCAGGTTGTCTGGGCTTTCCCTTAAAGATAGGGTGAGAAGCTCAGTCATCCGGGAGGGGCTCAGAGTAGAGCCGCTGCTCCTCCTTATCGAGAGGAGTCAGATGAGGTGGCTCGGGCATCTGATCAGGATGCCTCCTGGACACCTCCTTAGTAACGTGTTCCAGGCACGTCTAACCGGGATAGGCCCCGGGGAAGCCCCAGGACACGCTGGAGGGACTATGTCTCCCGGCTGGCCTGGGAATGCCTCGGGATTCCCCCGGAAGAGCTAGAAGAAGTGACCGGGGAGAGGGAAGTCTGGGCATCTCTGCTCAAGCTGTTGCCCCGCGACCTGACCTCAGATAAGCGGAAGAGGATGTATGTATGGATGGACAATCCAATTATAGTATCACAATTAGAAGACCCAAGAACATAATTAAAAAAAAAGTAATGTATAGTAGTACATACTGAATGACTAGTATACTGTATGAGGTACATTTCCTTGTTTTTCTTTCCCACAGCCAAGGACACCAGAAAATTTCACCTCCGTGAAGCCCTCAGTATTACGTTCTGCCACATTCATCAGGACCCTTCACTCGGCATAGCAAGATTACTGATTTGCCTTTCCCAATGACAATCTAAATAATCTCCTCAAGCTCTGCCCTCTCCACATTGATGCAACAACACCCCAGATTTGCTCAATCTCAGGTTCCTCCTTCCCGTGTCAACTCTCCACCAATCTCCTCTGCTTTCTGAAAGCAAATCAGCAGACTTGAACATCGTCGATTTATGGAACTCACCAACAGCCATTGGTCCTGTTCCCTGGACATAAAATCAGCAAAGCTGATGCTATTTGTCCTACTCTTTGGTTAGGTTCACACATACAAACTGATATTTCCACCCATAATGATTGACAAATCTTCTTTTGTTTGCTCTCCTCTTTGAATGTACTCTTCCAATATATAACCGTTTAACCTCATCTGACACCCGTTAACTTCACGTGTTCACGTGAGAGCCACTAATCATTGACTGTGAAGTGCGCGAAAAACTATAAATAATTTAACCCTTCAAACCCACATGATGAGTCATGGAGTGATAACTGAGAGAGGATACTGGGATGCATGCAAATAAGATTGAAGAATATTGGGAGCTATGCAAATATAAAAGAAAATACAAAAAATGTTGTATTATGCATAGACTGTATACATTTAAGTTCTGATAAATTAACCAGTGTGTGTATGGTTGAAAGAAAAAAACAATTGTACTAGGAACCTTGCCATGAATACGTTTTCATTTTTAGTTAAAAGTAGCTTCACTAACAAGTAAAAAGTCCACTGGAAATGATCACTTTTCTGATTTTGGTTAATGAAATTAAATCTTGCATGATCAGCCACCAAATCACTTTAAGATATGAAAAGTATTTTCAGAGACAGCACAACTGGCAACGAGAGAGACAGTGACTTCATTTGAAGAGATTAGAGAGCAAGCATCATGTCGGCACTAAAAGACAGAATGTAGCAACTAGAATCCAAAAAACAACCTGGCATAAAGCTTGCTATGTCACTCTGACTTGAATCATTCAGGTTGGATGTTTTCATCTGTTATTTTATCCAGAATTTGGGCCCATGCCTGCTTTCAGATAAACACAAATTTAGAAATTAAGTTTTGGTACAATCTCGCTGAAATGGCCTTGTTGTTGAGTGACCTTAGCAATCTAGCCCAGGTTATAAAAATTACGAGGTTCACTAATGTAACAAGCTTTGCTCTTTCCGGTTAAATCCTTTTAGAAGTATCACACAGGGAGCAGGTGCTATTCAATGATCCTGACATGAGCAGGCTCCTGGACATTTTACATTATTTAGAGGTTAAGCCTTTGCAGTGGTGGAAAATGAGAACAAGCCATTAATGTAATTCAGAGGTTTAGTGTTAAATCCTTTACAAAGGTAGCCAGATCCTATTAAGCATGCCAGTGGCAGGTATTGCAGGCTGTACATGTAAAATAAAGTTAATAATTTGGGCATTTCTAGGATTAAATTTGTCCACCAATGAAAAAGAGTTGTTGGAGGCTAAGGTGCCTCTCATGGACATTTTTTTTTCTAACTTTTTTAACATTATTAATTTTATAAAATCAAATAACATTCCATACATACAAGTCAAGTTTAACAAAACTAGGTTTGAAACAAATCGACCCCCACCCATGAGAAAGAGAGCTAGTTCAGCAGTGTAAAACTTTAATAATATTAAAAATATGTAAGTAAATAAAAGAATAAAAATAAATAGAATAAAAAATAAAAAAGAGGGAAGAGAATCTACTTCCTCAATTTAAATGCTTATTCTAAAATGTTATTGATCAGATTCTGACAAGTTTTGAAAAAGTTGTGTACAGATCTGAGAACTTGATTTTTTCCAATTTTAGATAATATATAACATCAATTACCCACTGACTTAAAAGCGGTGAATTAGGATTCTTCCAGTTAAGCAAGACAAGTCTACGTGCCAATAGTGTAGTAAAGGCAATCACAGTTTGTTTGTCCTTCTCCACTTTTAGCCCATCTGGAAGAACACCAAACACAGCTGTTAATGGGTTAGGAGGGATTGTGACACCAAGGTTGTCTAGAAGGCATTTAAAACTTTTTGTCCAAAATGATTAATTTGGTGCACATAAAAAACATGTGGCTCAATGAGGCTGGAATTTGATTGCAACGTTCGCAGGTTGGATATTGCCCTGTAAACATTTTGGACAAATTTAAATGAGATAGATGCGCTTGAAATATAATTTTAAGTTGAATAATTGTATACTTTGTGCATATGGAGCTTGAGTGAATTCTGTGCATTGCTACCTTCCACTCCTTATCTGATATGTTGAGTGAGAGATCCTTTTCCCACTGTACTCTGGGATCTTTGAAAGGAAGGGACTTTAAAATGTTTTTATATTTTACGGAAATACTGTCTGAGTCCTCAAGACTGATCAATATTTCTTCTGGAATAGAGGTAGGAGGGAAGTGAGGAAAATTGGGCAGGTTTTGTTTAACAAAGTTTCTAATTTGAAGGTAGTGAAAGAAATGTGTTGCTGGAAAGTTAAATTTAGAGTGTAATTGTTCATAGGATGTCTATGTATAGATCTCTAAGTGATGTAATCCCGAATGTTTTCCAGATATTAAAAACTCTGTAAATTTGAGATGGTTGAAAAAGCTGTTTCTCGTGCAGAGGTGCCAGAGATAAAAGCTTCTCTATCTAAAATACTTCCTAAATTGGTTCCATATTCTGAGTAAGTGAAGCACTATTGGGTTGTTAGTATATTGACAATGACTTGAATTTATTATTGGGCTACAAAGCAAGGAATATAAAGAAGTGCTGTAGGATTCTACAGTATTTCTATTGGGGACCATGCCTGTGTCTGTTTATCTATTTATGTCAATGTCTAGGTTTTTATAGCTTGTATATTCGCCACCCAATAATAAAATTGAAAGTTAGGTAAAGCCATGCCACATTCTTCTTTAGGTCTTTGTAGGGTTTCCCTTTGGATACCTGGGGGGTATTTTTCATACATGGATTACTCGTTTTGCCGGATGTAATTGTTGACGATTTGGCATGATCCTGGATCTGTTGGTTTTTCGAAACTCTTGCTGGATGTGTTGTTATAGCAGCAGATCCAAATCTGTTCTATGTAAACAAGGATTAGCTCACACACTTAATCAGTTTCCGTGCATGGAATTCATTCAGTCATGGCTTTGCCGTTCATGAATGAGCTACTAATTGATATCGGTGAGCAAATTATAAGAAGAGAATTTCATTTAGAGAGGGCTTTTCGTGATCGGCAAGATCCTTTATTGCTCCCGGAGAAAATTCTTTTCGAAAGAGACCGCTTTAGCCGAGGGGGAATATTGTACCTAAAAGATTTATTAGCACCTTATATTCAAAGTCAAGCTAGGTGAAGTCGGGCTCTCACAACCACACAGACAGTATGCATTGCTTTGAGTTTTGAGTTTTTTTGCAAGCGGCACTTTTTTTATATACTGTAGGCGATGCAGAAAATCTATCTAAAAGTGCAGTTTGCCAGGCAATTCGTAAAGTCTGTTTGGCTCTGAAATATTTCCTTCGGGTTTTCATTGTGTTTCCTGGACACCTGCATATGCAGACAATAAAAGAAGTGTTTCATGCCATTGCAGGTACACAGGCAAAAACACCCACAGTTCCATAAAGAATCTCACAATCAGCCTAACATTCTCATTACCCAGGATTTCCAAATGTGATTTGGGCACATGGGACTGATCAGAGTGGAGTTTGATCAAACATTATTTGGAAAATGTACCTCTCCTCCTGATGAATAATCAGACACAGTGTCTTCATCAAATATTTGACCTTTGTCAATATCTCGTTGGTTAGACACAAGTTCTAGGGATATGACATTCCCTGCAACTGACCCAACAAAAAAAAAAAATGCCCTCAGAAACAGGGCCAACTCTTCTGCAGGGGTTAGGTCTGGACCGTGAGGGCCTCCACCTGTTTTTTGCTTCACTGCCTTCTTATTAGCTTTAAAATTATGTTTTTTTTATATTATATATGATTATTTATGTCAACAGTTCTTTAAATAGTTATATACCAATATTTACCAGTTTGAAGTATATTCTTGTACTTCACGTTAACCTGTTCCCATGTTCTCCTTGTGCTCACGTTTGATCTGGAATTATGACATATCTCTATATATAATCTTCATTTGGATCTTGATCTTTGTTTGTCCATGAATGAATTAGAAGAAGAGGCACTAGATGGCAGTAGAGAGACAGCTAAAACATAGGCATTGTATTAAGAATCTCCTCCAGGCTTATACTACTGAAGACTGTAGTACGCCAGTCACACCTCAAAACACAGACATTCAAACTAAACAAATTGTTGTGCTTTAAATTAACTAAAGAGATCTTCATTTAGATCTTGATCTTTGTTCGCGAATTCCACGCATGCGTAGACCACATTCCAGTTTAGTACGTTGTTGTTACTCACGGATGTCAACAATGTGCCAGAATAACAAAAGGGGTGGTGGACAGTGTTACGCTGGTTAGCTCCTGAGACCTGGTTAGAGAATGAGATTGCCGAAGATAAAAGGTACGTGCCTACGTAACATATGAATGAAAGAAAGACAGTGGGTAAAATGAATAACAACGTAACAGCACGTTCCGGAAATTATTATTGTTACGTTGTAGCCGGAGAGTGCTGCTCGTCTCACAGTTGTACCGTGGCTTGCTCACATGTAAGTGAAGTGATCCCTATTCATGCTTTAAAGATCCTGGATACCTATGTGTCCCCCTTTATAACCATTGCTCCGTGTATATTGCCTTACTCTTTGGATTGCCACAAAGCAACCTGTGAGATTGGAGAAAGGTTGAGAAGAGATTGTGAGAGGAAACGACAGCGTCGTGAAAACGAGACGGGCTGTGAACGGACAGAAGCAGAACTGCTCCTACACCACCACATAATTACGATTCGGACAGTGATTCCGAGTAGGCCGTTCCTATTGAATCAATGTCCAAGGGTTTTCTTTTGTAATTTTGTTTCCCTTATAAAAAATCATAATGCTCTACGACGAAGGGCCCAGTTCACAACTGGCAGCTGCGTTTAAACAGGGAGCCCTTCACAGACAACTTTAACACGCGCAACGTAGTTGGGCGCACATGGCTAGTTAAATAATAATTAATCTAACACATAGGAAATAAAACGCTGCATTCAGTAAGTACAATGCACACTACTTAGCATTTAATTTGTCAGCCACTTTTTGCCAGCCGTCCTTTCTGGTTTGGGATGCTTTTGCAGTGTTATCTCTTGTTCATATTAAATCTTGAAATTCTTCATATCCTTCGAATAAAAGGTCCTGCTCTGCTTGTGTGGAAAAAAAAATGCATCCGTTCTTTTGTCATTTTGTTACAGCCTATCAAAGACTTGCTGATCATGTTTTCTAGACTCAATATATATGGGCTTTTCAATCAGCGCGGGCGCGTGCATTCATCTCGGATGATTAGATCCAGCTAAACTAATCTACTACACGACTGCATTTGAAAAACTGACTTATCCCGGATGAGCTTCACCGGAATTAACTCATCCAAGATGAGGTATCTGATCTCAGATGATTTAAGCGACGTACGGAAAATACTCCCCTGGATGTTTTGAATTCCAAATAAATGAGGTTATCATTGAATCTAATTTCTTAAAAAAAATATTTATTTATGTATATTGGAATGTTTTGAAATAAAAATAGAAGCTTAGGAAGGATATTCATCCTGACAATGTTAATTCTTCCAGCTAAAGTGAGATGAAGGATAGGCCATCTATGCAAATCTTGCTTAATTTTTTCCATGCAGACAGCAAAATTTTGCTGATATAAGAGCTTTATGTTTATTTGTGATGTTTACCCCTAGGTATTTAACTGATCTGTGGTGATTAAAGGGAAGTTGTCCAATCTAATGTTGTGTGCTTAGAGTTCACTGGAAAGACCACGTGTTTATTCAAGTTAATTCTGAGATCAGAAATCTTTTGAAATTCTGTAAGTGCTATTAGGATTGCAGGCACAGTATTTTGTGGATCAGATACATGCAGTACCATATCATCTGCATATAGAGAAATGTTCGGGCGAAACCCAAATTTCTCCAATATGGTGAAAAGGTAATTCCATTTAACCATATGTGGTCCCCGGCCGGGACGCCCAGGAGGACGAGAGGAGGGCTTGTGCCTCCTCCAGACCGCGAGGGGGCGTCCGTCCTGGTTATGTTGGGGGCCTCGGGTAGAGGGCTTGGAAGCCCAGCCCTGTAGGGACCCGTGGCCACCACCAGGCAGCGCCCCGATGCCGGTTTATCCCGTGTGGTCCCCGGCCGGGGCTGGAGCCCGGCCGGGACGCCTTGGAGGACCAGAGGAGGGCGTGTGCCTCCTCCAGACCGAGAGGGGGCGTCCGTCCTGGTTATGCAGGAGGCCTCGGGTTGGGGGCTTGGAAGCCCAGCCCTGTAGGGACCCGTGGCCACCGCCAGGCGGCGCCCCAGTGCCTTATCATCCCGGGAGCCCGGCACTTCCGCCACACCAGGAAGTGCCGGGGGGAAGACGACAGGGGACACCCGGACGGCTTCCGGGTGCGCAGCCGGCACTTCCGCCACACAGGGGTGTGGCCAAGACTAATTGCCGGGAAGCAGCTGGAGCCCATCCGGGTTCCTATAAGGGGCCGCCTCCCTCCAGTCATCAGTGGAAGTCGGGTGGAAGAGGACGGAGCTGGAGTAAGGACTGGAGGCGGCCAGGAGGAAAAGAGGCACAGGACTGTGTGGCCTGGACATTGGGGGAATCGGTGCTGGAGGCACTGGGGTTTG
>JANRMT010062856.1:43920549-43966794 GCA_026402145.1 Polypterus bichir lapradei
CAAATCGCAAATGTGTTTTTTTAATTTAAAAGGGTTTTAGTGGGCGACAGAATCAAATAATAGACATGGACATGAATATTGTAAACTCAAGCTCTTTTAATTTCTGAAAAAAAAAATGCTTTTAAACTGCATTTGAATTCAAAACAGAAACAAAAATATCATCCCTGGTTAAAATTGGGCAGACTTAAAAATAAAGTGGTAGTTTAAGTACTTTAAGTACATTTTCAGAATGGTATTGTCTTTAAATAATAATAACCAAAATTTCAACATAAAGTGCAGTTTTTCTTCTTAAAAAAATAAGTCAGAAACATAAAAGGTAATTTGACCAACTTAATCTTTAAACTCTGAGTAACCTTAGCCAAAATTATTTTGTACATTAGGCTAAAACAGTGTGATCATTGAACATTTTGTAATTAGATGTAATTAGAATTACTAACGGTCACGGAAGTCCAATGATCCCCAGTAAGAGCCACAAAGTCCGCTTTCTGTAATGCATCTAATTTTGCTTGGTTTTCACTGTGCACAAAACCATGCTTTTATCAAGGCTTCGCTCGGGTAGTTTTTTGAAATTAAATTTTCCTCCGATCAGGAACGCGCTTCATTCCGAGTGTAACATTTTTGTAGCTGTGATGTGTGCATCAGTGTAATCGATGTACCAGGAAATCATGCATTGACAAAAGTTCCCCTTTGCTTGGAATTGAAAATGTGATTAAATGCGTTATTTTTTGTTATGGAGTACATGCATCGAAGCTTGTCAGCTGTGCTTGTGCTAAGAATAGGAAAGATTTTAAAAATAACGTAACATGATTCTGCGTTAACCGCATATTTTTTCATACGTCTCAAACCAAGGAAATGCGAGGTTAAAATGAACCGAGAAGCACGCGTACATACTCAGTACATCCCCTCTCGGGAATCGAACCTCGGATGTAGGCGATAGAGGTGAAGCCTCTACAATTACGCCACGGTGTGTGGCTTATTTATTTGAGAGTATGTAGGTCGGGGTATATATATATATTCGCAGCGGAAACGTAGTGTGTTAAAGAAGCTATGAAAAAGAAAAGGGAACATTTTTAAAATAACGTAACATGATTGTCAATATACAGTAATTGCTTTGTGAGTGTTGCTGTGATCAAGGATTCAATTATCATTATTTGTTTCAATCAGGGTCGTATTTGTACGATGTGTTGTGTTCAAGTTACATTCTGTGTTTGTCAGTCGTTGTAAAGATTAAATTCTGTACAGCCACATTAGCTCCACAAATGAGACACACGGGTTTACCGGCAATGTCAGTAAACATATACTCAGCCTCCCATCGGTTTTTAAAGGCTCTATTTTCAGAATCAACTTTTCTCTTCGGCATCGTGTGGGCTAGCTTCGCAATAACTTGCAGCAATGCGGTAAGTGTTCGGCAAGGCAGCTGAAGCGCTGCATTATGGGATCTGTAGTTTATTGTGTTACCAGCGCTTCATATACCCGGGCCATTAATAACAATAATACAGTATATAAAATGATCTTGCGGGCCGGATATAATTACACGCCGGGCCGGATGTGGCCCGTGGGCTTTGAGTTTGACTCATATGGACTAAATAGAACTTGAAAAGAAATATTTTTTGGAATGTGATCGCGCAAGTCAGTACATCGAGCCCGCGTGCTATTGTGGTTTTGCTTGTGTGCTTCAGTAAGTTACCGTCCCCTCGCTCTTACTTTTTTACCGTTCATCTAATGAATACACTGAGTATGGCTTTACCAAAACAATCATTGATCGCGAATAAAGTATCCATTATTCATGAAGCTTCAATAGGTGAATAGGTGATCTGTCTTTCTGCGTTAACCGCATGCGTTTTCATACGTCTCAAACTAAGGGGATGAGAGGTTAAAATAAATCGAGAAGCGCGCGTACATACTTAGTGCATCCCCTCTCGGGAATCGAACCTCGGACGTGCGCGCTACAGGCAAATGCTTTGCTATTGCGCCACTGCGTGTGGTTTATCTATTTGAGCATAGCAGTGTAATTCGGTTTTTGTTCAGCACTCTTTGGAACTGTTACTTTTTGTCTGCGCACTGCGTCAGTTCACGTGAGCCGCTGAATATGGTTTTATATATGTCACTCGCTCGCTTCTAATTGTTTCGCTGCCTTCTTAATTATATAATGCATGTTTTCTAAAGCGCGTTTTGTAGCTCTTCCTGGCTTTCTACGTAATGCGTGATTACGTGAGAGGCGTGATTATGTCATACGAAACTCCGCCCCTCCAGCTGAACTCCATTACAGTAAATGGAGAAAAACAACTTCCAGTTATGACCATTACGCGTAGAATTTCGAAATGAAACCTGCCCAACTTTTGTAAGGAAGCTGTAAGGAATGAGCCTGCCAAATTTCAGCCTTCTACCTACACGGGAAGTTGGAGAATTAGTGATGAGTCAGTCAGTCAGTCAGTGAGTGAGTGAGTGAGTGAGTGAGGGCTTTGCCGTTTATTAGTATAGATAAATGTGTGCATTATGTTTTTTATGAGCAATGATTTTGTCTCCGTTTGTGTTGGTGATTGCTGGGATTGCATTGCAAGCTTCCTGCTTGTGGATTTGTTGAGCTTAAATCTTATAAGCTTTCTCTCTGTGTTCATAGTAACGGTGTCTTGATTTAAAAATTAGTTGTTCTGTTTCTTTAGTTGTCGACAGGTTGAGTTCTGAATGCAAAACCTGTCTTTTCCTATGAAGGGCTTCATTTGGACATCTGGCATATTCTTGATTTATTCTGGAAATTTCACTGATTAGCTCTGATACCTACAAAAATAAATTGGAAATCAAGAAGGTAAGATATGTGATAATCTTTCCTCTTAAGAAAGCCTTCAGAGTTTCTCAGAGTATTGCTGCAGAAACCTTCAAGGATGTATTTTTCTCTAAAAAAACATTCTGTAAATTCTCATCTGCTAATAAAAATGGATTAAGACACCATCTGCGAGATAAGTATGCGGGGCATAGTGATTTTAGCTCCATGATCAGAGGAGTGTGGTCGGAGATAACAATAGCATCATACTTACAAGATTTAATTGTAAGCAAGAAATTATTATCTATAAAAAATTAATCAATTCTTGAGCAGCAGTGATGCACAGGTGAGTAGAATGAATATGCTCATGAGTTTGGGTTTAGAAATCTCCGGGGATCTGATAAGTTGTCTTTGCAGAGTTAGACGTCATCGCCCCTGTGGCAGGAGACTTATCTAGGTCTCTGTTTAAAACACAATTAAAGCCCCAGCCATTATAATTTTATAAGTGTTCATATTGGAAATGGATGCAAATACGTTTTGGATGAAGTTCCTATCATCTACATTGAGTGCATAGATATTTATCAAAATCACTTTACAGTTAAATAAATTACCTGTGACAATCACATATTGATTGCCCTTCAGGATTAGATACTGATCAGATACTACATCTGTTACTACAAATGTTATTGTCCTATGTATAAGAATTCCCACACCTCTAGTTTTCTTTGTATAACTAGAATGGAATATTTGGCCAGTCCAGTCTCTGTGCAGCCGAAACTGAGCATGGACAATTTCACGATAAAATAAGTGAAATGAGTGAATGAAATTTTGTAGGGTTATTATTCAGTGATCAAAATTGCTAAAATAAATAAAAACTTCCCCTAAAATACATAATTTAACTAATAAAATATCTTTAGAAAATGTATCTATAATACATAAAAGAAAATAAAATGCTTCTCAGACACAAAGTGTCATACTGTTTAATTTCTTCTGTAATGTACTTAACTGAAACAAGACATAAATTAAAACCTAACTGGTTTTCACCATTTGTATAACAAAATGTGTACATCTATATCTATAATAATAATAATACATTTTATTTATATAGCGCCCTTCCCATGCTCAAGGCACTTACAGAATATAAGAAAGAACGGCGGGGTATACAGTATATAGCATTGTACAAGCCAAATAAATAAATAAAGAAGATTATGACAGTGAATTCAGAGAAAAAAAAGCCTAACAGACAACATAATTGATGGTCTAGCACACACACACAGGTTACATGAGCATCTTGACAGAGAGGTAAACTGAGAGAAGGGTAATAAAGTCAGGTAGAGCTAAAAGCCTTCCTGAACAGATGAGTTCTGAGTTGTTTTTTTAAAAGAATTCATGGAGTCAGCTGATCTAATTAATTTCGGTAGGTCATTCAGAGTCTGGGCGCTATACAACTGAAGGCCCTGTCACCCATGGAGTGTAGATTAGTGTGGGGCACAACAAGATTGCCAGAATCAGAGGACCTTAGTGTGCAGGCAGGCACATAGTGATGGAGAAGGTCACTGATGTAGTTTGGCGCGAGGTTATTTAAGGCTTTGTAGGTTATTAGTAGGATTTTATATTCGATTCTGTAAGACACAGTCACAAACGTGCGTATGGGAGGCAGCTAGAAGGAGTAAAAGGTAATTCCAAGCCAGGCCAGGGGGTGGCAGGGTGCAATAACCTTTTCTCTGTTATCCCTGCACAACAAACACGGGAAATTCTGCCTATGTCCAATGATGGCACTTCAGTTCCAGCCCTGGAGACGTCACTTTCAACCTCCATCAGTGCTCGGTTCTGTTTTCAACTCATTCTGTACAATACTGTACCACTGATTCTTCAACTTTGCAGCCTGATTCAAGTATACAGGTGGCTGCCCCAAACCTTTTCTGTGTCAAGTTGGTTTATATATATATATATATATATATATATATATCACTCTATTGTATTAAAAATGTTTTCTGTTATGTCCACATTATTCAGCCTTGACCACTCCCCTCCACAGCACTCGCCGAATCATTAATCGTACTGCATGCATCCTCTCCATACCACCCCTTTACACTCTCAGTCACCCGACCATCTCTCCTGTTGTCACTCTGCAGACCAGCAGAACCAACACACAAACAGTGATGTCACCATCAACTCTCCCTCTGATGATGTCATTTCTGTCCATACCTGAGGACCACTTCCCACACAGATCCCACCTACCGAAGACATTACTTCCTCCTTCTGGCCTCATTGGACCAACCGCTTCCCATCTCCACCATATGAAAGTCTCTGTTTACCCTCTGTAACCAGTTCCTATTTGAACTCTTTTGTAACCATTTGTTTTCATTTTGCTGTGACTTCAGTATACGGGGTGGCCATCTCCAAACCTTTGAGTTTTCTGCTCTCCTTTTAACAGATGTAATTAAAAATGTGGATTACCATTTTATTTATGCAGTACTTGTTTCTTAACAACATGTATACTTAGAACACACAAACAAATAATAAACACAGTATAAACCTTTAAAAAAGCCACATTATCTATCAAATGTCCATAAAATGTTTATCAAGAACATGCTTAACAAGTTTACAAGTAAAATAAATTTTGCAGTTAAGCTCACAAGCCTGTTGTTTACAGAGCAGCAATTTCAAATTCTTCTGTATCTCTTTTTCTAATTAAAAATGTAAGCGGCTGAACTTAATGTGTTAAATTTAAATTAAAGCAGTGTCAAATTTAATTTAAGGACATAATAAATTAGGCTGGATTCATTAAAGTAGCTTTTTTTAGTTTTTGTCTAACTGCACAGGACGACTCATCTGGTTCCTTTTTCTCAGTTTCTTACTCCACTTTCTTTAATGTAAATGCTAATATTACTCTCTTTTCTTCTCTCTCTCTCCGGTAAAATCTGCCTTAGTGCTCTCTGTGTACAGAAAGTTCACAGCAAAAAGACGTGCACTTGCTCAACTACTGTAATACCTCGCATAAAGAAGCATTGCAACCAAAACATCATAAA
This sequence comes from Polypterus bichir lapradei, assembly GCA_026402145.1. Taxonomy (NCBI): domain Eukaryota; kingdom Metazoa; phylum Chordata; class Cladistia; order Polypteriformes; family Polypteridae; genus Polypterus; species Polypterus bichir. The sequence continues at coordinate 43,926,343 of JANRMT010062856.1, forward strand.
GCTCAGAATAGCAGATGCTGGGAGGGAAAAAAAAATCACTCATCAAGTCTTTTGCAGTGAAAATTGGCAGATTTAGATCGGTGGTCAATCAATCAGAGCATTAATAAAAGATTTAATTGATTTCTGGTCATGAACGTGCTCCAAATATGGTTACATCAGGTCCATTTCAATTTCTTCTTCTTCTTTTGGCTGCTGCCGTTAGGGGTTGCCACAGCGGATCATTTTCTTCCATATCTTTCTGTCCTCTGCATCTTGTTCTGTTAGTTAGTAGTAGTTAGTTCTTTGCATTTATATAGCGCTTTTCTCACTACTCAAAGTGCTCAGCAATTGCAGGTTAAGGGCCTTGCTCAAGGGCCCAACAGAGCAGAGTCCCTTTTGGCATTTACGGGATTCGAACGGGATTTGAACCAGCTACCTTCCTATTGCCAGTGCAGATCTCTAGCCTCAGAGCCACCACTCCTGTTACACCCATCACCAGCATATCCTCTCTCAATATAAACTGCCCTTTTTCCACCATATGCAAATAATTAAGGATTCAACATAGAGAGTCTCACTATATAATACAGAAGGTTTTTTATTGGAGTATTGAAAATTATATTACTGTAAAAGTTATATAAATGACACCTGCTCCTACCTGATAATGGTTACGGAAATGGCTGATTCGAACATGCTCTTCCAGATACATGTGATCAAAATTATCCCGGAGCCAGCCAACATCACACCAGTAGAAATCCCATTCGCTGTCACTGAAAACAGAAACACCATAGAAGTTTTGAAACATTCAGGCTAAGCTCCTATTTCTAAACAATACATCTTGAAATAGACCTTGTTTGAAAACAAATGTTCACCATTCGAGCAGTTATATTTATACAAAATTATAATCATGCAAAATTGAAATGGCTTTTTTTATATAATATAATCATGGCACATATTTCTTAGCCAGGGCTGGATTAAGAACTTTAGAGCCCCTAAGCACTTTAAAGGTTTTGGTGCCCCCATATATATGAGCTGCACTCACTCTCAGTGGACAATTGATCGGGACAGCTGACATGACCAAGACAAGAAGGATCACATGAGCCTTGATGAACCATGTGGCAGTTATCATATTCTAATTTTGTTGTATTCCCAAGTTTAATATATCATTAACCTCTACAACTATTTTATTATTTTACTAGTGACTGGGAGCCCGATCAAATCGGGCTACAAATTCTACATTTGTGAAATCCATACTTTCTCTGCAAATAATTATTTGTTTTTTTAAGTCCTTGAAATGATTTTGTTATCATGGCACTGATTTGTGCTTAAAATAGACCTTTTCGGCAGATGTAATGAAGAGTTTCTTGTTTAAACGGGGCTGCAAGACGTGAACTCAGCTCTTCGGCGCACCTCATTTGATTTTTTCCGGCAAATAAATTTTCAAAACAAACCATATTTTACGACTCTAATCAGAGTCAGAGTAATAATTATGTTGGTGTGGTCATTTTAGATCTGAGATTGGCTAAAATTTAAACAATGACTGTTGTTAATACCCAGCCGTCATTACTCAGTTTCCCAATAGATGTCAGAAGGATGGATGCCAAAACCGAACTGCCCAAAGATAGATTTCGACGTATCAAGCAAATGGCGATATGTTCTAAATTACTTACGGTTCTGGAGCTGTCGAAGGGTTTAAGTCAGTCGACAATTTTAGTCCTGGAAAGTAAGCCCCACCAAAGCAACGTTCCAAAAACCAAACGAACTTACTGTTATCTGCTCGAATCAACACCGACTTACTATACTCTGCCGTCCAGCGGCGTCACTGAAGCATTCGAACATTCTTAGCCAATCATGCAATACTGCGTCCGCGTTTGCCACGTTATGTTCTAGCTACAGAGGCAGAGTCCCATTGTATGGTTCTAACTTGTATTGAGTCGAGGTATTGAGGCGAACACCATACATACGGGGTATTAATGCGAACACCATACATACGGATTGTATCAAATTATATATAAGGATAGTAAGGATATATTTCTGTGTTGCCCCCTTCCTTGAAGCCCTAAGCATGTGCCGTCCAGCGGCGTCACTGAAGCATTCAAACATTCTTAGCCAATCATGCAATACTGCGTCCGCGTTTGCCACGTTATGTTCTAGCTACAGAGGCAGAGTCCCATTGTATGGTTCTAACTTGTATTGAGTCGAGGTATTGAGGCGAACACCATACATACGGGGTATTAATGCGAACACCATACATACGGATTGTATCAAATTATATATAAGGATAGTAAGGATATATTTCTGTGTTGCCCCCTTCCTTGAAGCCCTAAGCATGTGCGTATTTTGCTTAATGATTAAACAGCCTTGTTCTTAGCACATTTTCTCAGGTAAATTAATACAGGATAATTCTAACATTAAACACCAGCATTACTTAGAGAGTCTATAACAAAGTGCAATACTTAAAAGTTTGAATTCATTTTAAGAACACGTTAATTAAGTATTATATTTTATTACACTGTATAAAGACTTAAAGATACTGAAAACAAGATCTCATCTGATCAAATGTACAAGAAAGACTGAAATAGAGCCACCTTTCTGAAACAGCCAAGTCAAAGCAATGGTTTTATAATGCCGAGACATGTTTCAGTATGAAATATCAAGATGTCAACTTAAAAGAGATCTTTGGTGTGTAGAATACATATACAAATGCAACCTGATTCCAGCCTGCCCACTTTATTTAAAGGTTTATAGGGTAAACATTTTCATATCTTTAATTTAAAACCCAGTCTTCCTTGACATTAGACTTAGGCCACTTTAATCACAAAGTGTACCGAAAAGATGACAGTCTGTTCTTATTCTGCCAATTGACTTACTCTTTGGCTTCTATCCAGCCTGGTCGCTGTCGCAGTACATCCAGGATAGTGTTGGTTAGGGAGCACCGAAATCGGATGCAGCCTCGTGGCTCACTAAATTAACAAATGGAAGAAGCCAACACAAAATGCACAAAATGAATAACAAGGACCATAGTCATTATAGTAATTGTAGCAAAAGGAGGCACCCACTGATAAAAATCTGAGTGATTTCCAAAGCTGTAAAAATATATATATTTCAGGTCAGAAAATGCAACTCTCCATTTTAGTGGACTGTCATTTTATTTCTTGTATCTATAACCTACACTGGGTGATCAATTTATTAGGTATTTCTGGCCTTCATATAGTGCTGTTTGGTCAATCACTGACTGTATCTTATGTGCAGACAATGCTATTTAAAACAGGAAGGCATAGACATTACTAACAATTTATGTTGCTTGGTGGTGAGTACCTGATGTGGATGTACAGTATAACTGAATCAGTATTATACTGAATCAGTAACCACCACCCAACTCTACTGACATTTTCAAGCATGATACTGTCACAGATATATTAAGAATTAGATCATAAGTTAAAAACTATTCTGCAAACACCAGCACTGTCATTAGAGACAGAACTTTAATAAAGGGAGTTGACAGTGGATGATACATTATGCCTTTAGCTAGTACTAAAATAGCACTGAAGGGGACATATCAGGATGCACACCTCACTGTCCCCTGTCATAGGCTGGATAAAGCAGATGAGTAGCTAACTGAATCCCATGCTTGTTACCAAAAAACAAGAAGGTGCAATTGTACAGGGAAAAGGGAACATATGCATTGGCACTTTATGATTCTAAGAAAATTGCCTGGCCCCATGAATTTAGTTTATGGTGATTCGTGTTCATGAGAAAGACTAAGGTATACTGAAATCCCTAACAGTCCATGGACCACACTGTTGGGTGTCAAAAAATGTAGGTTGGTGTTGGCAAGGTAGTAATAATGTGTTTCCATGTCACATATAGGTCTTGTGATACAAGCATGGCAATGTCTGAACATAATTTGTTGGTTAGGAGTATCTCTTCAAAGAAACAGAGCAAGAAAACTCAAATGGACTTTTTCAGCACTGAGATTAAAGCTCAATGCCAAAAGGCTAGAAAAATCCTAGGAGTAGTACAGCTAAAACTGCCTTAATGAAGTGGTGGTCTTCTCACTCTAGCTCAGGAGCAGTGAGATGAGATTAAATTAGCCATGATGGACAACTAATCTGTAACAACTATAGGAAACCTTGGAGTTGTCATGAGACAGCATCCCTGGGCTACACTTTAGATACCCATTAGCTCTATGTGGGAATTACTCACTGTCAGGCTGCTATGTATAATAAGGTGACAAGTGAGGGTATACTGTGCTTTCCTGTTGTATAACAGACATCTATCATATACAGAGTTTCATTAGATAATACATTTGAAGGGTTAATGTATTATTTTATTATTATTAAATAATGTTAATAAAGAATACTACTGACCATTTTAAAGGTTGAGTTAAAAATGCACCCCACAGGCAGGGATGCAAAGATCTGTGCACCAGAACATGTTCATAAAAACAGACCTCGGCCTGTCCGTTGTGTAAACTGCTGTGCTGACTTAGAAGGACTTCTTTCCTGATGATCCAAAATGTCTGTGTCAGCCTCTGAGGCACAGATAGAAGGGTTTCTTTGTTTTTGTGTATTGTATTACTGATTACATGAACATCAGTCTTACAAAAAAGGTTCTTCAATGGCACTTTACTAGGTTTATTTCTAGGAATGGTCCTATGCATATAAAATGGGTTTTTTGGGCGTTGAAAAGGTTCCTAATATGTGGACAAACCAGAAATCTGTAATGTTTTGTTGGCTACCTAGTAGGACACAACAGATCAAGAAAACCTGACTGTGTTACTGTATGCAGTGAGAGTCCTTTAAAAACCAAGAACCCACTGGTATTTCACAAAACTGTTATCTATTTATTGTTATTTATGGAACCTGTTATGGATGTAAATTTCACGATGATGCTTCTTTCAGGAACTATGGCCAAGTTCTCGATCTCCAAAACTGGAGGAATCACAGCAGCAACAGATTTTCATTTTAACCCTTTTCTTAATTAGTGACCAGTTTTTGCTGCTGATTAACTTTTTGCCTTAATTCTAATTGACTTGCTGTTTCAGATTCGACCCCTTAATTGTTTATTTTTTCCTTAATTACAGCCAAACAATAATGAGATGCTGCTTCGTGTCCTCCCTGCGTGGAGTTTCCATGTTCTCCCCATGTCTGCGTGGGTTTCCTCTGGGTCCTCCAGTTTCCTCCCACAGTCCAAAGACATGCAGGTAAGGTGCATTGGAGATCCTAAATTGTCCCTAGTGTGTGCTTGGTGTGTGTGTGTGCCCTGTGGTCGGCTGGCACCCTGCCCGGAGTTTGTTCCTGCCTTGCGCCCTGTGTTGGCTGGTATTGACTCCAGCAGACCCCCGTGACCCTGTAGTTAGGATATAGCAGGTTGGATAATGACTGACTGACAATAATGAGATACAAAATGAGTCAACACATGACCTGGTAAACCTGTGTTCATGATACAATATCTGAAAATAAAGAAAGGTGAAGGTCTCAGTAATGCTGATCTGATGATACTCTTAGAAAAAAGAAAATCTACAGCAGCAACAATCAAATAATGGCTTTAACAACAAAAATGTTTTTCTAATTATGAAAACTTTAGTGAAATAGTTTGGAGTTTGAGGCTCTGGCTTAGCTGGTCATCTCTTGGTTCACTTCACATTTCATTTCTATTTGACATTCATTCATTTAAGGAAAAAAGAAGCAATTCAGAAGACTGAATCTTAAAAAACAAGGCAATACAAATGAAGGAAGAAGAAGTCAAATAACAGCAGAAATTTATCACAGATTTAAGAAAGTTGCAGGAAGGAAAGGCTGTGGCCAATGCAAGGCCTCGACAATCAGATTTGGACACTTCTTCTCTAAGGCATCGCTCAGAAGAACTACAATGGCACCTTTACTTTTAAGAGTGCACCTACTCAACAATTGATAAAATTGCGAGTTTTGCAGAAGTATCAGATATTACTCAGTAAATCGCAAATTCCTACTTATAGCAAGCTGTATAAGCATACACCTCCATGACCGAAATACTGTTCCAATGAGTACAGCATGCCTATTCTCCATCAAGCACAGACGTTGCAATAGAACTAACATCTGTGATTATCAAAAACACATTTTAATCCATTTAACAACTTTTATGAGTTAGACTGAGTCAGTAAGAGTCTAATTGGCATAGCATGAGCATAACGTGGGAGGCATGGTGGCACAGTGGTAGCACTGCTGCCTCACAATAAGGAGACTGAAGTTCAAGTCCTGGGTGCTCTCTTGTATGGAGCTTGCATGTTCTACCCATATCCACACAGGTTTCCACCCATAATCCAGTTAGATGGACTGGGGATGCTAAATTGGCCCCTGATGCTTATGTGTGTGTGTTTGTGTGTGTGTGTGTGTGTGTGAGTGTTTTCACCCTGCTATGGACTGGCGCTCTGACCAGGAATTTTTCCTGCCTTGTTGGGATAGGATCCAGTGTCTTTACAACCCTGCTCCGAATAAGCAGATTTAGTAAATGGGTGGATGGGTGTAAAGTCTAATCCAATTTGCGATCACTGTCATTATTTAAAGTAAATATTTTGTTGTAATATGCATAACACATAAAGAATAAAACTGAAATGTTTCATATGAATCTATATTAAACTTTATTATATTAAATACCATAATGATGATAAACTTACCCGTCCCTCTTCTTTAGAATAGTATTTTGTATTTTAAACCCAATGTTCTGAAGAAGACAGAAACGTGTTTGAAATGCGTTAAACGTCTTTGTACATTAGTGATATTTACATTGAGCAAAACTGAACTCTTATTTTGGCCTTCAAGCAGACAGGGTTTTTAAAATAACCACGGCCTTCAGTACGATACAAAATATTTGTATGTACTCTAAAAGAATATTAAAAATATAGGATACACATTAAGGAATAAAGCATACATCATTTCACTTTTTAAAAAGCTAAAGGTTTTTTCACTTCTCTTCCTGATCCTGACCCTGTCCTGTGTCCCCTTCTGCTTGGCAACCCATCACATGTCTTATATTCCCAAAATGTTTGATGGCACCCATTCATGAAGAGAATACAATATTCAGCGATTGAAATATGAATGAAAACAAATACTAGGGCAAACACATTGGTGCTAAACTGTGTAGTATCTACAAATACTAAGAAAAAAAAAAACAAGGCGTAATGAAAATAAGAAGTAAAGACCATAAAATGACATTCTGACAAAAACCAGAGAAAAGAATATGGCATTCAACTTCACATTGTAGAAAAAACTATTTCATTATTAACCCATAGGGTGTTTGCCTTGTTTGCCCCATTTAGGTGGTGCCAATTCAGAATTAGACAATAAAATGTATTATTACTATTATTAGGATTGGTATTTGAAACCTTAATGGAATGGGTAAATTTAAATATCATATAACAACTTAACAAAACATCCAATCTGTTTTGTAATTCTCTGCATACCTTATATTTTGCCATATGTGTAGTCACTTGTTGCCACTGCTGATACGATGCTCATTTCCATTCTAATATTAAGGAGTAGGGCTGGAAACAGTTGCTCTGTATTCACCAGATGATCTTATTCTTGCAGAACTGTTAATAATATTTACACAAACAGGGTATTAGTTTTTGCCAGTTAACAGTGCCTCTGCACTGATGGACAAATATGCATATATTATGGCTGGGAGTCCCAAAGCATGCAAGTCTCAGTAGCACTTCCATAAATTTCCACTAGAGGGGGAACTCTGATCACAAATCCTAGCTAAATACAAAAAGGGCCACTTAGAATCCTTATAAAAGCTTTATTAACACAAAAATGCCTCCTAAGTACACAAACTTCTTAAAGCACACAAGGCACAAAGGAGATGCCAGCAAAGGCAACCCAAACTGAACAAGCCCCAATACACAATATAAAGGCAAAGTAAAACAAAAAAAAGAACAAAATTATCAAAAATCCAATGAATCAAAATAGCACATCACAGCAAAAACACAAGGGTCATTCCATATCAAATCAACCAATTTTCCAGAACTCCCACGAACTTCAGCCTCAAACAATTCTGAAAAAATTACTAAGTGTACCCATGTTATCCAGGAGACACCCTGTAAAATTATTTTGATGCAAGACAGGTACATCCCAAGATAAAGCCAATTTTGTGAGGGGAGAGGGGTATCAAATTTAATACAGCTTTATTTTTTCATCACTTTCACAAGACCACTTTTCATCAGTTTCTCAAGCACCATACAATCCAGCACGCTCAAATATTGCATACTGGTAGCTTTATAGGTATAGTACATAATAAAATCAAAATGTTTGGTCCAGATGACACCACTTGGTAAGAACAGACCTTCAAAAATGGAAAAAAAAATATTTTGCGTCTTTGGTTTTGCCATGTTTAGGCTTTCAGAAAGCATACCTCTAACTGAAGCAGCCTGCTGAAATTTTTTCCATGTTAAATACCTACACAAAATTTTTCAAAAGGTTATAAACTACTAGAAACTGCATCAGGGTTTGGCCAGCAGACCTCTCAAAAGTGAAAAAATAATTTTGAGGGTAATTTTCAGACCCGCTTAATGCATTGTAGGAATGTCCATACATTTTTAAAGTATTTTTCCTATATCCTACATTGTCCCTTCTTTCTCAAAAACAAGTCTTTACTTTTCTTATGTGAATCTTTCATTTTTATTTGCCATTCTAAACATGGGTTAAATTCACCATTTGTCAGTAATGATAACCATCGAGTTATTCATCACAAACTCATAACTAACTGAGTCTGATATCTTCTGTAGAGATGTAACAGGTACTCTTTTGGCCATGGAGAAACGCATTCACTGTTCAGCAGCATGAGATAGGGCATTGTCCTTTGCTATGAAAAATGCATGACATTTTTGATAACTTACTGATTGAAAACTCAATGATTTCCACTATCGACACATGGTGCATTCTGCCTATGTTTAGGATGGAAAATAAATATGAAAGATTTGCGTAAGAAAAGTAAGGTTTATGTTTTGAGAAAGAAAGGACAATGTAGAATACCTGAAAAATATTTTAAAAAGAAATATATCTGCACATGCCGTTAGGGTGCTCTGAAAATGAAGTCCAAAATGTTTTTTGGATTTGTGAGGTCTGCTGTTCAAACCCTGATACAGTTACTTTTCTGTTTATTGCTTTTTTTCAAAAAGCTTATATAATTATTAAAAGTCAAAAGTCTATGTTTTACAAATATGTGTTTCTGAGGCCTAAACATAGCTAAACCAAAAACTCAACTCAAATTGTGGTCAATTTCTTTAAACAAAGTCTAAGACATATATCTGGACCTTCATCATCTTGCTTTGACCATGCAGGGTCATCTGCACCAAATGTTTTAATTTCGTCACATACTATACCAAATAATGTACAAGCATGCAAAGTTTGGGCCTGCTCGGTTGTTTAGTTCTTGAGCTATGCACTTGTGAAATTTGATGAAAAAAATGAGGCAGGATAAAATCAACAACCAAAAAAAAAAAAACAAAATAAAAAAACTATATTGGAAAGTATTGATCTTGCATCAAAAAAATTTACATGGTGTCTCCTGACTAACATGGGTAGTTTTTCCAGAATGTTTTCAGTCCAAAGTGCATGGGCCATTGGTTGTATTGACATGAAATGACCCACAAGTAACACTCACCAACTTCATAATGCATTTGAAATGAACTGCAGGAACTACGGAAGGCCCTCAGGATTTATGGGACCACCACAAAACAAATGGAACATAACACAGGCATAAGAAACTAAAAAATAGAGAACAGAAATAAGCAGGTTTACAATCAAGGGCTTATTACACATATTAATACTATCTGATGGTGGGGACATGGGGTTCACATTTCTGAACTGTATGGCCTTTGTGATGGGAGTGTTGGACAGGGTGCAGGCAGAGCTGGTCAACTCATTAGGCGAAATAGGCAGCCACCCAGGACACTATCATCTGAGGGGCACCACATATGAAAGTTAAGGGGCATGCACTCTGGACACCAAGGTAACCCTGAGTCGTCATGCAATTGTTTATGAAATTAAAAGTGTGCTCACTCTGTCTGTGGTATATACAGAGAATATAGACAATGGGGGCGATGCCCTGCTAGCTCGCCTAGACCTTTAAATAGGCTCCAGCTATGCACTGGTTTCAAGACAGCATTTTTGCAGCTATAGGATAGCAGATGTTTTGAAGTTAGGTAGGGCATACATGTATGGCCCTGGAGAATTAGTCAAGGGGCAATAGATCAACCATGTAGTGTCCTGGGTTTAACAGGTCTCTAACAGAACTGCCTAAGAAAGACACCAGTTGCAAATTAGTACAGAATGCAGCAGCCAGAATCTTAACTAGAAACAAAAATCTGAGCACAGTTTTAGTGTCATTGCATTATTAATTACCTGTGTCATTCAGAACTGACTTTAAAATACCTACTAATGGTTTACAACACCATAGATAATCTTGCTCTTGCTCCGTCCTATATTTTAGAATTCCTCTTTCCATACACTCAAAGTCATAACCTTAGATCTTCAAATGGAGGTCTGCTTATAACTCCAAGAGCTAAACTTAAGTGGCGAGGTGGCATTTTGCTGTTATGCACCTAAAATCTGGATTACTTTACCAATAGAAATTCACCCGGCTAATACTGTGGAACACTTTATAAAAACTGCAGAAAACCCTTTATTTTAAATTATTTCTTTTAGTAGCTACATTTTAGGTGTATTCCTAATAGACTATATGGGCATAGGGTTATCTAATAGCAGGGACAAACAGCAGGAGTGGGATGTGCTAACTACCCTCTTAATCAAATGCTAGAAAATGTAACATAAATGCAATGATACAATTTCATATACACTATATCTTCTCGCTATTTCACACTATGCCTGCATCTGGAAATTAGCTCTAATCTCATTTATTAATCTGTATGTTTTATAGATCATGTAGTGTATTTATTATACTCCAAATTCAAACTGAAACATGTGTTAATGTGTGTAAATATAGCAAAAATGTTTTGTTTTTTTAATCTCTGTATCACCATTTACCACCTAAAATTTTCCCTTTTATTGATGGCCACTGGCATCCACTGATACTAAACCATAAATAACAAGTCCATACTAATTATTAGGTATATTTGCTATGTATTGCAATGCTGTTATTGAGTGGTTATGCTAGAGGACGATTTTTTTTGTGATTTTTGCATCCATGTACAATATCTTGTATTAGGAGTTTGTAATTTTTTGCATACTCCAACTTTCTCTTCGGAGACAGTTTTCTGGGGTGAGAGCACAGCGTCCACTATTTTGTACAGTGCACCCTGGAGCAATTTGGGGTTAAGGGTCTTGCTTAAGGGACCAATGGAGTAGCATTCTTTCTCTTGCTGCCAGGATTTGAACTGGCAAACTTCGAGTTCCCAGCTCAGATCCTTTAATCTTTAAGTATTTATTCTTCCCTAGTGAACATAAAGACATGAGCTACAGAAACATGTCTTGGCAGGAATGGATCTCAAACATAATAATAATACTACATTTATTAGGCACCTTTCCCATGCTCATGGAACTTTCCCAAGGTTTGTTAAAAAAGTGTCACCATAAACCAAGTGGTGCAGCTGGAAACAGCTGGCACTGTAGGGATTAACTCAAAGTCAGTTAATTCATTCTTCATAAATAAGTAACATGTGAAGGGTGTGTGAATGTTGGGTACCCAGAATGTCAACTCCTGAAATGAAGCATCATCACATCTATTGCTAAAAAGGAAGAATCCCAAATTATTGAATTTGTGCTAGAAAAAAAAAATTCAGAACTGGGGACAGGGCCGGATTTAGATGAAAAAAGGCCCTAGGCTATTCCACTTATGAGGCCCTTTCACCTCCCATTTTTAAGTTTGTTCAAATTGCTAACAATTTGAATGTAGACCCCTCTTGATCTTGAGGCCCTAGGCTGAAGCCTAGTTAGCCTATAGGAAAATACGGCCCTGACTGGGGATGATGCTTGGATTCATATCTATGAATAAGGCTTTAAACAACAGTCAAAACAATAGTGATATAGTGATTCTTTAACACCAAGGTCCAAGCCAGTGCCAGGGAGATCATAGGAGTATTTTTATGACGTTGAAGGTGTAGTCCAGGTATATTACATGCCTCAGAATTTCCCCAAAACTGGTCAGTATTACTGTGATTTGTTTTGGCATCTGTGGCACTAAAAGCGGCACGGGGAGTTGTCTGCTTCACAAATAACTGGCACACACTGGTGGAGTTGCAAACGCTGCTCTTCAAAATGAAAGTATAAGGGCTCAATGGGTTGGGGTGGAAGATAAAATACTTGGTTTTGGTGGTGCTTTGCATAATAGATCAGGCTCAAAACGTTTTTTTTTTTTCACCCATATTGTTGCACAATATGAAAAGCCGACTTGCGTGAGAATCAGCAGCAGCGCACATCAGAGCGGAGGGACGGACTGACGCACGCGCGCACAACTTCTCGTCGCATACCGGTACTACGGCCACAGGTTGAGACATCCATAATTTCCTTCATCTGTTCTAATAGAAAGTAACATTTTGTACCAAATTCGAAAAATTCTAATGCATTTACCACAATATTTGTATGCCTGGCTACAGCCAGTTAAATTATTTGATTAAAAACAAAGTAAGACAAATAGTGACACTTAAACATGCTCTCAATTCCACTAGCTGCCGCATACATGACTTTCATATATAAATTCCCGAAAGTAACATTTGCAAAACAAGACAGACTTGAACGAACATGAAACGCTATACTACTAAAAGGTTACCAACCTTAGCCGAGATGACTTTTCCAAAGCCGTCAGAGCATTCCTTCAAAGAAATATTCTCGCAAAATGAGATCCATACAATTATATCGATAACTTTATAAAACAAAACAATCAACTCCAGCAGTAGGAAGAGGTCGTCATAAATTACACAACCCACAGACCCGTAGATGTTTGGAAAGTATTCGATGTAAATGACTTGTTTTTAATAAGTAGGGTTAAACCAATATACAGTTAGTCTTGAGTTATGGGGGGAGTTAAACCAAAGCAAAACATTATGTGATCCCACTTAATCCACTGAGCGGTCAGACGACGGGATCTAACGGGGAAACACCAACAGCAAGTTAGGAACCAAAGATGGGGCGCCAAAGGTGCGCGATGTTTATTGGCTCGGCCTGCCCCGGTGACGTCATCGTTAACGCTTAAATTGACCCGGGCGCATAATGCAGTTAATGCAGAGTTCTTTGTTCTACGTCGCTTTTCTCGAACTGACAAATAAATTAGTAAGTAAATAAGTTAACCTCAATTAAGAGTAACAAATGACAATGTACATCTCAGTTCCTAATAAATTTAGAAAGACTTTGTATGTTTGTTCATATATTGTAGGTTATTGACATCCTCTTAAATATCCTAACACATTTTAATATGGCTATAAGGTTACCTTTTGATGTTTCTCAGAATTTTATGCCAAAAAAGGCTGCTATATGGTTGATAAATTACACAAGCTGCTATCAACTCAGTAGGGGAGAGTGGGGTAAGTTAAGCCAGTGGGTAAGTTGACCCACCCCCTGTATCTAGGCAATAGTGCAGATTTGTTGTCATGTGACCATAAATTTTGAAAGCACACTCCATTTTGCTGCCCCTGTGATTGAAAGAAGCTTGTAGTAGTGTGGTAAGTATGCTCTATTAACAAAAACCTGTTTTTGCCTTCTTAAAGTAAATTTTTTGCATTTCAGTTATTTTGACTGTAACATGAAAGCTAATTTATTCAGGCCTAAAAATTAATACCATACATGTTGATGATTTACTAGCATATTAAACCATGTGAACCATTTAGCTAAAGGTTAGCTTGAATTGCTAAGCTAGGTAACTTTTTCCAAAGTGGTGGCTGTGGGGTAAAGTGAGCCAGATGCCTTGGGGTAAGTTGAACCACTGGCTCAACTTACCCCACCTTGAAGCTCAAGTAATATTACGTTTAAAATGTCAAAAAATATTTTATTGTGGTATTAAATAGCTATTTTCCCCCTAATGCTAATCCTTGATAACCACGAGGCCCACATCTCATTCAAGGCAGTCGATATTAAAAAGACCAAGGGTGTTGTTCTGCTCACCATTCCACCCCACACATCCCACTGCATGCAGCCTCTGGACAAGAGTGTGTATGGTCCATTCAAGACCCACTTCAACAAAGCTCTTGATGGGTGGATGAGATCTATCCCAGGTAAAACAGCCACCATTTACCAGATCGCTGGATGTGTGAATGAAGCTTTCATGTCAGCAATGACACCACGGAATATAATTTCTGGATTTAGGTTCACAGGGATCTTTCCATACAACCGAGATATTTTCCCAGATGCTGAGTTTGCACCATCCATGGTGTCAGACAGACCAAACTCTGAACAACAGTCTCCCACTGTAGTAGATCCATCTACTGCCGATAAGCAAACCAGAGGAGATAATCCATCCACTACTTCAACCTCCATTACTTCTATGCTGCCTTCATCAACCTCCCCACAAGGATGTGCATTACCAGGTGACACAGATGTGTGTCTCAGCCACAATGCATATGTGTCTGCAGATGAAATTCTGCCCTTACCCAAAAGTCCACTTCCCAGAGTACAAACAAAGCAAAAGCGTGTAAAAACAAGGATCCTAACCGATACACCTGAAAAGCAGGCAATTGAAAGGGGTCACAAAGAGAGAAAAAAGAAACTGCAGGGGAAAAAGCAAAGTACATAAAAGAAAAAGGAAAGCTGAAGAAGAAACAAACCAGGAAGAAAATCACAGTGAGCAGTAGCTCTGAGAGTGATGTTCCCATCCCACTCGAAAACACATCTGAGGATGACGCAACAGAGGATGAGAGAAGTGAACCAGAAAGCACAGACCTGTTAGTTGATGACTTTGTTATAGTTAACTTTGCAACCAAACAAAGGAGCTAACATTACATTGGCTTGGTTGAGAATCTTGAGGGCGAAGAAGTAACTGCAAGATTTCTCCGAAGAATCCGAGGGAGCACAGGTAAAGGGAAACCAACTTTTGCTTTCAAGGAGGATGACGTGGCACTTTTCCAGCAAAGTGAAGTGGTAAAGAAGCTGCCTCAACCTCAAAAGGCTGGAGGAACTGCACGACGAGAGCAGCAATTCATATTTCCCTGCAACCTTGAGGGGTGGAATGTGGAGTAGATAGTTAAGGAAAACCACAGTAGGCCTATTCTTTTTTGTGAGTTTGTTACAGTTGTTCTACACTGTTGATAGTGTTCAATTGGTATATCATCATTTTTATTAAAATATTTTGAACAGTACACTTGCATTTGACTTATTTATATATAGTTTAAAGTTTCCTTTAGGATAATTCAAAATGACAATCAGGTTTAAACTGGAAAAAGTATATTGGTCAGTTTACACACAGGTGGCTCAATTTACCCCCTGGCTTGGCTCAACTTACCCCTAAGCTGGGGCAAGTTGAGCCACAAGACCACTTTTTTTCAAGAGGTCACATTTTCTTTTTCATATGTCATGTATGCATTCTTAGCAGTTCCACTGACAGGAAACATCCTGAAAAATATGTAGACATTTTGGTTTTATTTACATATCACTTTCCCTTGCCTAGAGGACAGTCTAAGTAAAAAATGGCTCAACTTACCCCACTCTCTCCTACTGGCAGACCCCATTGCAAGCCTTGGACACCATCTACAGTCCAGAGAAATTTTCTCAGAAATACTCTTAATGGAAGAGTTGCGACCAAAAAGCAATTCCACAAAGTTGATTTGATTGAAATTGATACCCTCATATCAGTGTGAAAGATACATTTCTTTGTGACATGTGCAGTGTAATTGTCATTCATGTCATGAGCAATTGCAATCTATGGCTGACCTACATTTTTGGGGTCTTGAACTTGAAATGTTATGGGGGCCCTTTCGCAACCAGCAACAAGGTCTGGGTAACCACTGTTTATCTTCTTCACTGGAATTACTCCACGACAGATCCTCAGACATTTTTTTAAAATGTAAACACAATGTCTCAAAATAACTGTATTGAATTATCTCACATATCAAAGTCAGTGGTGTGAAAAAAAAAACTTCCTATGCCATTTAGATTTCGAGTTATGACAGACTGAAAATTAAAGTTGCTTCTGCAGGGCCCCACTGGGATTAGGGGCCCTAAAGCTTAGGCTTCAATAGTTTCACAATAAACCCTCCCGATTGCAATTGTCTGTTTTTAGGGTATAATGAAATCATCCGCTGCATTCTCAATAATATTTAATTTGTTATTTATTATGATTCTTCTTTGTGATAAATTGCATGGTTCTGAGAGTTTTCATCCTGCATCCAGCCATTCACTTCCCAAACCCCCAAAAATGTGTTTTATGGCTGCAAACAGCAGAAGCACATACAGCTGCAGCATTGAGAGAAAATGAAAGCAAGGAGCCAACTCACAAAACAGGGTGCAAATCTCTAAAGAATATCAATTATAGTTTTGGCCAATAAAACATATGTAACAGTGACATCAGGAACAGACATACTTTTCGTACTAAATTAGATGAGCTGTGCTATAGTCAAGCCTGTATAGTTTATGTAGTGAAAATGTCTGATACTGACTTCACAAATTTAATCTTCTGGATTGATTGATTATTGCATAACAGTTGTAAATAAGTGTTCAAGCCTTCTGTAATTTAGTGGTGCTTTTGCACTTGCTGCTGAATCATTTTTCTGGACCAGTGGTTATCAACCCATGAAGAAGACAGTGTAAAAGTACTCAAAAAAATAAAGATATAAATATATACATATAGAGAGATAGGGGGGTTGCAGCAACCTAGGTACACTTCAAAAAGCATAAAAGTCCTGGAACATTTTCAAGGCAGAATGCTTTTATTATTAACACTGCTAATGAAACTCAACCAATTATTAAAAAAAACAAACAAAAAAAACCAAAACTGAATTGTCAATCTTGCATGTTTTATGAGTGTGATGATGTGACCAATAAACTTTTAGGAAGATACTGTAAACAAATACATTTATTATAATAGGCAATGTGGTCCCCTAGTGGTCAACCTACAAACATGTAAACCTTAATGTTGTCAGTTCAATACACAAAGGTTTAACATAAGCGTGTTAGTTCACCTGCAATGCTTCCATGTGAATAAATATGGAGGCAATCATCCATATCTATTCACACTTGTTATTAGGATGTTCCTTTAGAAGTGGTGGATAAATAAATAAAAGTAAAATTCTGATCGGTTTTGTGAGGATGACATTAGAGCAAAGGCTATTTCACAAGAACTCTGAAATAATAATGATAACAAAAACAGCAACAACAACAATAATAATAAATAATCTTAAATTGACAAATACGCTTTAATAACAACATTTTATTCACAAAGGCAGCCTTAAAGCTGATAACATTTAAAAAGAAGGGAAAGATTTGTAAAAATTGCAGCATCAGGAATTTCACATATTTCAGTGAAAATACAGAACTGCATATACAGATCTGATGATGCCTTCTTGACTACTGAAAAATGAAAGAAATAATCAGATACCGCCCACTCTTCAATTACTGATTTTTATTTCTGAAATCAATGCCGGTTTAAGTATTTGGGCACAAATATTTGAGAGGGAAACAACCAACACATCAATTACAGAATGGCTATTTTTTTATAAAGATGAAAATGCAGATTGGTTATATTTGCCTGACATTCTTACTAGCATTGTTTGCAATGGTATACCACTACAGTCTTGAGTTAGTCAAATATTATAGTTTGGAACTTTTAAAAATGTATTAGTTCGATATTCTGTTGTTTTGCAAAATACTCAGAACATCTCTTCTTTCTGAGATAATTAGTAAAAGATGAACAACAGATGAATAATTCAATAATTCTTAAAGTTTCATTTATGTTGGATGTATGGATGCAGCTTATTACAATGACAATGCACTTATTAAGCTGTAAAAAGTTTTAAATAAGCACTTAGACTTTAAAAATATATCACTAAATAACAGGTGGATTTTTAAATGTATTGGTGTTGATTAACTATAAGTGTTATATATAAATTAACACTTATTTTCAACACATTAAGAAAAGTGTCCTAAAAGACTAAAAAAGGAACCATTTATTATAGAATATTAAGTGAACAGTAAATGTTCATACGTACAATATTACAGAAATGTACATGCTGTACATGTACAAACTCCACACTTTCAGTATGCATGTTAATTCATTAAGAATTAGTCTACTTTTTTGGACTTAGTTAAACCCACTTGGCATCAAGAAAGCTGATTCCGTCAGAGGCAGTGAAGGAGCTCCAGTTCACTGCAGCATACATGGGCACCTTCATGAAACACCTGGATTTATACAGCAACACCTTTAGCTGTCATCCTCAAAGAGTTTACTATATTATGTATTGAAACAGAGACTGAATGTGAAATAATTCTGAGGCTGGTCATAGCTTCTTCTGCCCAGGGGAGCACTTGAAAAGCTGCTTAAGTTGCTTGTTTCTGTCATTCATGCAACCTACAGATATGTTCAAACATAAAAGGGGAATAAGTGCATGGTCTAAAATAAAATTAAAGCCAAATATTTATACAACAACATTACAGCAATACATGACAGGAGGCATGCAAACAACATTTTAAGACATTGAACTTATAAAAGTACTGTAGTTGTTTTTTGTTTAACTTTCTGTTATCTGCTTGTAAAGCAATTTATGTTGTGTAATTACAACAGAACATTACAATAAAATAACATATTTTTCTGTAACTTTGTGGAAGTATAATTATAATTTGTGCAGTACTTATTTAGTATTTTTCAGTTCTTTGCAGTATTGGAGAAAGGACTTAACTTCTGACTCTCACCCAAATGTGTGTTTGTCCTATAGTCTGAGTCATCTGTATACACTGGCCCATCATTCCACATCAGGTCGAAACCGCCAACCTGCTTCTCTTTTCCAGTTAACCTAAAAGACCAAGTGAGTAGTTAAAAGAATAAATCAATGCACAATTAAGATCAAGCTGTTTAAAGGAACTTTGTTTTTGTTTTATCCTGATGTAACAGCTTTAAATACATTCTATAATAGTTTGTATCCTTTCCATTAGCCATTTTGAAACATATAAAGTGGATGCAGAAAGTGTTCAGAATCTTTCACTTTTTCACATTTTGCTATGTTGCAGCATTTTGCTAAAATCATTTAAGTTAATTTTTTTGAAGAATAACAAAATAGGATTATAGAATTTTTTGCAAAAAAAAAACCTAGTAATTTTAGCAGGAAATTACAACATTGAAAAATGTTGAAAAAAGTGAAGAGGTCTGAGTACTTTCCAAATCTGCTGTATATCAGACAAAATAAGTACAATGCAGTCACTGCTTATTTATTTATTTATTCAAAGAATATTTTTTTTTTGTTCTGTGACATTTTCACTTATCACAATCAATTCAATAACAAAATTATGGGATTTGTTAATTAATATTCTGGCAATTTGTTAATTAATATTCTGAGAATAATATCACAGACTAAAAGTTTAGCTAAGCATCAAATTAAATTTTAGGTATATGCACATATGCTGTGATATTTAATTTAAGGATATTCTGCAGCAACTTTGCAACTTTGTGGAATAGTGAAGAATATCTTTGTCATCTTCAAAGTGATCAAATTTACATTATTTTGGAATAGCGGTAATTTTTCCTAGATTCGTTTTTATTAGTAGTAACTACTTGTTCCTTTGTATGGGAGGTTAATATCATCACGTTCAAATATAAAAGATTAAATGAGTGCAGGTGCGTGCATGAGTGTGCCCAACAGGGGATTAACATCCTGTCCATTTTTGGGTCCCACCTTGCACCCAACTTGCCAGGATAGTCACCTGCTTCCTGCATTCCTTAGCTGGAAACCTGGTTCGAAAATTAGTGCATTGATATATTCTTATTTATCCATCCATCCTCTTCCGCTTATCCGAGGTCGGGTCACGGGGGAAGCAGCTTGAGCAGAGATGCCCAGACTTTCCTCTCCCCGGCCACTTCTTCTAGCTCTTCCGGGGGAATCCCGAGGTGTTCCCAGGCCAACCGGGAGACATAGTCACTCCAGCGTGTCCTAGGTCTTCCTCGGGGCCTCCTCCCGGTTGGACATGCCCGGAACAGCTCGCCAGGAAAGCATCCAGGAGGCATCCTGATCAGATGCCAGAGCCACCTCATCTGACTCCTATTGATGCGGAAGAGCAGCGGCTCTACTCTGAGCCCCTCCCGGATGACTGAGCTTCTCACCCTATCTTTAAGGGAAAGCCCAGACACACTGTGGAGGAAACTCACTTCAGTGAGATACTTGAACTCCTCCATTTGGGGCAGGATCTCGCCTCCAACCCTGAGAGGGCACTCCACCCTTTTCTGGCCGAGGACCATGGTCTAAGATTTGGAGGTGCTGATTCCCATCCCAGCCGCTTTACAGTCAGCTGCGAACCGATTCAGAGAGAGCTGAAGATCACAACCTGAGGAAGCAAACAGGACAACATCATCTGCAAAAAGCAGTGACCCAATCCTGAGTCCACCAAACCGGACCTCCTCAACACCCTGGCTGTGCCAAGAAATTCTGTCCATAAAAGTTATGAACAGAATCGGTGACAAAGAGCAGCCCTGGCGGAGTCCAACTCTCACTGGTAACGGGTTTGACTTACTGCTGGCAATGCGGACCAAGCTCTGACACCGGTTGTACAGGGACCGAACAGCCCTTATCAGGGGGTCCGGTACCCCATACTCCCGGAGCACCCCCCACAGGATTCCCCGAGGGACACGATCGAACGCCTTTTCCAAGTCAACAAAACACATGTAGACTGGTTGGGCAAACTCCCATGCACCCTCCAGGACCCTGCTAATGGTACAGAGCTGGTCCACTGTTCCGCGACCAGGACGAAAACCACACTGCTCCTCCTGAATCTGAGGTTTGACTATCTGACAGACCCTCCTCTCCAGAACCCCTGAATAGACTTTTCCAGGGAGGCTGTATTCTTATTTAGTATTATGTATTAATTATTAATTAATTATTATGTATTAATATTTAGTATTAATATTCTTATTTAGTATTATGTTATTTGTCTTACAATAGACAATTGATCTCAGATAAATAGTTTTAAAACTGCAAAGCTAAAAGTATAAGGTTTCACATGTACATTGTTTTTACATAATAATTATAGAAGAAATACATTATGTTGTCAAATAAATTTAAATTAACCTGTTACATGGTATACTATATCTTTGGATATGCTCATCTCAATTTGTATTTCATTATACAGTACTCAACCTAGAAGAACATTGTAACAATATTTTTTTAAATGATTAACCTTAAGCTATATTTATGTATGAATATTTTCCTTAAATTTTACACTGTACTGTCTAAAGTATTGCTGAATGCCGCATAGTCTCAGAACTTTTATTAGTTTCTGAGTTATTGCTACCAGAGGCATACACAAAGCCTTCCACTATTATTTATATGATTCTTTTGTAATGTTTTTGATGTGGCACAGAGGCATAGTGGTTAGTCCTGTCATAACTCAGTTCTGTGTTCAAGTCCTGACCCATGTTTTGTTGGTTGGCACTTCTGCCTGTGTTTGTATGAGCAGTTGTCCAGGTACTCCAGGTTTGCTCTCACATGAATGTTAGGTTGACTACCAGCTCAATGTTGTCCCAGCATTACTGAGTATGCTTTGTGATGGACTGCTATCCCATCCATTGTTGATTTTTTCTTTGCACTCAATGCCACAACGACTGGCTGACTCTCCTGCACCCACCAAATTGGTTTAAGAGGATTCATTAAATGAACAGTTGTATGGGTGAATTTTAAATTGTAAAGCGATTTGTCATTTATTTCATTGAGATCACCGTGGAATTGCATATTCATGGTCCCAGTAAATGTTTCTTCATTTTACAACCCTATAAATCATATTGATAAAATTGATTTATATATAAAGTTAATTTTAACAGTCTGGACACATTGTACACAATGTGTGCTATTCACTAAATTGGATGTCACTGTGGTATGCTGAAATGAGTTTAAGAACACCTGTACTCCAAAAGTTCGTTACCCAGAAAAGGCAACTGTAATGTTGCTCATTTGAGCTGTTAAAAAATGCTTCAAAAGTATAATTGTTCAAAAGAGTTTGTAGAACTCTTATTTTATCGTTATGCAAAAATTAATAAACTAAGTCTAAAACATTTTAATGTCTTTGATCCTAGTAAAATATATTATCAACATTAAAACCTCTCCTGTCATTTTACAAAAACTTCTTATTCTTTTTGTTCTCTTACATTTGATCATTTTCTTAAATCCCATTTATTTTCACATCTTTCAGTAAATGAATACAATCTAATATGTGTCTGTTTTCTGGTGTCTGTTTCTGGTGTCAGTCCAGCCATTCTTAATGACTACAATGTAATGTTATATATTGATGGTGTTAGGATAGAGTGTACCCACCTTCCTTCCATATCCACAACATGCAAAGTGTCTTCTAGCAAACGACACTTTAAGTCGTAATCTTCTAGGCTGCTGGCAGTTAGTGATGGTGAAGCATTTACTTCAATGAGCCATCTGCAATTTAGATTTATAATGTTCTTTCGAGTTATAAAATTGATTAACAATGAACGTATTACAGCAATTTAAACAGATTGACACTGAATATATTTTATACACTATACAAGAATAGCATTGTACAACACAAATTAAAGAAGTCTTAAAACTGGTGAGTATGGCAGTTAAGTGACCTTGCTAGGATCACATTACAAGAGAAATAAAAACTGATCCTGCCTCTGTGATCAATTTCAGAATGCTACCTTTGGCTTTGGCTAAGTTACTAGTAAAGGAGCTATAAAAGATTTACATGGCAGTGCATCTGCAATAAGAAAAGAATGTGTATATTATTTCCATGCTGAGCATAATAATAAAATAAAAATTAGAAAAACAATATTTTGGCTGTTAAGTCTTTCATATTAAATAATTACATGTGTCTAATGGTCATTCAGCATGAAATTAACTTTTATTTTTTGTAAATTGATAACTGATAATGGATAACCTCACAATACATGCAGAAAAGCATTACATTTTAGGTAGGTGATGCAATTTCCAAAAACATATATTTCCTTTTAAATTAAACAATAAAAATAATTGCTTTTTTTATCTGCTACATTAAGCAGAGTGTTTAATTCTTAGCTTGTAATGGGATGTGAAGCAGCTGATCTAACCTGGCTAAACTTCACACTCTGTGATTAAGTTCACAGAGTACCTAATGCTAAAGGAGAGGTTTGCTATAACAAAAGCCAAATCATTCAGTGATATGCTTTATAATGCAAATGCTATACACTCTACATATTCAGATTGAGGTTTTCATAGTAACATTTTCAGGAGATATGAAAACATGTAGATGAGGGCAATGCATATTGCAGGTGGATAGCTAACCCAGAAAAAATCATTGATGACAAGTTAATAGTTTGAAAATGTCTTTTCAGGAGACTACTATGTGTTTAACCGTAAGATTAGATAATAGGCTATCATGGCAATCCCTTAATACAATCTGGATATCAGGCACTTAGACTTCCTTTCTTCCATAAACTTTGTATCTCAATGTGTTAGACTTCCTGACAGAGATTAAAATGGAAATGCACATGGATTACTTTATATGGGTACAGCCTTGTTAATACATATACAGCATTATAACTGCAGAATTTGTGGGAAAGTTGGACTGGCCAAAACCTGAACCCAGTATATATATGTGGCTAATATACTTGTGTCTAGGAGCTAAGGTTAGAAAACTTGGGCTTTTGGTTTTACAGTTAAGCAAACTGCAGGATGTTTTCCATATTCATGATTAAGTAAACAGCTTGAAATGCAGAACTGAAAAGAACCTCAAATAAGACTGACCTCTGCTCTTGGAACAAAGAAATCAGAAATAACAAAGGACTAAACTACTACATTGGAATATACTGTATGTCTTACGGTTTTAGCTGTTCGTCCAGTAGGATGTCATATCCATAGAGCTCAAAGCAGTGCTTGTCATTAATAATAACCTTTTGAACACTCTGAAGACTCCTCACAAAGATAGCATCCATGTCTCTAAAGAGCATTTCTATAATGTCTACACCATGTTTTGCAATGAGATAACGGCGCAATTGTTGCATTTGCCACTTGCAGCCCTACAATGAAAAAAAGAAGTGCCTTAACTTTTTTAAAATAAATAATCAAAACATTGGTTAGGTTATGAAGGATGCTGCAGAAAGCATTACAATGTTATTTGTCTTATGAGCTCTATGGAAACTTACTTTTTCAGGATCATAGTCTGGGGCAGTTTTCTGTATTGCTACATTAGTCAGGTGGACATCTGTGTTTGGAGAAATGGTTAAGGCCCATATAATAAAATACGATTTCAGCTGAGAATATGCATTATAGATCAGAACATTTTTCAAACTATAGTACATTACAGAAAATTCTTATTAAAGATTATTTTTCATTATAAGATAGATAAATGAAAAAATGCAGAATACATTGTTGACAGTCCAAACCTTTACTAAATAAGGAACTGCCAATGGCTCTTAAGCTAAATGGGTTATTCATGCTGTCATTCACATATTTTGGGTCCCTCAATTTTCTTTTTTTGGAGAAGAATAAAAAATGTACATTTTATTACAGTAATCCTCAATGATAAAGATGTTACATTTATAAAAGACTGACAAGCTCGAATTAACTAACCATGATCAAATATATGCGAGCACATAATTTTGAAGCTAATTTGTGCAACGGAATGCGCCATATATTATGAAGGCTTATTCCCTTTCCTATTGCATTGCACCAAAATACTACCAATTTGTATTTTGCTTTCTTTTGAAATTCAACAAAATACTGTACAAAATATTAAGTTATGAAATTATTTTGCTCTATTGGATGAAAACAATGGTCTAAAATGTTTAGATGGTGATTGACAGAACTTTAAAAGAAGAAGAGCTCTAAAGCTCTAACGAATTTGGTTGGAATAGTAATCAAAAGCTTAAACATGATCCAAAGACCTGAGTTAGGAATTACTGATAAACATTAAAAACTGTAGGAAATAATCATATGTGCCTCTTTTAAATGTAGTAGTTTATTTATTAGCCTTTTTATTCTGATTATTTTATATATGGCCTTTAGAGATAAGCACTAGCCCATAGAAAGTTAAAATCCAGGATGCAGTTTTTACTCAGTCTCATAATTGATTTTTACTGTTGATTTCCAATTTCATGTTCACTTCATTAACCACAAACCCACATTACCTACTTAAGATTAAAATTAATTTGTAATGAGCCAATGCAACAATAAATTCAAGAATACAGTTATCATCAATACTGCTGAGGGAGAAGCGAGTATTTGAGAAGCGTGCAAATCCATCTCGGTATAGCCAAGCCTTGAGTGGAGTATACTGAAACAAAAGAACATTAAAAAAATTACTATGTTGAAAAAATATTACATTTTATTTACTTGTTTGATTGCCAAATAATAGTATCATCCAATATACATCTGATTGTTGCTTACAAGAAGACACAATTACTGCTTCAGTATAATTAAGTATATTCTTTATTTTATATATATATATATAACTGTACATGGAACTGTCCCTGAATCTACTTGGAATGTTGATTTTTATCAATGATAAACACTGCTTCAATTTTTGGAAAAACATTCTATTCTAATCTCTTAATACCAGAACCAAAGCAAAGTTTTACTTACTGAAGTTACTAACACATACACCCTCAGGTCAAACTTCCTGCCTGCAAGATAAAACCAAAAAATATAAATCAGTGAAATACTCTAAAAGCTCACAATAAAAAGTCTGTTTCAGAAAGGTTTTGATTCTCACCTCCAATTAGGTAAGGGTTTTCAATATACCTCTGAGCCACATAGCTTTCCACTTGGATCTCATCTTTTTGGTCTTCAAATCTATTTCCATCCTTAAAAATAGAAGAATCTGCAACCAGACTTTATATTTAACAGTTAAAACATAATGGATGAAAAAGAAGTCAGTTTTGTTCCACAGATTTAGTTGTCTCTCAAACAGATAAGACACTATTGCTAGAAATACATATGTTTTTGAGAACCATGTAAGCAGTTGTTCTAACAAAGGATGCATAAAGAGATCAATCAGCACTTTTTTTCACAATACTACCTGGATACAATTTTGCTCGCACTCTCTACCCACTGGAGGTAGTGGTAGAGGAGAGAATTAAGACATAACTGAGAGTCATTATGAACAATGCTGCACATCATCTATATGGCACAGCATAACTATGTACTTGTAGTCAACATATTATTCAGCAGAAATGTGTCAAGAAATGCTGTTGGTGCTCCTTAGCAGCTGCAGCAATAGGCCATAATGCCTTACTGTGACTGTTCTCTTACCAATAGCTAACAAAGACACTTTTTCTTCTGTTTTGCAATTCTTGTGTGTGTCTGAGGAGGATTCTTGTTGGTTGTTGTAATATTTCTATATTTCTAGAACTTCCTTAAAAGTTAAATTTACCCTTGAAACCACACATATTTATTTACCCGTCATATTTCTCATTAACCACAAATTTACAGTATTTTGCTTTGCTTTATCTCATTCAGATACCTTCCTGATTAGAAACTACACAAAATGTAAATATTCAGATTCATAAGCTGAAACAAAAAAAGGCAATTAATACTGAATGAATGGACAGACTACTATTGTAAGAGAATAATCTTGGCATTATAGATGCAGATACTAGATTTACTGCATCTTGAATTAAATATGCAGTAAGACTGCTGAGTGAAACAGAAGGTACAGTATTTGCCAATGAGTACCTACCTTTTTCCAGTCCATGATATCTTTTAGTTTTCGAAAAAGGAAGATACCTTTACCTTGTGATCTAGCCACCTACAAGAGAAATTATTAGGCTGTAATAATTCATATTTTGGAAAACATGTAGAAAACATTACTTAACAGTTTATGCTAACATACTGTGTGTGTTTCACAGACTATTCACATTATCATGCTGTTTTCAAACAATGAAAACAAAATAATAAAATGTTAATATTCTTACCCCTATTTAGTTTTGGTGAATTTCAGGAAACTTTAACAATATGTAAACACATAACAATAACAACCAAAGACCAACAGGCAGGACTTTAAGAGTTATTTTCAAAATATAATTTTTGGCCCATATTTTCTAGGTTCAAAAGAACATTGATTGCTGAGTTTTTTTTGTTCTTTATTTCGCCTTATACAATTTCTCATATTAGGAATTTGTTAGTTTTCACATACCCCTTGGGGTCAGAGCGCAGGGTCAGCCATTGTACAGCGCCCCTGGAGCAATTGCAGAATAAGGGCCTTGCTCAAGGGCCCAGCAGAGTAGGATCTCTTTTGGCAGTGACGGGGATTCGAACCGAAAGACGTTAGCTTAAAATATCATGGACAATGCTTATACCAATAATTCAGGATGGGTAATAAGTGACGCTTGAATAGAAAGTGTAACTGAATGCTTTTTCTAATAATAATAAACACAGATCTTGCCCTTAGAATATATGATACTTTAGAATTAGAATATATAGATATATACTTCCATAGAATACATTTTGTTCGAATTAAAGGAAATATGACATTACCCAGTACAAACATATTTTTTTAATAAAAGAGTAGGTAACAATCACATTTTGTGGGGGCATTATTTTGCATTTATGATTTCATAATTTCTTAAATATAAATAATGTAAATAAATAATGACCTCTGCATTTTTCCCAGTTGATTCTGGGGTTCGTCAGGTGTGTGTTCTTGCTCCTACTCTGTTCAATGCTTGTATGGATTTGGTGTTGGGCAAGGTCGTGGGGTCCAGTGGCTGTGGGGCATCTGTTGGTGAGGAAAGGATTCACAGATCTTGACTTTGCTGACAATGCTGTGATCTTCGTGGAGTCAATGTAGGCTCTGATCAGGACACTCGAGAGACTGAGCGAGGAGTCTGAGTGTCTGGGCTTGCGAGTGTCCTGGATAAAAACCAAAATCCAGGCCTTTAATGACCTTTTGGGCACAGCCATCAGCAGTGTGTCTGTTTGTGGAGAGAGTGTTGACCTTGTTGAGAGGTTTACTTACCTTGGCAGTGACATTCATGTCTCTGGTGACTCTTCTTGTGAAGTCAGTAGACAGATTGGGAGAGCATGGGGGGTCATGAGGTCGCTGGAAAGGGGTGTGAGGCGCTCCCGATATCTATGCAAAAGGAGGAAGGTCCAAGTCTTTAGAGTCCTGGTGCTTCCTGTCTTGCTATATGGTTGCGAGACATGGACGCTATCCAGTGACCTGAGACGAATCTGGACTCCTTTGGTACTGTGTCTCTCCGGAAAATCCTTGGGTACCGTTGTTTTGACTTTGTGTCGAATGAGCGGTTGCTCATGGAATCCCAAATGAGGCACATTACCTGCATTGTGAGGGAGCGTCAGTTACAGCACTATGGCCATGTGGTGCATTTCCCCAAGGGTGATCCAGCTTGTAAGATCCTCATTGTTGGGGACCTGAGTGGCTGGACCAGGCCAAGGGGTCGCCCACGTAACACCTGGCTACGGCAAATAGAGGGTCATTTCTGGAGGGCAGGACTGGACCACATGTCTGCCTGGGTGGTTGCCTACCGGGATCCCGAGTTGTTTCGCCGTGTAGTGGGTGCGGCAACACACTGTACCAGTGCATGCTTCCCAACTCGACTTGACTTGAAATAATGTAATTACAACAATTGTTTTCTACACAGATTTTTCAGTTATGCAACATCCAAACCAGTATCCAACATACTGGTTTCTTACAACATGTTCAAATTATGTCTGCTTACCGGTTTCATTATCCATGTACTCCCAGGGTTTCTTTTAAATTCCTCAACGAATAGGTGGTACTCAAAAGGAAGCTCAAAAGTGCTGGGGTAGAAGTCAAACTTAGCTGCCTCCATCCTGCCTGCTTCACGCTCCAGCAGCTTGCGATATCTTTTCAAATTTTTTACCATCAGGTTTTTTCGGGTTAACTTTCCTCAAAAAAGTTACAGTAAAATAATAAATAAAATAATAGTTTATGTTAAAAATGGTTTCAAGCAGCAATCAAGGATTATTTTCTTAAATAACAATAAACATAAAAATGCATTGCTTAAGTCACAATGTTTGGATTACCCTTTGGAATTCACGTATATGATGCTGGACTACTAACTTCCAATGGGAGGAAATCATCATTAGGCTTTACATGGTTCAGTAATATAGATTTTTAAAGATTATCTAAAAATCATATATATCATATATATAAATAACAAAGTAAGGAAGTTTATAACACTACAAAACTAGACTCTCCATTAAAGTCAAAGTGATACCCTTTGTATACCCACTTTTTTTGTTAAAAATAAAAACTCAAAACAAAAGTCACATACCAAATATGTTAACACCCAGCAAACAAGATTTCAAAGAAGTCAATACAAGACTACTTAGTTTTCAAACCATATTATTAATATAGTACATGTGTAACCTGACCACCATAAGTGTATATATTAAGATAAAAAATGGCAGAAATTACGATCACCCCTGTTTTATTTGTAAATATTCAAATGCAGTTACAATTAACACATATACAGTCACTTTAAACAAATTACTTCAGACTGCCTCTTCTCCTTTGTTTAAAATGATCTTTTTCCCCAGTGTACTTGTCAGTTAATATATTAAATGCCTGTATTTTGTTTCCATTTTCTTGCTATACTTATGCACATGTATTCTACACTGGTTCAGTATAATAATCGCATGATCACTATTTTCTATGCAATATGAGTTCCTCTGGTATGTTACAATATTAGTTTTTTGTCAGAAATATAACAAAGAAAAAATTAAGAGGAAGCATGAGGTCTAAAATTGCTCCATCAAAAATATTAAACATTTGGTGATTTTTGTTTTATTAAGTAGTAGCAGTACAAAATGTTTGTAGGATTGTCATTCCATAAGATTTAAAAAAAAAATCTTTTTTCAAGTTTTGTACTTTGGAATATCATACAAGCATTGTTAATTATTTAGTTGGAGATGGGCAGGGATGAGGAAGTAATCAGTAAATTTCCTAAAAAACATTTTACTTGTGAGCCCTTACCTATTTTCAATTGTAACTGTGCAAAGCTAATTTCTTACTTTTATAAAGTAGGTAATTTTTTTTTTTTTTTTTAAAGTGAACTAGATTACTTGTTTACTGCTTTATTTTGGTAATGTGCAGTACTGGGCATGTAGAGCACATAGCCCCAAACATTTTGAAACATGCTGGTTTGTTATATCTACTTCATTCCTGTAATAATATTCTGTCAATATGAACAAATTTCATATTAAATATGATTATTAAAATAAGAAACTTAAAAGAAGTGGTGAGGCGGCCTTCTGCTGTTATGCACCTAAAATCTGGAATAGCCTGCCAATAGGAATTCGCCAGGCTAATAGAGTGAAACACTTTAAAAAACTGCTGAAAACACATTACTTTAACATGGCCTTCTCATAACTTCACTTTAATTTAATCCTGAAACTCTGTGTATTCAATTCATTATAATAACTATTCATGGTGGCTCTAAAATCTGCACTAACCCCTACACTCTCTTCTGTTTCTTTTTCCGGTTTCTTTGTGGCGGCGGCCTGCGCCACCACCACCTACTCAAAGCATCATGATGCTCCTACATTGATGGACTAAAAGCCAGAAGTCTACATGACCATCATCATCAAGCCCTTCCGTGAGAACCCTAAATACAAAGAGGACTGTTTCATTTATGTTAAGTAGAATGCCCAGAGGGGACTGGGTGGTCTCATGGTCTGGAATCCCTACAGATTTTATTTTTTTCTCCAGCCGTCTGGAGTTTTTTTTTTTTTTTCTGTTCTCCTTGGCCATCGGACCTTACTCTTATTCTATGTTAATTAATGTTGACTTATTTTTCTTACTGTGTCTTTTATTTTTCTATTCTTCATTATGTAAAGCACTTTGAGTTACATTTTTTGTATGAAAATGTGCTATATAAATAAATGTTGTTGTTGTTGATTATATTTAATCAATAACTAATAAAAACAAAGCTTTGATTAGTAAATGAGAAATCCTGCTTACATATTTGGTTAGAGAAAGAGGACAGGTCTGTATTTGGGATCTTATAGCCCCTTATCAAAAAGGGATAACAGCTGCTTCCTCTTACCTCATAATGGTTGCGGAAATGGCAGATACGGACATGCTCATCCATGTAAGTGTGGTCAAAATTCTCCCGAAGCCAGGCAACATCACACCAGTAAAAGTCCCATTCACCATCCCTGGTTGAAATATGTGTTTTTGCTCATTTGAAATAAAAATCAATGATAAACTTATGCTACAGAATGTATCTAATAATATCCATATATAAACTGTATACATCTAATGATGGGTTAAATCATAATGAAAGAGTTTATCAGCTTAATCTAAGAAAAATATAGTCCAGTTTTCAATTTGACTTGACATTCCACTGCTTCCAATGAAAATATGGGTATTATGCTGATATATACCAAAATAACTCATTAAAGCTCTCAGATACTCATCTATATATACATGGTAAATAGACACACAACATATTTGTGTTGTTTTATACAACTTTGTAAAATTGTTATGAAATATGAAGGACGATTCATTCATTGTAATTGTAATTAGTGATGTTTACTGTATTTTCCAGTAATAAAGTTCAACATGCAAGTGTGTACAGTTTTTATCTTATTTTTAAATACATTTTAATTTCTTGTACCTGTGAGATGCAAGTACATTTTAACCTTCCCTGTGTTATGAACTTACTCTTTTGCTTCTACCCAGCTGGGTCTTTGTCTCAGGACATCAAGAATAGCGTTGGTCAAGGAGCAGCGAAATCGAATACAGCTCCGGGGTTCTCTAAAGTAAAGTAAAATGAAAGGGTGAAAAAAGTGATGTAATATTAGTTACAGAATGGAAGCACATACTATTTCAAGCATTTTACAAAGCACACACGAATGAAGTTTTATACAATTAAAGACAATAAGATGTAACAGAAGATAATTTGGATACTTGATGTGTCACTGTCGTACCAGAAAGTTGAAGTTCAGAGTGAACTTTTGTGTTACTGTTATCAGAACATCAACATGCATTAGTTAAAAATTAGTGTTTTGTATTTTCTTTTCTTACTCAGCTGCATTTGCATTATGAAAATATTTCAGTTTAATATAGTTGCAATATACAGTATATGCTATCATTCATTTTACATACACAACACAATTTCATAGTTCACAAAAGCAGGCTTTTTAACATCACTAATATTTAAAAGCATGTCATATTCACAAATATGGCAGTAATTAAGTTAGGTCACCTGATGTTTCTGTCTATTTTCTTAAGTGCCATCTGTAATTCAGAACATGTAATCCACCTGAAGCTAAGCATATTTGGGCCCATCCTGTACTTAGATGAGAGACCATCAGCAGCAAAACCAAGGAACTGGCTATTGAATTTTGCAGTACCAAACAGCCTCTACACCTAGTCACTGTTTAGGGAGCGGATGCAGAGGTGGTGAATTGCTACTAAGTACTTGAGTGTCCACATTAATGATGGGCTGGACTGGTCTCATAACTCAGAGGAATTACACAAGAAAAGGAAGAGTGGATTTTTTTTCTTAGAGGACTGCGCTCCTTTAATGTGAGTAATGACATCCTTCACATCTTCTATAACTCTGTGATGGCCACTGTGATTTTCTATTCTGTGGTGTGCTGGGCAGTAAAATCACTTCAAGAGAGAACAACCAAATTAACAAGCTGATTAAAAAGGCAGGCTCAGTTATGGGATGCACTCTCAACCCCCTGGAGGTAGTAGCAAAGGAGACAATTAAAGAAAAAATGAGTGTTATTATGAAAAATGCTGCATATCCTGTCTATGACACACGGACACTGAGTACTTTCAGCTAACAAATTATTCAGAATAAGTGTGTCAGGAACACTACTGGGGTTCCTGTAACTGTGAACAAGTCAGAAATATATTTTCTTTTCAGTCAGGTGTGTGGTACGACCATAGTGTGTGTGTGTTTGTGTGCATATCTATTTATTTGTTTAATGAGCTTCTATCTATCTATCTAGGAACAGCTTGGGTTGCTGCTATAGAGGTGCTGGTGAGGCCAGCAGGCTGTGCTTATTTTGTGAGCTGGGTGTGGATTCTAATGCCTCAGTGCAGTGATGGGAACAATGTACTATAAAAATTACTACTGTCCTTCAGTGAGATGTAAAACTTAAGTCCTTACTCTCTGTGGTCATAAAATATCCCTGGGCATCTTTTGAAAAAAGCAGGTTGTTTCCCAAGCTAAATTGCCCACCATGGAAAACACTCTCCAACCCTCCCAAATGCAGTATTGATGCCAATCACAAACAAACTGATTGAGTCAAAACAATTAAACTAACACAATCAGTATATTACAGGACTATGTACAGTATGGTGCATTCATGTATATATAAATATATGTGTGTGTGTGTGTGTTTGTGAAAGCATCTTCTGCACATAGATTTAGAGTATATGACCTTTCATCAATTTTCCCAATTTACCAAATCATCAATATATATAAAGTAGGTTTATAGAATAATTATCGTCAAGTGTACAGACCTGTATATGTACACATTGCAGAGACAGATTGACAATATATGAATTATCATTAAATTACCCAATTTTCTCTGTGCCTTAAAGAACAAGTAAAATCTATTACTGTAATAAGTATCAAAATTATGTTAAAATTCTTACATATCTTTCTTCTTTTGATATCCATATTGCCCCTTAAATCCAGAAGACTGTGAAAAAAGTATATATATATATATAAATACACGATAAGATTAAACTAAGTTTTCATAAATGGTTTCATTTTGTTTTAGATATGTTTATTATATACACGCAGAAAGAATAATATAATTTAGATACAAGTGCAATGTTTCAGTATTTAATATTAGAATTATATGTCTGACTATGGAAAAGCAGCAGGAGAACACAATTATGGATTAAGGCACAGGTGGGCAAAGTCGTTCCTGGAGGGCTGCAGTGGCTGCAGGTCTTTGTTCCAACCCAGTTGCTTAATAAAAAGCACTTATTGCTCAAGTAACACTTCTGCTTCATTTTAGTTGTCTCGCTCGTTAAGATTTTGAACCCTTATTGCTTATTTTAGTCTTAAACAGCTGTATTTTGGTTTTGAATTGCTTCTTATTAGCAATAAGATGCAAATGACAAAAGTAACCAGCATTTCTCCATTTAGTTTGTTTCCATTTACACCTGTTTGATTTAATTAAATACTTGGAAAGAAAGTGAAGAGAAAAAAAGTAAAGGACTGAGAATTACTCATCCATTTTACACTTCAAATCATTTGAGTGGTATCCTTAGAAAGGAAATAAAATCTAGAATATGTGAATGACCTGCCATGGCAGATTTAAAGCACTAACAAGCCATTAAATTAAATTAAATTACTGGCAAGGATTGTTTTCTAATTAGGCACCTGAGTTGGAACAAAAACCTGTGGCCACTGCGGCCCTCCGGGAATGACTTTGCCCACCCCTGGATTAAGGGGTGATAAACTGCATGCAAACGGTTACAATCAAAAATCATATACCTTATTCTTTGCCATGTCTTCTTATATGTTGTTAATCTCTGTTAGTCCAGCAACAGAAACGATTTTCATTCTAAAAACTCCGAAGTGAGCTCATATCTGCAACTTTTTATGGTTATTATTAACTTTCATTAAGACTAAGTGTCGCTCCTTTTAAAATACGAGTCGCTTTAACAGCAGTCTAATCTCCATGCTGTAAACACTCCGTAGCCTCAGTAACAGTCGCCCCCTCCTAGTATAGAATAGTGGCCGCGAGCCAATCAGATCTTTGCCACACGCGGTAGAACGAGGTAATTGTCCCCATTCGGATTCCGTAGAAGAAGCGCGGGCTCTCTGAATGTAGTTCGAGATTAGTGCTGCAGGAAAACGTTTATGTTCATGATAAAGAGGTGGACATTCTATGGTTACACCTACACTTGTTCAAAAACAGGAACCGCTTTAACCATTATGGAATTCGCTATTTACGTTTCTAGTTAAGTCAATTGCTGTAGCATTATAAATAATCTAAATAATTTTATATGCAAAAGCTGCTGACAGGAAATGGCATGTCATGATTTTCTGATAAGTGCCCTAAATTGTCAGGACATTTGTAATGTTATACCTGTTGTGTGTATATTCCCCCAATTAAAAAGATAAAGGGAGTAAAGAAAAGTTAAACCCAACGGCATTTTTAAATCTATTATGAATGCAATTAAACATGTAATTCTATACCGTACCACACGTAGCAAAACTTAATCAAACTATATTAACTCAATAAATGAGATGCAGTAAGTAATGCTTGCGTTCTGTACAAAGAAAATGCACTAGGGCGAAAAGTATTTAAGGTTATTAAAGCAGCATGGCTGTGTAAAACAATATAACAACATTAACATAATTTTTAAAACAGAATTTACTCTCAGCCTTTTAATACTGTTTAAGATGTTAGTTACTCCAAGGCTTTAAAATATCAAATCCCTTTGTATAATGCACTGCACATACTTAGGTACGTTGTCATTTGTGGTACTTTCATTATGCATTCCTAGACTGTAATACAACAAACATACTGGAGTAATTATCTGTAAAATATACAGTATTTGTGAATAGAGGACCTCCTCAGTTTGGACACAAAATCGCCTCAAATTTCTTCTTTTGTTCTAAAGAAATAGGAGGTTTATTGCAAGGTTGTCCCACATCAATAAGCTCCTCATTTTAACAAGTTTAACATTTCTTTATGTTGTACTCTTAATTTCTTTTTTCAGTTACTACACAAAGTTCATGATTGTAACTGTGGATGGGAATGTAGATTAGTAAAAAGCTTATTAATGGACTTTAATTAAATTTTACCATCACAGTCCAATAAAACGTTTAGCATAGTGTAGGTGTGGCACCAATTCACTGGTCAATCTCATGTTCACCACTAATCTCAGTATTGAGCAAGACACTGCAGTACTTCATCTTCTCCATTTGGGTCAGCTGCATCCATCATAACCTGCAGTGAGCCAGCTACGTTTTCCCAGGACAGAACCAGAACCTCAAATTTAAATGTGTTGATTCTTATCCTGATCACATCACACTCAGGAGAACACGGCTTCACTGAGTGCCATAGACCACTGTCTGTATAGGCCAGAAAGAAGTACATAACCTACAGTTCCCAAACTGGATACTTTCCAAACCTCAGCTGCTCCTTTATGTCCTGTCCATGAAAATCAGGAACAAAGGTGGAGAAAACAGGGACAAATCTACAATCAGCGCATTCCAGTTGCATGCCCAGGGGCCCGTGATGGCATGGGGCCTTTTCACCAATCCCCTACAACCATCTCAATGAAGTAATTGAGTCTTGTGCTGAAATCAAAAGTGAAAAATACTGCACTGCATATACCAACCCATTATCTGGATTGTTAAAAATATGATCTACTATCTGTTAAGGAACACAGTCACCCAGGGATCTGTGGGTATCTTAGTCCAATCTTGGGAGAAAATAAGCACACTGGGTGTAATCTATATTTGCTTTATATGTACTCCAATTATACAAACACAGTTCTCACATAGCAATGGCCCTGAATCACCAAATCCTTGAAGCAACTTCCACAAGATAGCAATGGTATATATGGTTATACGTTTTTCAAATCTGCAATAATCTGTACTTAAACAAAGTGTTGATCTGCCAGTCCTCAGTCTGGATGGAACATACAAGTCAAGTTCAAGTCTCCCACCATGACACAGACGCCAAGAGGGTTAAAGAATGTGTTTTCTTGATAATTTGCATAAATTCACATTACCCTTTTTAATAGTGGAGACCACCACCAAAGTCAATGATATACTGTACTGTACAATCCACACAAGTTTGGTGACTTATGCACCAGTACACAGAAGGAGTCTCTATTCTCAACTGCATTTATTGTTTTAACTTTTGAGTGCACACTTATGGTTTTTTTTTTTTCTTTTTGGAAACATTCATGCATGATTTCCACAGGCTGTGCAACTAGATGCTGCATATTGAACAAATAACTCTTAAGAATGTTTGTTTTAAGAGGGTAATAAGGCTAGCATTCATTCTTCTGAGATGCCAATTTAAGGAGAAGCAGATTAACAGTGCAGAGTGACATTAAAAGAGTGCTCATTATGCATGTTCATGTTCTTGTCTTTTGCTTTTAACTGTTAAACAGACAGCTAACATTTCATGCTGACAAAAGTCTGCTTACCCATACTGGGGGTAGTATATCCTACAAAAGATTAGATTAGATAGATTACATCAGATGCAACTTTATCAATCCCATAGGGAAATTTAAATACATATAGTGGCAGAAACATAAAAAAACATGAATATAGACTCACTGGACAGATAATACATGCAATCCATCAATCAAATGATAAATAAATAAATAAATAAATAAATCCATCCATCCATTATCCAACCCGCTATATCCTAACTACAGGGTCATGGGGTTCTGCTGCAGCCAATCCCAGCCAACACAGGGCGCAAGGCAGGAAACAAACCCTCGGCAGGGCTAAAACTATTATTAAAAAAAATTTTAATAAACTGAAATAAAATAATTAACAAAACCGAAATGAAAAAATGAAACTATTAAATTAGCTGGAAAGGCTAACTGAAATATAATAATAATTTACTAAAAATATTTTTAGTTTTTGTTTTTGAATGAATGTTCCTGCCGTTAGTCTTTAATCCTTGTAATTTTTAATTTTAAAACAGAAAGTAATCCACCACGAGCCACCCGCATATATTCATCCAGTAAACGGTGGCTGGTGAAGGATGGTGGGTGTTCACACAGCTTTTGCAGTGACAGAGCAAGCTGAATATGAGCACATAAAGTGTGTGAACAGGCATTGGGCTTCTTTTGTGTTCAGGTTACTTCCCCAGGATATTGCAGCATAGAACACCACACTGGCGACTATGGACTAATAGAACATTTCCAGCAGGTTGTTGCACACATCAAAAGACCAGAATTTCCTTAGCAAGTGCATTCTGCTGTGGTTCTCCTTGTACATCACTGCTGTGTTGTCAGACCTGTCCAGTTTGTTGTTTACGCGAACCCCCAGGTACTTGTAACTCTGCACAACTCCCACGTCCTCTCCCTGAAAGGTAACTGGTCTCAGAGGCTTCTTGGCAAGTCCACCACCAGTTCTTTTGTCTTGCTAATGTTGAGTTGGAGGTGGTCCTCCCTGCACTACAAGACAAAGTCCTCCACAACCTTTTCTGTGCTCTGACTCATCTCCATTATTAAATAGCAAATGATGGAGGAGTCATCTGAAAATTTCTTTAAATGGCAAAAACAAACCTTTTATTGTATTAAATGAAAAGGAGGAATGGTAATTTATCAAT
This sequence comes from Polypterus bichir lapradei, assembly GCA_026402145.1. Lineage (NCBI taxonomy): Eukaryota > Metazoa > Chordata > Cladistia > Polypteriformes > Polypteridae > Polypterus > Polypterus bichir. Next base: position 43,964,720 of record JANRMT010062856.1, read on the forward strand.
GCAAGGCTAACATGAATCTAGACTGCACAGAACTCAGCATTTTTCACAAACATAATTTCTTGGGTTTCCAATAATTTTTATTATATTTAAAAATATATTTTTTTCTTTGAAGTTTAACATAACAACTGTGTCAGAATGTATTGAATACTTATAAAAATGCTTTTTACCTGAGTACTTTCTCGTGGTGCTGTACACACACCATGTTTTCATGCATATTAATCGGTCAAATACAGTGAATAGTATGCAAATCAACATCAGTGATGTATGTGTAATATAAAAAAACTAGCAAGCAAATTATAAAAAATAATAAGTGGTCATCTTGGTAGAAATATCTAATAATCATCATCCAAACAGGAATGAAATTGACTAATTTGAAGAACAAATCTACAATAGAAGAGTAACTGTAGAATACGTACAAAAGAATGCTACCTGTATGCTGCAACCTTTGACCCATGTGACCTGAATTAAATTAAGTAAGTTTATGAATTCTACATTATGCAAAGATTTCAACAGACAAGTTATATATTACATGATGTATATAAATTGATAACTTGGCAAATCATGATTTGTCAAATATCATTATTGTTTCACTATAATAATAAAAATCTAATCCCTCTTGAAACAATGTATGCTAATACAAACATTTTCTCTGTTTTATCACTAAATTTTGTGACACTGTTAAATACAGCATCCTTTCCAGAAATGTACAGATTATTGAATGACTTGTTTTCAGAGGTGTTGATTCTACTATATAAATTAAAGCTGAAAATAGTTACTGTAATATTAATTAATTCTTTCCAGAATAACTACTGAAGCTGTTCTTGCAATCTTTTGTGACTTCCTGCAATTTTTTTTTCTACATTTTTCTCCCAATTTCATTAAAAGCTAACCTTTGTTTATACTGCTGTTAACAATGGAGGACTCACTTGTACTGTTCCCATACCCAGAATGATAGCCATAATGACACTAGTTACAAACAAAAGATATCAATGAAGTGAGATTTGGGCAGCTGGATGGTGGTGGCATGATGCACTTGGGTAAATCGTGCTTTATCTTTGGGTTTTCCCATATGGCTCTGCAGCCATATCAACATCAAAGCTCTTCCTTTTCACTTTTCAACTCTTACCCTTCTATCTCTATATCTCTATGCCTCCATCTCTCTGACCCTCCTGATTTCACACTGAATAAACCCCTAGTAGACAAAGGCATATAAACCCTATATACCGTTTATTTTTAGGGCAATCCTTGGAACTCATCCTATCCTCTCCCAGTTGCTTCCTCTAACAGTGACAAGTTTGTTTGCACTTATGAGCTCCAATTTCTGATTCAAATGGCTACGCTATCCTGGTTGCAATATCATCCACAATATACAAGAGGAGTTCCAATACACACTTCCATCTACTTTGCCCCTTCTTATAGACTTTTGCATTCAGAAATTAGCAGAATGTAAAAATCTCATATAGATGAAAGATCTCTCTACTGAACTTCATATGACCTACAGTAGAATAAACATATTAAAGAATATCTATGTATACACTGTCTTTCAAATCTATCTATCTATATATATATCTTATAGCATTTTTCATGTCTGTCTGTGTGCCTCACCTCCTAGCTTAGACCAGAATGTTTCTGAGGATTAAAATTCCACCATCAACTTGCATTCGGTAGAAGTTGCTTTTCTCCCTATGGCTACATATATATTGTTTAGGAAGTCTAGTTAACTTAACTTGTGTCCCTGAATTGGCTATGTTAAATTCAGTGTAGCTATGTGTATGAGTGTGCTTAGCAGTGGAATGGTTACTGTCTTGATCATAATGCCAACAAGCAGATTTAGAAGTTGGGTGAATGTGTGGGTTGTTGTTTTGACTGTGTGACACTTGACAAGCAATGGTCAATATGTGCTTAATGCTAAAGCAAAACAGAATTAAACATTTCCATATGAATCAAAATCACATTGTATTGCTTTTTGAACAGACTTGAATATCACCATGCATTTTCTCTTATGTCCATAAGGTGGTAGCACTACATTATAAATATAGAATACACCATGTGTGAGTGTGTGTATGTGTGCATAT
>JANRMT010062856.1:43967194-44002733 GCA_026402145.1 Polypterus bichir lapradei
ACACACACACACACACACACACATACATACATACATACATACATACATACATACATACATAAAATAGAAATTTTACCATGGAAGCAACATGCACTTTTACTACTTGAAGACTTCAGTTGAGTGGTCAGCTTTACTGTAACAACTGAAGGAGGTTCTTTTTTGTCTCAAAAGGTGGGGAGTAACCTTATCTGGCTTAAACAATGCCTTAAGGAATGTTAGTGTAGGGCTTGCTTCTCTGACCTTTTCACATAGTCTCAAATTATAAGCAGCAACATATTTTAAATCATTGTCATGTTTTTGTTTCCAATATTTATGTCTGACTTTTTGTAAGCAAATCCCTCTGTGTCCAGGCCTCTTCCTTAGCTAGCTGTCATCTTTACTAACAGGGATAAGATTAAACATCCGTTCCCAGAAAAGCTGCTCTCTTTCACTCATTTTGTTGGTGGTCCACACATGAGGGCCTGGGTCATATCACTTAATTAGCTATCTTTTGCAGGCTGAACATAGTACACTCTCAATTGCCACAATTAGATAGCTTTCCTGTTTGCTTACTGGTTATTTCTGACGTTATTAGCCTTTTTGATCAGTCACAAAACAATACTTGATTATCTGTCAGCTCTTGTTTTCTTATGTGTTCTTCCACTGGCCCTATTAATTTCCTTTGACACCTATATTCATTTGGTTCAGTCTAGTTTGGTTTCTGCTGTCTTCTCAACATCTTTTTCAGTCTTTCAAGTAATTTTCAGAACCTGGTACAACTGGGAACCCTTGTACCAAAATGCTTGCCTCCATTGTCCTTTTAGTTGCCTTCAGGTGTCCTTCAAGAGTTTGTTCTTGAAATATGTTTTTACTTTGATCATCTGATTCACCAACATGACTTCATGTCAAGTAAGCCGATGTTGTCCAGTACAATTTAATGACTGCTGTTAGGCACTCATTAGCCATGGATAAGAACATAGTATGCATGCCTCATTGATATCAGTTTGTATATTATTTGTTTTCTGAGTCAATGCTGATTGGATAGTCCCATCATGCAAGGATTTGGTTTGAAATAATGGTGGATGGTTGACAGGATTACTTCCTAATGGAATGATTGGAGTGTTAAAGTCCTGAAGCTAAACCAGTGGTTCTCAAACTGTGGGGCGGGCCCCCTAGGGGGGCGCAAAGTAACAAAAAGGGGGGCATGAAGATGTGAAAAAAAGAGAAGAAGAATTAAAAATATGAAAAATACATCTATTGAAACCAAAACAAATGAACTTAAACTACATTCTGATATAAATAAATATAGAGTTAGATAAATGTCAATAAAAGTTAAATAGGTATAATAAAATATGCATCTATGATATATCATTAATTAAAAAAGAACAGATTGGTATTAGTGGGCTCCTTTCAAAGAAACGTTAGGGAGGCGCGATTAAAACTGTTATGAAAACTCGGGTCGCAAATACTTAAAGGTTGAGAAACGCTGGGCTAAACAATGCATAGTAGCTGATAATGCTACTTACCCTTTACAGATGGCAGACAACCAAATTCCTTTAAACCCAACCTTTCCATAATGTCAACTTAATCCAATTCAGAGATGTTTTTTGTAATCAATAATGACATCAAAGTACATTTACACATTTGACTTAACTACAGGTGAATTTTCAAGTATCCGATATTTCACATTAATTAATTTCTCAGTAGTTAAGGTTGGGATATAAGGTATTAGGCAGCAAGTGAACAATTATTTCTTGAAGGTGATGTATTGGAAGAAGAAATATGGGCAAGTGTAAGGATCTGAGCACCTTTGACAAGGTTCAAATAACGGCTAGATGACTGGGTTTGAGTAGCTCCAAAACAGCAGGTCTTGTGAGGTGTTGGTGGTATGCCGTGGTTAGTATCTACCAAAAGTGGTCCAAGGAGTGAACTGGTGACACGGTCATGCCCGATTCTACAGAAGATCTACTGTTGCACAGACTGCTGAAAAACTTAATGCTGGCCATGAGAGAAAGGTGTCAGAACACATACTGCATTGCAACTTGCTGCATATGTTGGTTTGTAGCTGCAGACTGGTCAGTGAGTGCATGCAGGTCTCTGTCCACCACTAAAAGCACTTACAATGGACATGTGAGCATCAGAACTGGACCTTGGAGAAAATGAAGAAGGTGGCCTGGTCTGATGAATCACATGTGCATGGTTTACCTGAGGAAGAGATGGCAGCAGGATGCACTATAGGAAGAAGACAGAAGCACTGTGATTGAGTTAATTAAAACTAAGGCAAAAGAATTTAATTAACAGCAAAAACGGGTCAGTAATGAAGAAGATAGTTAGAATGAAAACCTGCAACCATTGAAGCCCTCCAGGACTGAGTCCCCTGCTCTAGGCGATGTTCTGCTGGGAAACCTTGGGTTCTGGCATTCATGTGGATGTTTATTTTACGCATACATACTACCTATAGGCGCAGTGGTATCGCTGCTGCCTCGCAGTTCGGAGACCCGGGTTCGCTTCCCGGGTCCTCCCTGCGTGCAGTTTGCATGTTATCCCCGTGTCTGCATGGGTTTCCTCCGGGCGCCCCGGTTTCCTCCCACAGTCCAAAGACATGCAGGTTAGGTGGATTGGAGATTCTAAATTGGCCCTAGTGTGTGCTAGGTGTGTGGGTGTGTTTGTGTGTGAACTGCAGTGGGTTGGCACCCTGCCCGGGATTGGTTCCTGCCTTGTGCCCTGTGTTGGCTGGGATTGGCTCCAGCAGACCCCCGTGACCCTGTGTTTGGATTCAGCGGGTTTGAAAATGGATGGATGGATACTACCTATAGTTTGTTGCAGACCACATGTACCCCTTCGTGGAAACAGTATTCCCTGGTGATATTTCAACAGTATAATGCACCCTGCTGCTGCCACACTACACGAATTATTCAGGAATAGTTTGAGGGAAATAACTGCGGCCCGCGGAATTTAACGCCACGCCGCGGAATTTAGGCTTTTGCAGCGGTAAAACGCCACGCCGCGGAATTAACCTAACTGCCGCGGAAAATACCAAATCTGGATGAAATCTCAACATTTGAGGCATATTGATATTATTATGATTAGTTTTGATTACTTCTTTAAGTTCTTTCTTTAGCCTATTGCATCATCTCATTAATACCTCGTTCGTTGCTAGTGAAATCGAACACAGTGGAGCTACAGTCCAGTTAAAGAAGCTGTCGGCGTTGCGCAAAGGACTGGTAAACTTAACGAGCTGCGAGCTGAACTTGAATTTGTATCTGTGCACTGCCAGCCAATTATGAACACTGACTTCTTTTGAGGCACAGTCATTCATGGCTGTCGATGTCTACAACAAAGTGTCTGACTTACTGTCTTGCCTGAAATCGTCCGGATTTCCAATTGCAACCAGCAGCTGTGAGGATGCAAAGCATAATGCTGCTGCTAAACAGCCGGCAATAGACCTATTCAGATCTGTGAGAATATCTGATCCACGACAGCTACCACTCTTATCGAAGAATTTTGCTGATCATGCACAATCAGTGCCAACAATGATGGCTGCAGCAGATGAATGGCAAGCTTATCTGGCCGTAGCATCTCCTGAGTAATTCCAGCTGTTATCCCTGCTTTTTGGCGTGTCTTTGAGGACAGACTGCTTCGCTTAGCAGCTCTTGCTAAAGTTTACATTGCGTTGCCGATCTCTTCCGTTGATGTGGAACATTCGTTCTTAAAATATGGATCAGTGTTGTCACCACTGCGATATTCATTGTCACAAGAAAACCTACGAGCTTACAGTGCCGTTTTCTTCGACAATAAACAAACAATAACTTTAGAAACATTATTCGATAGTTTGTTGAGAATAATATTATGCCTACATATGTTTCAGCATCGTTTGCCTAAAGAAAATCTGTGGATTAAAATGTGCGGATGTGAACGCTTTGATACACCTATTTGATTAGTATTACGAATTATGATTGATTATTATTAAGGATTAAGAATAAGAAAAATTGCATTTATTTTGCTTGGGTTATGAATTGGTTTTATAGAGTTCTGGTACTGCATTTGCCGCGCCGCGGTACGCCGCGGAATTTTAAAAAACATGCCTCGGAATTTACGATTTCTTGCCGCGGTAAATCGTGGGCCCTAGAAATGACAAACAGTTCAAGGTGTTGACTTTGTCTCCTAATTCACCTATTCAATCAAACATCTGTGAAATGTGCTGAAAAAACAACCATGGAGCCCCCACCTTGCAATTTACAGGACGTAGAGGTTCTGCTGCTAATTTCTTGGTGCCAGATTACACAACTCCTTCAGAAGTCTTGTGGAATCCATGTCTCAATGGGTCAGAGCTGTTTTGGCTGCACAAGATGGATTTACACAATATAAGTCAGGTGGGTTTAATGTTGTGCCAAAGCTTCAGTTAAATAAGACTCAGCTATGAAAGCTATTATAGCATTACATGTCTGTTTGGGCTTGGTTTTCTAACTACTGTATGTGATATTGTAAAGTACTGTTAAAGAGCATGTGCTAAATGTACTCTGAATGCAAATAATTGCATTATATTTTAGCTGTTTGTTTTGACTATGACTCATTGTTACAAAAATATTTAATAAAGTAAAATGTGACAACTGACTATGTGATTAAGTAACTGCAATAATTAAAAATATTCTCATTTTCAAATCAGTTAACTAAATTCATGAACATGCCCTATTGTTCTTCCATTTTCTAACTTGTTTGTTTCTACTCAATTTTTGTTAACTGGGTTTCCATTAGACTGCCTTTAGTTCATTTTTAATTGTTTATAGATCTGTTATTATTTATTTAACTACAAAAAGTGCTTTTGTTTTAACATCTCTCACAGTTATGAGCTTATCTGTTGTTGTGTTATATTATGAAGCTTTCCTCAGTGAAGGACAATATATAAGAATAATCAAAATAAATATAATTTGTATTTGCTTTGGCATCTTTTGATTTCTCCTTCAACAGAACTAGTATTTTGGAAAAGTAAACTAAAAAATATTTTAATTTCACATCATGTTTCTTTAATTTTGTGTGCTTGGAAATGATTTGGGAGAATTGCTTTCAGTTTAACTTGAATGGTTTTGCGCTAATTTAGTCCAGTCCTAAGTGTTTTGATTTGATTATTTCTGATTTGGTATGTGCTTATATTAGTTGATTAAGGGAACTCAGATGAATGGACTTAAATCTAATTTCAATGCTTGAGTAGAAATAATTCAATAAAAACATATTTATTTTATTATGAGTTTTAACTTAAAATTACGTATTTGACACAAGTACGATCCAGTTGGATTTATTTAATGAAACTGTGTTTTTTTATGAAGATTTAACTTCTTTGATTTAGATTTTTCATTTGCTTCAGTTTATGATGTTGGATATCCTTATCATTTGTATGTTCCTTTTTTATTCATTTCAGCTGGAGTTTCTTTTATTAGGATCTGTTTGACTTTTCCATCTGCTCTTAACAATCACTCCTCACTCTCAAGGTAAGAAAACTGCAAGAGAAAAAGATTTATCTGACATAAGTTCTAAGCAGAAGTTGTACTATCAAAGGTTCAAATCTATGTTCCGAAGCAGTACTATCAGGTGAGATTTAATAGAATTAATTTTATTTAATTTTCATAGAATGGTTTGTTTGATTTTGAGACATTTGTCTCCTATTTAAAACTGGGTTTATGTTTGTGATTTACCATGTGGCTGTATTTATGATACAATGGATAAAGCTGTGTTTTTACAGTGAATGGCACATCTTGTTTATGGGTAAGACAATGACTCCTTGTATCCTCCAATCAGTTTAAAAACATTTTTTAAAAATATGTGTATTTGCTGTACTGTTTCTAGTCAACTTTAAATAGGACTCCCTTGGTTTCTGCTCTGTTCTGCGTAATTAGAGCATGATAAGTCAACCTGAGTCCATCTGATTACATTTGCAACATCGTCTTTGCTTTAGTATAGCTTAAATTAATTCACTTTAGTGTACAGTTTGAATAAATGGAGCTTTTTCTCCTTAATGCAGTTAGACTTTATTTAATTATACAATGACATGTTAATTTAAATTGATTCAAACTAATTGAGTTAATCTTAATTAGTGTGAACTGATTAATAAAAACTTGTTTTTCTTTTATTAAGGATAGTTCTTTTTGATGTGATTTACATCACTTCAGTGTAAGGTGATTAAACTGGACTTGATTTGAATCTCCCACATATATACATTTGTTTTATGTTATAAACGCTAAACCCAGCAGAGCTGTTATTACACAACCAGTTGAGAATGGTTTTCGGGGAAGTGCTGTTATGCTTTAAATGCAGGTTTTTGTTCCAAATACTTTTTTTAATGAGAGGTCAATTATTGTCGAGAAAGCACCTGTTGCTTAAATACCTACATTTACTGTTTTTAATTGCATCTTATTACCAATAAGATGCAAAGGGCAGTGGAACCATCAGTTCTCCTCCTAACTTGTTTCCACTTACACTTGTGTGCATTCATCATGAACTGTCTGGTTTAATTATTTAATTGATATAATTTTTATGTTTCTGCTATTGTATTCCTGTAATCTTCCTCTTGAGATTAATAAAGATTATGTAATCTGATCTAATTTAATAAAAGTAGTGAGGAATGGATGAAGCCCTGAGAACCTTTTAAAGCTTCTTCTGATTGCGCCAGATCTGAAGCTTTGAAAACATTGACATCTGGTGGGTTACAGAAATCATAGCAGCTATGAACTAAGCACAGCCCAAGTACTCCTCTCTCTTGTTGATCGTATATACAGCTGCTATCTGACAGGTGCACCAAAAACTAAAGACCTAAGAGTACTCTGTGTGCTTATTTTGACATTATGATAATCATGTTATCATTGTTTTTAATGATGTAATTTGCTGCTGTTAACAATATTGCACCTGTAACACTGCACCAGTGCTCACCTGTGCCAATGGCTTCTTCCTCTCCCTCTTCACATGGCATTTTCAGGTAGCTCACTATCCTTAGAAGGACTATTTGCTGTTGCTGTGCTAGTTAGAATTATTTTGAGATATTGGCAAGCTTGCCATTGTTATCAGTTCCCCTGGAGCTGGGATCAAACTGCTCATTTGTATGATGGAATGGCAATTAACACTGCTGGCAACTCATGCCCAGGCTAATGCAGCTTGACCACACCACTACTACAGTGATATAAATAACACGTATGCTTCGGTGCTCAGAGCACGCAAGCACCAACAAGGCACTACTATAAGCCAGCACTGATTAATAATTATGTGTTAACGTTTTTTTTTTTTTTGCTGTGAGGCAATGTGAAAGATTGATATTTTTCTATTAGTACTTGAAGAATAATTGCCCTAAGGGACAAGGAGAATCATAAATGGATTTGGGGAATGTGTTTCTGGAACTTGGCATACAGAAAGTTTAAATGTGCCTGCAGTAGGCTAGAGTATTAATCACGTGTTAAAAGTTACAGCACTGAAGAATACTGTAGCATGGTATTTACTTTATTGTCACATAGTATGTTCCACACTTCAGGACTCCTAATTTTAATTCAGTTTCTTCTGTGTATAAGATATGAGTGATATAATAACATGTGGGACAGCATAACACTTCAAAGCATTCAGAGTGCTGCAGGTGTTCTGGTGATTTGTGCTGCTTTGTCAACGTAAGCTGCGGTAGAGTGAACCAATTGCTGCGTCTATCAATCAATGATACCCTATTGAAAAATGCTCCCTTTGGTTACATTCACATCATAAGCATTGAGCTTTGCACCTAGCTCAGTGTTAGTGCTCTGTTCCTGTACATGAGCATTGTTGCTGAGAAATGAAGTTGAAGGATGTGCTGGGACATCATCATAATATACTCGCCTTTGGTGACATGTACATTCAATTGTTTATTTATTATTATTATACATCATGAATATTTACATTTTAACAAACATGAATCGAACAGTCAATCTCAGTCTTTAAACAACTGCCCAACATTTATATAATTAATTACATTATTCAGCACACACCTAAAAGAAGCATAATTCGATTGACAAGAATGCCTTATCAAAACATACTCCCAGTGCATACGTACTTCAGATTGGGCCACTTCTTACTCCCAGATTGCTTTAAAGAGCTAGATTAACTTAACAAAGCATGTATGAAGGTCTTATAAAAGGTGTATGCTTTTAAAAAAAAAAAAAAACTCTCTCCATGAGCAGTGGAACAGCAGACCAGCTTCGGAGACAAAAAAAGAAATGAAAACAGCCTTAAATGAACCTGCCATAATAGTGTAAAAATTTGTTTGTACACTTTCTACAATTTTAAATGTAGGTCTTTTCTTTGCTGTACTGGGCACAATCAATTTGTCATTATCTGCTGCAGTATTAACAACACACCCACTAAAATGATTTAAAAGCACAGTTGCATGAAAGTACAATATTTGGTAGTTGAGTCATGGCAACTGGACTTCTTTCTTGTTAGGTAGATACATTTCACTGCTCATCCAAGCAGCTTCATAAGACTATATTAATAGTACCCTTTATTATTTCAACCATGCTTTTGTCGGCATCGTTTTTCAGTGTACAAGCTGTTTCAAGCTGCACATTGGTAGCGGCTTCTGGAGATGTCTGGACTGCACTGATGTTTCCCCTCACAAGGTAATTCTTGGCAAACTGCAAAGTAACATTTTAGCTACGCAGCAGAATTTTTTGTTAATTTTAAATGCCTAAAACACTGGTGCAAAAATGTAATATAGCATCAACAGTAAAACTCCACAGCTGATGGAATCCTGTCATCTGCAAGAAAAACCTAGTTTTTGATTTTAAAAAAAGGAATATAAAGAAGGGCCCACATGGTGAATTTGCATCAGGCAAATTCTCTCAAAGATAAAAGAACTGGTGGTGTGGACCATGAATCTCAATACAATATAGTATCCAAGTAGACATCCCAGTTGTTCTGTTTCTCAGTTGCTAATTTTGTGAGAGCTCTAAAATGTAAAATAGGAAAAGCAAGATAAATAACACATTTAAAACTCAGAAACAGTGCAGAATTTCTTGCTCTAACTATAGACCACTTGAAAAAAATGCTACCTTGAGTTACTCCTCAAAACAGGGGCTTATGACCCAAGGAAAGATAAGCAGTGCAAGGTTCTACATCATGTTTTATAAGAAAGTGTGATTTTTGTAGAAAGCTGCTGATCACCATGAAATAAATATTAATTATAGATAAACAGTAAGACTGACCATGTTAATAATATAAAATTATTAATGGTTAAAATCAATACAGTTCTTTTCACTGAAACCACAGTGGGATGCAAAAAGAAAATAATTTAAAGACAAGCCCATCTCATAAAGTTCTAATAAAACCCTGAATAAAAAGAAAACTTGAGTAAAACTTGCTGTCATTTGTTTTCTCACCCAGGACGTTGCTTTGTGGATGATGGGCAGCTGTCACACTCCTCTCCGTACCCAATAAGCTACAAACTATGTCTGAGCTTTAAAAAATACAGAAGTGTAAATGAATTCCTAGATCATTATTATAACAATGATAATTTGAAAGATCACATACTTCATTCACAAATTCTCTGTCCTGGTCAGAAAGGATTCTGTTAGGACAACCATGTCTATATATAATAGAGCACATGAGATGCCCCAATTCAACTGCAGTTTTAGTTTTTAGTGGGAAAGTCTCAATCCACTTAAAAAAGTACAGTAGTCTGTGTTAGTGAGCATATATTGAAATCTATCCACAGTTTTTGGAAAAGGTCCTGTTAACGTCAATGCTAATGAGCTCCCAGACAGTAGACACCTATCATAATAATACAAATATTTTTTAAAGTATTTAATAGCTGCTGAAGTAGGCTGGCACCCTGCCCGGGGTTTGTTTCCTGCCTTGCGCCCTGTGTTGGCTGGGATTGGCTCCAGCAGACCCCCATGACCCTGTGTTAGGATATAGTGGGTTGGATAATGGATGGATGGATGGATTTAATAGCTGTTATATAACATTTAATAATGTCATAATATGTTATGTAATATCAAGATGCTACTGTACATGTTTACCTTAATACACTGTAATGGCTGTGAAGATGTCAAAGGTTTTCCAACCTCCTGTCTTTTATCACATTCCAGGACTTTTATGAAATTAGTTGTTAACATCTATACAGTTTTTACAGCTGTATCAAAATGCAAAAATAAGTCAATCACATACCCAGTTGTCAATATCAATGGTCATGCCAGGCCAGTAAAATCTGGAGCACATTGCAGATCGTGTTTTTAGGATGCCCGTGTGCCACCCAATTGGAGAGGAATTCAATTCCTTGAAGAGCATCCTTGCCTCTCCTTTAATCCTAATGGCCCTTCTGCTTCCAATGAACAGCTGTCCTTCTGCATTGAACATTATGAGCTACATCCATTAAAAAGCTGTCTTACCAACCAAAACGTTACAATTGATTATACTTCAGATACTCACCCTTTAGTGTGAGTTTGGAGGTATACCTCCTAAACTTTAATTTCTGGGACTTATCTTACCCTGATGGGTATGCTCCTACAGACAGAAAGTTGAATAGTTCTCTCTATTTTTTCTCTAGATATTTCACACCATTATCAGCTAACTTTTTTGTTATGCAACAAAACTAGTTTTCACATGTCAAGCATGCCATTTCAGCTGACTTCTGAATTCTGCAGCCAACCAGCGTGTACATGGAAATATTCACATATTTTGATGGGAAAAAGTTGTGATGAACATAAGATTTTTACAATATTTTTCTCACTTTTCCCTTCGTATTTATAGATACTGCACACTGTTATTGGATAGCTAGTTTTGCTGCATAATACAAATTTTCACATACAAAGCATGCCATTTCAGATAACTTCTGCATTCTGTAGCAAAACAAGTGTGCACATGCAAATACTTACGTTTAAAAGTCAAAACGTTGAAATGAGCATAGTATTTTTATGGTATCACTCAACTTTATTATGTGAGGTTGCACAATTCAATGGGTATGGTGAGGTATGAGGTGAAATGTATGCTGTGCATGTGCAGAACATCTTTGGTGCACATGTCGATAGGTTGTCTGGTTCAATAGAACACCTGTGCTTCAATGACGTTTGAAGCTTCAGCTGTCACCATCACATGGTTGCAAAACTTTGCTACAGTGCTTTGAAGCAGTGAACTTCATTAAACCAATGCAAGCTTCGAAGTCTTGGAGTCAAATGTCCCATACCTAAATCAAGTATTTAGAAATAAACTGAAGAGAAAAAAATGAGATACTGAGAATTATTCATCTGCTTTAGGCCTGCAGTCATTTAGATGATACACTTGAGAAGGAAAAAATGTATGATATATGAATGACTGACATGGCAAAATGATATGGTATTAAATAAGATCTGTTATTAGCAAGGATTGGTTTCTAATTAAATAACTGGGTTGTAACATAAACCTGCAGCCACTGCAGTACACTAGGACCGACATTGCTCACCCACATTTTAAATGAACTTACAATCCTACATTGGATAATGTGTCTTTTTTATTACTTTTTCATCAATTTATATTTTTGTATTTAATCATTATTAAGTTAGCATTTGGTTATTTTCACTTATAGCTGCTACCAATCTCCAATAAAAGATTCAGTTAATATCTTCTCTTTATATATAATATGCTACCGTGGCTGTTCGTTTGTTTGTCCACGATTTTAAATCACCTGTAGCTCGCAAACCGTTTGAACTATTGACCTGAAATTTGGTACACATATACTACGTGATGTCTACTGTCCACTTTCAGGATGATGATTGACCTCCAAGGTTATTCCTCCTTTTATTTTATTTTATTTTAAAATCAACTCTCAGCAGCACGCAGCATGCATATGGGCGCCATTCTCATCCCTACCACCTTCGCCGTCACTTCCCCTACCTCTTCATATCTTAAATAATTCTTGAGGCAGATTGAAGACTTAAGTGCCAGTTCAAGTGAAAAATTAAAGAGAATGTGCTAAGTAATTGCAACACAAACACTGACTTAATCATTTTTAATGCAAAAAGATGCCGACGAAACAAGAGAAGAAGCGGGCTGCTAGGGGGGAGAACAGAGCTGCTCAGGAAGCAGCAAGTGCATCAACCTCTGTGCAAACGAATGCAAAATGTACAGAGAAAGAGGATGAAAATTCTGAATGCTCAAGTCAAGTGTATTCACTGCGCCGTTACTGGTTAGTAATAAAAACCAACATACATTTTTTTTTTACCAGTGCAATTAATTTAATGTAATGCAACCGAGTGCATGGCATTCCAAGATTCTGAGTTCAGTACTGATGTAGCACGCCATTTTTGTGGAGATTTCACTTACTTTAATGTTAGTGGCTATGTTCATCTACTGCTCTGGAATATTCCTACTGTTCAAGTGCATTTTTGATGAGTTAACTGCTTAGCTGTACAGTGCATGTGAGATGGACTGGAAGGGTGTCCGGCATTATTACCAGTGTTGTGCATGAACTAGTTCAAAAGAGCACAGCGCGTTCATTGAACAAGCTCATTTTTCTAACAGTGAACTTAACGTAACATATTTGCAAGTGAAGAACTTGAATATGAGCTAGTTCAGTTTTATGTGACATTCTGGATCTGGTTTAGGTCCAGATTAAACGTTTTTCCTTAACTAGTAATTTAGGGGTGGAGCCGAATCCAAGTATGGTATTCGGATAAGCACAAATAGTGGATTTTTACAAATATTATTTCATACAAATTTTGTGCCATTTATTTGTATTCAGAAAAAATAATGTAAAATCAAATAGGGACTGTATGTGTCTGCCTGCTTGTGCTTAATCTGCACTCGCGCTGACACGAGCACATGGTGAAGCTCCATTTTCGCTTTTAGGAAAACATTGTACTTAGCGAGGCCATTTTATATTTTTCCTCACTGGAGATGTAATATGTGACAAGAATTTTGACTGGCAGCATAATAGATTAGTTCACCTACACGCTGACTCAACAATCACCATTTGTGTCACATGGTTGGAAATAGAGCGGTAATTTATATGTTTACTTACATCTATTTAATTTGCTTTTTGACTGGGAGGATATTAGCATATATGGTTATACATGTTTGTTGTTGGGTATAACTCAATAAAGTGTATTTAAATAAAAAAGTCTTTATAATTATTATATTTTATTCAAGAACACTGTAATAGCCTAATATAAGACATGCTAAATTGAAAAACGTAAACTCATGGGTCATTTATTCTCACTCCTTAAAAAATACAAAATTAATTCTTTTTGATTATTTCTTTATAGATAATAATTTCTCGCCTATGATTACATCTTGCAAGTACGACGCTATTGTTATCTCCGACCATGCGCCTCTGATCTTGGAGCTAAAGTCATTATGCCCAACACTCTTACCTCGCAGATGGCGTCTTAACCCGCTTCTATTAACAGACGAGAACTGTACAGAATTCATATCCAAACAAATCAGTTTCTTCCTAGAGACAAATAGATCCTCAGAGGTGTCTGCAGGAATACTCTGGGAACCTCTTAATGCCTTCTTAAAAGGACAGATAATTTCATATCTTTCCCACAGGAATAAGTTAGAAATAAAGAAAGTATCAGAGCTAAGAGGCGAAATTACAAAAATAGATGAAGAACATGCCAGGCGTCCAAGCGAGGCTCTACATAGAAAAAGGCAGGCTCTGCATTCAGAACTCAACCTCCTGACAACTAAAGAAACTGAACAACTAGTTTATAAATCAAGACATCACTGCTATGAACACAGAGAGAAAGCTAAGAAGCTTTTAGCTCAACAAATCCATAAGGAAGACGTTTGCAATGCAATCCCAGCAATCGCCAACATGAACAGAGATGAAATCATTGACCATAAAAATATAATGTACACATTTAGAGACTATTATAAATCCTTATATTCTACTGAGTTTAAAGAAGATAACACAGAATCTAATGCATTTCTGGATACATTACAGATACCAGAAATAGACACTTTTAGTGCAGAGGAACTCGATAAACCTTTGGTGCTATCAGAAATACTAGATGCTATAAAGTCACTTCAAGGCGGGAAAGCAGCAGGCCCTGAGGGCTACCCTATAGAATTTTATAAGAAATTCTCCACTCAGCTCACTCCCCTTTTATTAGCAACATTTACAGAAGCTAGAGACAATCAAATTTTACCTCAAACTTTTCGCCAAGCATTAATCACCATCTTTCGTAAACAAAATAAGGACTTATTACAATGTGCATCATACAGACCAATTTCACTTTTGAATAATGATGTTAAAATACTCTCAAAAATCATAGCTAGAAGGATGGAGAAAGTGCTGCCTTTGATAATATCACAAGATCAAACTGGATTTATCAAGGGTTGACACTTATCTTCAAATCTTCGACGCCTGTTTAATGTAATATACTCACCAGTAAAGTCAAACACCCCAGAAATATTATTATCATTGGATGCAGAAAAAGCATTTGACATGATTGAATGGGAATACCTTTTCACTACATTAGAGAAATTTGGGTTTGGCCCGAACATTTGTGCATGGATCAAACTACTGTATACCAATTCAGAAGCTTCAGTCTGTATTAACAACATTTGCTCTACTATTTGACTACTTTTAAACTAGAATGTGGTACCAGACAAGGACGCCCCTTGTCACCACTGCTATTTGCAATCACAATTGGACCACTGCCGGTTCACTGTCGTAATACAGATCAGATAAAGGGGATTATCAGAGAGGGACTGGAACAGAAAATTTCTCTGTATGCAGATAATATGGTACTGTATATATCAGACCCACAAAATTCTGTGCCTGCAGTCTTAACAGCACTCACAGAATTTCAAAAGATATCTGGTCTCAGAATTAATTTGAATAAAAGTGTACTTTTTTCAGTGAATTCTCAAGCATATAATATTAGATTACACACCCTACCTTTTATCATTGCAGATAAGTCTAAATACCTAGGGGTTAACATCACAAGTAAACACAAAGCTCTTTATCAACAAAGTTTTGCCATCTGTATGGAAAAAATTAAGCAAGACTTGCATAGATGGTCATCCCTTCATCTCACTCTAGCTGGAAGAATTAACATTGTTAAGATGAGTATTCTTACTAAGTTTCTTTTTTTATTTCAAAACATTCCAGTATACATTAATAAATCATTTTTTAAGCAATTAGATTCAACAATAACCTCATTTATTTGGAACTCAAAACATCCACGTATATAAAGAGCGACCCTACAAAGACCTAAGGCAGAAGGTGGCATGGCTCTACCTAACTTTCAATTTTATTACTGGGTAGCAAACATATAAGCTATAAAAACCTGGACACAAATAGATGAACATACACAGGCTTGGTCTGCAATAGAAGTAAAATCCTGCAGTACTTCTTTATATTCCCTGCTCTGTGGCCCAACAAATGTAAGTTATTCGCTCTAGCTCCATATGCGCAAAGCATACAATCATTCAACTCAAAATTATATATCTAGCACATCTGTCTCGCTTAAAACTGTCCAAAATATTCCCAGGGCAAGATCCAACCTGCGAACGCTGCAATCAAGTCCCAGCTTCACCGGGTCACATGTTTTGGGCCTGTAGCAAATTAACATCATTTTGGACCAAAATTTTTAAGTGCCATTCAGACAGCCTTGGTGTCACAATCCCTCCTAACCCATTAACAGCTGGGTTTGGGGTTCTTCCAGATGGGTTTAAAGTGGAGAAGGACAAACAAACTGTGATTGCTTTCACTACACTATTGGCTCACAGACTTATTTTGCTAAACTGGAAGAAAGCTAACTCATCTTTTAAGTCAGTGGGAAACCGATGTTTTATACTATTTGAAATTGGAAAAAATCAAATTCTCAGTTAGAGGATCAGTACAGAATTTTATCAAAACCTGGCAGGATCTAATCAATAATATTTTAGAATAAGCTCTTAAAGCACAGAGGAAGCAATTCTTTCTGCATTTCTTTTTCTTCTCCATTCATCTCTATTGCCCTTTTAAACTAAACAATTTAGGTATGTTTACAAGCTTTAGGTTTTACTCCGTTGGCCATACTCTCTTTCTTAGGGGTGGGGGTTAAGTTGTTTTCATCCTATTTTTTTTTTTTGTAAAAATGTATATATTTGTATGGAATGATTAAAATAAAATCAATAAAATTAAAAAAAATACAAAATTAACTGCACATGAACTAGTTCAAAATTGAAATGGTGAACTATGAACGTGAATTTATTCATTTTAATCTGTGTTATCTGAACTTTGAGCTAGTTCTTGTGAGGTGTGAACTTGCACAACACTGATTATTACACACCACCAGCACCTTGCTCCTTACCACATCTTCTACATGATGTTTGTCAAGAGGGGCATGCCTCCCTTTTTGAGTTGCCTGACAACAGTAAGTACATGGCAGTTACCTGAGGTAGTTCTTTCTAATTCCTATAGTTTTTGAACAGGCCCCATAAAACAGCAGCAGTGAACTAATTCCTGGTAATTCATTTATTTTAAATATATTTATGCATTTCTGCTATATTCTGTCCACACCAGCAAAAAAGAAATATAACAAAATAAAATATGCAACTTATTTATTTTAAAGATAAATGGTGAATACTAAGTATTCTGTTTCTTTTTAGCTCATGATGGCTTTGTCAATTAGCAAGCTTTACAAAACATTCTTCAGAATTTTTCTGTTTTGTAGACTTTAGACACCTTTGTGCAAAGCACCTCAAGCAATCTGGTAGAGACATATTCTTAAAAATATCCCATTTCTCTTCTCTGTCATGTAAAAAACGTTTTATATGTCCCAACTGATGAGAACTCCATGTTTTTTCTATGTCATGGTTTAAACAATATGTAGCTTCCTTTTAATATGCCTCAATATAATACCAATATGAGTTCTGTTTTATATATAAAAATAAATTAACAAAAAAAAAGATGTTTACAGACTATAGTGATGGGCAGCATGGTGGTGCAGTGGGTAGCATTGCTGCCTCAAAGTTGGAGACCCGGGTTCGCTTCCTGGGTCCTCCCTGCATGGAGTTTGCATGTTCTCCCCCGTGTCTGTGTGGGTTTCCTCCGGGTACTCCAGTTTCCTCCCACAGTCCAAAGACATGCAGGTTAGGTGCATTGGCGATCCTAAATTGTCCCTAGTATGTGCTTGGTGTGTGTGTGCGCCCTGTGGTGGGCTGGTGCCCTGCCCAGGGCTTGTTTCCTGCCTTGCACCCTGTGCTGGCTGGGATTGGCTCCAGCAGACAACCGTGATCCTGTAGTTAGGATATAGCGGGTTGGATAATGGATGGATGGATGGAGACTATAGTGATGCTTACTGTACATTAGCAGCCCCCTGATGGCTACAAAGTATTCCAGTATAGCTCATATATATTATTTTGTTGCTGTAAACCTCTTCCTTTCTTATGCTCTTGAGCCTGTTTTGATGTTGTGCTTGCCCTCTTATTTGTACCTATTTAGCTCATTTGGCTCTCTTCCCATTGTACATGCTTGATGATCTCGCTTCATTCTACAGCCACTATTCATCCTCCAGTCTCATTCAAAGTAATCCATGCGTTATGAATGTATGTCTCACATACTTTGCTGAGACCTACATTCACATGAATGATCTCTGTGGTTAGGTATGATTTGGGGCAATGATCAATCATGAGCTGGGCTGACTGAGCAGTGATGTGACTGTCCAAATATATATAATAGCTATACTAGGGATTTAGTACTGCTACAGAAATAATTGCCAGACATCAAAGATGTTGTTGTATTATCAGCTTCTGTAGCGAAGTAACTCTTGATGGGTCTTAAAGAATGTAGATAGCTTTAATATTTCCATGCTGCCTGGCTGTAATCCACCTGGTGTTACTCACCTAATAAATGAAAAATGTCTCTTGGCAAAGACAGTATAATAGCTCTCAGACATCTCATAATTGTTTTCATGTGAAGTACAGCACTTTTTTTAGATCAACAACCAATTATTATACAAGCGGAGTCATGCTGGTCTCCTGCTTCTTATACTGATCCTGAAAAATTAGACAGCTGCTTCTAATGCAGTGAAATCTGACAATTAACGAATTAGTTCATGTCATGGGCAGTAGGTCATGGGGCCGTCTATTGAAGTTGTAGCTAACTTTCAAAGTAGCTTCAGTGAAGCACCAAAGTCTGCATTTATGTTTTGCACTTGCTATAACTGAGACTTTTTCTAAAGTCTTTGTTTATGGTTTTTGATTACTGGAACTTCACAGGTTATGGTTTCAACATTATTGGATTTATGAGTGATGTCACTTAATAATAATAATAACGTCCATCCATCCATTATCCAACCCGCTATATCCTAACTAGAGGGTCACGGGGATCTGCTGGAGCCAATCCCAGCCAACACAGGAAACAAACCCCAGACAGGGCGCGCACACACACACACACACACGGGACAATTTTTAGAATCGCTAATGCACCTAACCTGCATGTCTTTGGACTGTGGGAGGAAACCAGAGTACGCGGAGGAAACCCACGTAGACATGGGGAGAACATGGAAACTCCACGCAGGGAGGACCTGGGAAGCGAACCCAGGTCTCTTAACTGCGAGGCAGTAGCGCTACCCACTGCGCCACCATGCTGCCTACTTAGTGATGTGATAGCTTAAAATTTTTTGTGTATGTGATTAGAGTGAATTTAAGGTTTGAAACTTTACAGACACTCTTTTTTTCACATTGATTTTGGTTAGAGTTTAGGCTCTAGTAACCCTAATTTAATTCACTCTCACCCTCAAGTTTTTAAACAATTTTGTCTGCATCTCTTCCCTTCCCTGCTTCAAGCAGATCTGCACTGAGAAATGCACAGTTTTGTTTAACGAAGCACAAGCTGTATACAGAAAACAACTGAATTTATTTCACTTCTTGGAAATGTGGGTGGATCAAGGACAATTGTAAAAGTGTTGACCTACTTCATGACCCACTACTATTACAAACAATAGCAACTCCCAACCCACTGATGGTGACACGTGACCCACTTTTGAGATCCACAGATCTAATGGGATTAAAACTAGATCTACAATGCCTTTTATGTCACTTACTATATCTCTGTTTCAAATGTTCTGGCACTGTATTATCCTTTTGGACATCTGTCCGTCTTCCAGTCTTTGTCCTTCTCCTTCCTTTATGTAACTATTCCACTTTCACCACAAATGTTTGTTTTCTTAGATTTCTCCATTTTAAGTTGCAGCTTTCTTCAAAAAGACTTAGATTCTTTACTGCTAAACTACTCCTGACATTGCACTGGAAAACTCCAGAGCAGGGGCCTCATGTATAATGTTGTGCGTAGAATTCACACTATAACATAGTGTACAGACAAAAGCAGAAATGTATGTATGCACAAAAACATCCAGATGCATTAATCTGTGCATTCGCCAATTTCCATGTTCTTCCGCTACATAAATTCCGGTCAGCGTGAAAAGTAATGCACGTGCACGCGCCTGCTGCTACTCCCCAAACTCCTCCCAGAATTATGCCTTTTTGATTATGCAAATCAATATACCTGTAAATAGTCTTAAAGCTCAATGTTCTTTGAAAAGGCAATGGCAAAAGCACTGGGGAAAATAGAAGAATTTCAGCGAATACCAAGTGGAGACAAGGGAAAACATACTATTTTTTGGTTTAAACAGTGGTATAAACAACAAAAGGAAATTGATCGAGTGACAGAGTGTCGGAGAAACCCGAAAGTTCAAGTTCACAAAGTCGCACAGGGCTTGAAATAAAAAATAAGCCCACCGTCTGAGTGTCATATAAAAGCTTATTAGGGTATAGAGAAAAGAAAAAAAATAGGGACACAGTGGGGAAAAAAGCTTGAAATATCAACTTTAATCTCAAAATTTCCACTTTAATCACATAGTTTATTTTGTCATTAAAGTAGAACATCATAAACTTCATCTTAAAATCATTTAATTTACTAGTTTCTCAAATTTCCATCGTAACTAAAGTAGCATGTTAAATGCTTTGTTTTGTATTTGTTCTTCTATGTGCTCTGTGTGTGAATCACTACGTGCTTCTTAAACGAGCTTTCTCTTCCTCTGACAGGACACAGAATTAATTACATTCGTGATATTACAGAAATAATTTATTGCAGCAGTACTGTCTCTTTCAAACATACTAAGCCCCAATTCCTGTCCTTCCTTTTCTTTCTACAAATACCCAGTCACCACACAATCAACTCTGTAATAGACGTTAAGCCATCTGTAAGCTGAGAACGCTGATTCTTCAAAACTTTTAAGGAACATTGAAATGTCTTCGTAGTACATGTTTAATTATTCTATCCATCTGTCCTTCCAGTGTCGGACCAGCCCCAGCAAGAATACAGTGTGAGGCAGGAACAATCCCTGAACTAGCTAGCGCTGCGCCACCGTGTCCTTACATGTTTAATTATTAACAATATAGATTGTTTAAATGAAGTTAAAGTTTTATCTGTATAATATAATAAACATATTTTGCTGCATTTCATCTTAAAAATGATATCGCCATCATATGTAAATATACGCTTTATAAAGTGGCTCAGGTTGTGCAATGTTATAACTGTATCGCAAGTTTACAGTGAGGTAATTGTACTTATAAGTACAAACAGTTCTACAAGGAGCAGTTGATGGACTGATTGATTGCATTTATAGTTCTGTTTCTGAACCGCGAGGTCCGTACTGGAAAGGCTCAGAAACGTTTGTCGCATGAGATAAGCTCAATAGACAGTGCACATGGTTCAGGTAGTGTGTGCTTAATGCTATATACCGATAATTCTCTTTTAAATCAGCTGCTGTATAGCTGTGATTCCCCACTCAGATACAGTGATATAAATACTTTGAGTGGTTCAGTGAGAGTAATATGGAAAAAGATGATCCGCTGTGGCAACACCTAACGGGAGCAGCTGAAAGAAGAAGTGAGAGTAACAATGCTAAAGCAGCTATGGTATTTGGAATAGTATGTGGTTAGTTTCAATGTATATGATAAAGCTGCATCAGGGATGTGGATCTAAAAATGAAAGGGAAACCACACTGGAACAAAAGCACTGCTTTGATGCTGGGTGCCGCCTGTTTGCAAAGCCGAGTGGAGAACTTGTGTATGCCAGGGTTTGAGCTAGCTTGAAAATGTGTGTGGCTTTATGCCAAGGTTAGTTTTTATACATCGCTATCTTATCGTGGAAACGGGCGTATGCAACAATTTTGTGCGTACGCACCATTTATACGTGAGGCCCCAGGTCACCGGCATTCTTCATTTTATAAGCTGTTACACTTTTAGCTTTCTGCATTGCAGATTAGTGGGGAGTTGGCAAATCATTGGACTGCATTTTAAATCTTAGATATTCACCAGCCATTATTATAAGTTTTCTTTAACCTTACTTGACTGTTTAAAGCCCTCTTCATTAATGTTATGTCCATTTATCTTCCTTTTTTTATTTGGATGTTTTATTAGTTTTATATTGCTCTTTTCTGGGTTTGTGATAGGTGAGTGGGGATGTTAGTGCATTGTAAAGGTAATGTTGTCCTGTGTTTCTGCCTTGTTTTTATTTGTGTTTTTTTTTTTTTTGTACTTCTGGTATTTCAGTACAAAACTTGATCAATTGAATCATAAAGTTTACAAGACATTTTATTTAATCTCATTCATTTAGTTTGCTAATTTGAATTTGTCCAAATATCTCACCTAGATATACATATTTAAAAAGTTGACTGGTTGTCCACTTTTTTAACTTTAAACAGTTTCCTTGACTTGCATTCTAGGTTTTCTTCCACAGTGTCTTTAGACTATAGCACCACACCACAAATTAAACAGTTATTTTCAGGCAGTGCATTTTTATTCATCCTCATTTATCTGTATTTTATTTATTGATTTAACTGGAGAAAAATGTCAAATGTCATTCTCCTTCTATTTAAATTATTCAGCAATCATTGAAAAACTATAAGATATATTTTTATTTCTTCAGTCACAAATATACTCACCTTAAGTTCAGAAGACCTGAGTGATGGCACATCTCCATCCACTTTATAATGTATTTCTAAAAGACAACCAATAATTCTGCCAAGGCAGAACATGTGGATTTTACCAACTATGGCACCTATCCCTGCTCTATGACCAAGTAATCATAAAGTGGGATAATAGAAAGAGTACATTCAGGGGTGGGGGTTGGGTTGATTTGTTTTCAATCCTATTTTTTGTAAAAATTGATCTATCTATGGAATGATTACAATACAAACAATAAAAATTAAAAATAAAAAAAAAAAAAAAAAAGTACACAATTTTTTTCCATACTGGCAAGAAGTAGGAAAGTGCTCTACTCCAAAATATCATTATCTTAATATTTCTGCATGACAGGGGAAAAGTGTATTTTACTTATACTGGATTACTAGAACATTTGCCAGTATCCATAGGAATATTTTCCCAGCAGTCATAAAGTCTTATGAGGTAAACTGAAACATATAAAGGCTGAATATAGGCACTTTTTTTAGTAATTTAATTTAATATTTTTAATTGTCACATAGCTCCTGGACCCTGGGCTCATTTTCTTTGCCCAAACAATGTCAGAATGGAGTTAATATTTTCTGGACCTGTCTGAACAGTTTTCGGCAAATGTACAGATCGCTAAGATATACAAGATAGAGATCTGGTTTGGTATGAGTTGAGTGTGAGTGCATGGATCTTGTAGACTGGAATTCCATCCAGGGTTGGTTTCTGCTTAGCATCCAAAGCTGCCAGATGACCATTCTTAAACTTTGTAAAGCATGAACTGGTTTATAAAATGGATAGATCTATCAATAAGATGTATGGAATGGTGATCAGGTATTTAAGGGGCAAAAATCACATTGTTTCAAATATTCTTTAATGTGATATTCTTTAATGATTTACATGTTTACCTCATCTGAACAACATGTATTGGTTATGAGTTACATGAAGAACTAATTTATAAATAAATACACAAAAAGAGCAGATCTGTTTTATTTTGGGCAGGGGGTGTATTTCTGTGGTATCTCAATTAATGTCTTAGGAGCTCCATGGTGAGGCGAGTACTTAGATTTATACTGATAGTAGGTTAGTACTGATTTGTTTTAGTTGCCCCTAACTAATACTAACAAATAGAATTTGTTAAAATTGAGATCCACAGCTAGAAAATAGAATCTTATATATGGGGAGCATCATAACATGTTTTGTCATGTGACTGGCAACAGGCATTCATAACAAAAGACAAAAACAAAACTTGGTCAAAAATATCTGAAAAAACAAACTAATACTAGCATTGTTTTGTTTCTGTGGCACTGAATAAAGTTTGGATTCAGATCAGTGAGGAAAAACTGAAGAGAAGACAAGCTGAACAAAATAAGAGGACATCAAGCATCAATTCTTTCTCCCAATGCAGAACTACAATAAGATAAGAGGCACACAGTATGAAACTTTAGACTACTGACATTTGAACATTTATATTTATTGTAATCAAGGCATTTGTTATGCTGCACAGTATGTTGTACTGTATATAGCTGTTGTTGCAGTTTCTATTAGCATTTAGCCACTATCAGACAAATATTTTTGCTTAATTTTACTCTTTTAATTTGAAATCTTCTCATAGACTGAATTTTAAAAAAAAATTATGACACAAACTACTAGCTGATACTTTAAAGTGAGATCTTCAAATAAAAAACAGGGTGAACACAAGGAAAGCTAGCGTAGTTCAGTTTAAATGCACAGATTTCTACAATACCTGATATTTTATTAGTACGGCTTATAAAAAAACGGCACCATGAATGCAAAGAAAGAGTAAATGTACACCTGTTATTTATATTATATGATAATATTGGGGAGATTTAAGGTAATTTGAAAAGTGTTACAAATTTCACAAAGCACAGAAAGATTTATTATAAAGAGATGGGAGTAAATATAATGGAACTCTATGTCAAAACAGGATGTCCTCTTCTCCCTTAAAAATAAGCGTTATGCCTGGTACAACACTGCATACTATCCTCACAATACCATTTCCATGGTGAAGCAGCTAAATATTCAGCTATGGGAATGAGCTTTTTTATTATTTGTGTACCAGTCAAAGTCTATACATTAGCTTAATTCTGGAATATGTGGAAGAAGTTAAAAGCTACCTGTCCACCAATAATCAACATTCAATTTCTCATTCTTGGCTTGAATTTAGGTATAAAAAGTTTGTGAGATAGATCCTACAAACCTGTGGCTGCAACCTATGTTATAGATTTTTGCACAGCTGTTAATTTTTTACTTTTTAAGTATAATGTATTTAAAATTATCTTCAGGAGTTTGTTTTCAGCATGGAGTTACAGAGTTTTGTCAGTTTTGATTAGTACTGCTGTTTCACATCTTCATAAGCTCTGATTTTCCTTGCCCGGTTACTGTCTTTTATTTAGTTTATAGATTCTGTTTTTGTTCATATAGGTTCTCAAAGAGTACTCAAATTTCCTTCCACTTTTAAGCACCACACTTGAAAAATTAACTGGTGAGTTTGAAATGGAGTGATATTAGTGAAGTTAAGTGTGTGCATCTTTGTATGCTAAGACAGAATGATGTTCTATACAAGTTTGGTTATTTCCTTGCTCTTCCATGCGAAGGAGACCAAAGTGTACAAAATGATTATCGTTAAGTATGGAGCTTTCCTTTATGCTTGTCTTTGGCATGACAGTGTCCACTTATATTACAAAAAGCCAAAATTTCCTACAAGGTCGATTTCGAGGTGCAGTTTACATGACACTGGAAAATGTGTAAAAAGTCTTCATTTATGTATTCTACTCAACTACTAAACTGCTTTATTTAATATATGGACAGGGCTGTGTACTGCACTCCATCCCCATTGCAAAATTACCGTGTTGACCTTTCTGAACAAACTGTCTCAGTGACTTTGCTGAGCATTTACCTCAGACCTCTTATCCTTAGTTGTGCCTCACCACATCTATGATATCTTGCAGTCCTTTCCACACAGGATTATAGGCTGAAAACTTATTTTTCAGCTTTTCAGAGTAGCTCTCCATATCCAGACTGATTTCTTTTGCCAGTGTGTTCCTTGTCTGTCTAAATAGTGTTATGTAACCACTTCTATAGAAATCTTCCTTGGCCTAATGAAGCTATACAGTAATCCCTCCTCGATCATGGGGGTTGCGTTCCAGAACCCCCCGCGATAGATGAAAATCCGCAAAGTAAAAAACCATATGTTTGTATGGTTATTTTTATATATTTTAAGCCCTTAGAAACTCTCCCACACTGTTTATAAATATTCTCCACACAGTTATACAGTAAACCCTCGTTTATCATGGTTAATCCGCTCCAGACAGATAAATGAATTTCCACGAAGTAGGATTCTTTATTTATAAATCCAATATTTTTGCAGTTAGAGCATAGAAAACCTGTTTACGACCTTCTAAATATGTTTTTTTAACATTATTAGAGCCCTCTAGACATGAAATAACCCCCTTTAGTCAAAAGTTTAAACTGTGCTCCATGACAAGACAAAGATGACAGTTCTTTTTCACAATTAAAAGAATGCAAACATATCTTCCTCTTCAAAGGAGTGCGCGCGTCAGGAGCAGAGAATGTCAGAGAGAGAGAGACACAGAGAGAGAGAAAAGCAAACAATCAAAAATCAATACGTGCTGATGGGCTTTTAAGTATGCGAAGCACCGCGATAAAGCGGCCGCAAGGAAGGGAGCAATGTGAAGGTAGTCTTTCAGCATTTTTGAGGGAAGCGTCCGTATCCTCTAGGCAAACAGCCTCTGTGCAAACAGTCCCTCTGCTCACACCCACTCCGTCAGGAGCAGAGAATGTCAGAGAGAGTGAGAGAGACAGAGAAAAGCAAACAATCAAAAATCAATAGGTCTGTTGGGCTTTTAAGTATGGGAAGCACCGCGATAAAGCAGCCGCAATGAAGGGATCAATGTGAAGGTAGTCTTTTAGCATTTTTTACAGGCGCGTCCGCGTCCATATCTTCTAAGCAAACAGCCTCTGTGCAAACAGCCCCTCTGCTCACACCCCCTCCGTCAGGAGCAGAGAATGTCAGAGAGAGAGAGAGAGAGAGAGAGAGGCAGAGAAAAGCAAACAATCAAAAATCAATACGGGCTCTTAGAGCTTTTAAGTTTTCGAAGCACCGCGCGGGAAGCATATCTTATATCATTGAGGAGTTTTATTTAATACGTAATACGTGCTCTGATTAGGTAGCTTCTCAGCCATCCGCCAATAGTGTCCCTTGTATGAAATCAACTGGGCAAACCAACTGAGGAAGCATGTACCATAAATTAAAAGACCCATTGTCCGCAGAAATCCGCAAACCAGCGAAAAATCCGTGATAATATATTTAGATATGCTTAATTTAAAATCCGCGATGCAGTGAAGCCGTGAATGTCGGAGCGCGATATAGCGAGGGATCACTATATACCATGCCAGGTCTTGGTGGAGACACAAATATTTTCACAAACACTAATATAGGATGTGACTTGATCTGTAAGTTCATCCAATTCAGCTGTTGCGGCTTCAGAAACCCTCCAATCAGTACAATCAAAGCAGGTTTGCAGCTTCACCTTTGCCACATTAGTCCATCTTCTCACCGTGTTAAGCACAGGCTTAGAAGTCTAAATAATATGTATAGTCTGGGATCAAGTGAATTGAACAGTGATCATATAGTCCCAGCGTTGCACAGGAGAGAGCGTGACAGACTTCTTTTAATACTGTATAACAGTGGTCCAGTGTGTTTCTGTCTCTGAAAAGGCACTTCATGTGCTGTATAAATTAAGGTTTGTTCTTTGGTAAGATTTTCTCTGGCAAAATCACTGAGAATAGTCAGAAGGGAGTTCAGGTAATTTTGGTCAGCGCTCATTAACTGCTCAGCTAATGGTTGCAGCACCACACTTACACAGACTTGGGGTGGAATGTTAACACTAATCACAATAAATATGGAATATTCCTACAGTGAATAAAAAGGCTTACAATTAACAAAACATGTTTCTGAATCAGGGCAGCGCATGTCACTTAACAATGTGACATCATTACACCAACCTTCATTGATATAAAAACAGATTCCGCCTCCCCTTCTTTTACCTTATGACTCCATTATGCGTTCTGCTCTGCAAAGCTGAATGTCTGGCAGGTGTATTGAAGTGTCTGAAATATGTTCAGTTAGTCAGGTTTCCATGAAACACAGAATGATAGTAAAAAGTCCTTGTTATATGTGTTGAGTTGTAAGAGTTTATACGTTTTATTGCCAAGATAGTGAAGGTTCAATAAATATAAGCTTAGGAATACCGGTGGAAATCCTCACTGTCTGAGCATTCTTACCTCTCCTATGATAAAATGTGTGTGCACTTTATAACTGCTGTTTCTCCATCTAAGATAAAAGGTTCTTAAAGTTCTTAATTGTGAAAAATCTGGTGCCAAATTACACAAAGTGAAATGATGAAGATTTAACAATTCTTCCCAGGTGTATTTGATTGTAACTGAACACAAAATGACAAGACAAATAAACAATAAGAAACTGTATACTAGAGAGAACCAAACCAAGGCATCCATATGTGACACCATTGTGGGTAAAAGTCTCTCTTAGAGAGGCATATCTAAGTTCCTAATGCCCTGTTGTAAATACAATGGATTCAAAAAGTATTCAGACCCCTTTACTTTCTTCACTTTATTGTGCTGCCTATTCAATTTGAAACTAATACATTTGCTATCTTTCACCCATCAATCAATATATTTACAACACCATAATGACAAAGTGAAAACAGGCTTTCGAAAAGTTTAGCAAATTTATTAAAAATAAAAAATTAAAATCTCTCATGTATATAAGTATTCAGACCCTTTGCTAGGGCACATTGTGGTCAGGTGCACATTCCAGTTTGTCTTAATTATCCTTTAGATTTGTCTAGAAATTGATTACTTTCTGAATCCACTGCACATATTTTATACATTTAAAAAGACAGATAAATCTACAAATATGGGATGCTCCTACAAAGTTACAGCCACAAATTAATATTAAGGTAGGCATTCAATTGTAATTCTGTGAATGAATGAGCCTTAGGTGATGCTCATATCACTTTCAAGCAGTATTACACTAAGTGACAACGTTTGCTCACCTACAACAGAGTAACAAAGCCCTGAGTTTGACATGGAAGACCAAAGACTTGAATTTCTTTCCTTTCTTCATCTATATTGGAAAGTCTTGATTATTATTATTTCAGATGTCATGCTGCATACGTCAAACCCAGTCTATGATTCTATATCTTTTACACTTTCTCTATCCCTCCTCTATACCCCTTACATACTTCTTGGAATATGCTTGTCTAAATCTCATTTAGAAGTGAACTCAAGTATACTAATTTTGAGAGATATGGTATGTCTAGTAAATCAGTGAGTTGTGGGTAGGACATCTTCCATACATTTGGTCCTAACTGACATCTCAAGGCCTTTCAGTAAAGCTGTTTTCTATGTGATCTCTTTCAAGCAAATCAAGCTTGGTTCTGAAACCAGACTTTTAGTTAGGGCATTAGGAAACTAAAACATCTCTGAATATTACTTCTAATCCTTACCGCTTTCGTTTCCTAAGTTTCTAATGGGCAGTTCTGTTGGTTTAGACCAGGCAAATCATTGTGATATTTACAAGAACATGCTGCAATGAAAAGTAATAACATATTAAAGACAAGTAGAATTACCTTCTTTGGTGGACAATAACACATACTAAAAGATAATATGATAAATAAAGCCTCCATTATTTAAAGGAGAATGATTTCAACACTTGCATTCTTTACTATTGATGGCTTCATGAGTGAATGTTATAAAGTCTGAAAGTGTCTGTCATTCCCACAGTAATTAAGTAATCAGCTATTATGTTTGCCAGTTATAACCTTATGGCAATTGTTATATTTTTAATTGTTCTAAACTACAGGAAAAAGATATCAATGAAATTGGAAGAATATCAGGTGGCAGCCTTTTTCCTGTATTTTAATTTAGTTGTCAAAGGTATGATATTGACAGTAAATATTCTAACTATGTCTTTTAAAGTACATTTTTCACAACAGCAAAAACCAACAAACCTCACTTTAAATTAAAAACACAACAGTTATTCTTTAATTATTTAAGTTTTCATCCCATCTCTGTTGACCTTGTGGTTTATAATACTTTGATTTAACTTCACTAAGTTAGACTTTAAATGACACATCAAAGTGCCCACAGATTATAGTGAGTACTGAAAATCTGGAGATGATAACAAGAAAAAAAAAGATCAGCCAAAGCAAAGATCAGAGCCATGCAATCAAAACTAAATGGGGCTACCAAGAACAAAAGGACAAGATGAAAACTTGAGAGTCAAAGATAAAGCGAAAGTAACCAAAAACAAAATCCTATCACTAAGGACTACTTGAGAATTAAGCTATCTGACACTACAAATTCTTGTTTAGTTGATTTATCCACCAAGGGATAATGTGCATTGCCATTGACAGAGTAATACTCATCATGTAATTGGTTTAATGTTTGAAGTCACATGGCTATAAAACACATTGCAAAAACAAAGATAACCAAGATGATAATGAACAGTCAGTCAGTCAATCATTGTCCAACCCGCTATATCCTAACACAGGGTCATGGGAGTCTGCTGGAGCCAATCCCAGCCAACATGGGGCGCAACGCAGGAACAAACCACGGGCAGGGCGCCAGCCCACTGCAGGATAATGAACATCCACTTTTAAAATTAAACAAAAATTAAACTAATGGAAGAAATGGATTCCTCACATTTTAAACTCCCAAAATATATGTAAAATATGTATAAAAAGGTGTCTAATACTCTTAGTCATAATCTTATATCTTTCCACACACACTATACGTGAACAATGTGTCAAACACATGTAACCAGACTACACCTTTAGAGCAAGTTGCCCTACCATAATGAACCCTCTCACAGCTTTCAAGGCAAAGAAACTGAGCTGTGAAGGTGAAAAGCATGATGAAACCCTGATCTGCTGTATTACTTTGGTGGACACAGTCCGCTATGCTTGATGGTGCAAAATGTTACACAGCTGCACACGCTTCCATCCTTGTTCCTGCAGAAATTCAGAATGCACCTGACAAGCATCCTACTGTAGATGACAAAGATGCCCATCTTTATAAAATGAATTACAAATACAGACCTTACAAGGTTTTTGCTATCACTGTTGTCATTAAATAGTTAAATAAGGCACCAAATTAATCAACTAGTTGTGTTACAAATTGTGAATGAATTACTCTAAAGCAGAAGGCTGAAATACTCTGCAGTAACTACCTTGTCCTTAAAAAGAAAACAGAAGCTGATAAGGCCTTCCTGAAGTGCAGGTTGACACTCTTGGTTTAGTGAAGTATGGGCTTAATTGTTGGTTTGGGCCGAAGCTTTTGCTAATCCCATGAACTTTCTAGTGGCAGGTTTGTGAATTAGCGCACGCCCACCTCCTAGGAGACCACCTGGGCACCAAGAAAACATTAGAGTGTATCAAGCTCCAATTTTACTGACTGGGAATCAACGTGGAGGTTCGCTGCTTCTGTATCTCTTGTCCGGAGTGTCAGCTGCGGCAAATTCCTAGGAGGGACTGTGTTCCTCTTGTTCCCCTTCCCTTGATTGATGTCCCATTTGACAGAATAGGGGTTGATATAGTGGGACCCCTGGAACCCTCAGCCCGAGGACATAAATTATATATTAGTCTTCGTGGATTATGCAACCCGGTATCCAGAAGCTGTTCTGTTGCGCTCAGCTAATTCGAAAGCCATTGCACGGGAACTAGTAGGGGTCTTTGCGCAAGTTGCCATTCCTAAAGAAGTCCTTACGGACCAAGGGACGGCATTTACCTTGGAAACATTCAGGAAAATGGCTAAGTTACTTACACTGCAGTCTTCAAGTACTTTATTTTATCATCCTCAAACCGATGGTCTAGTGGAGAGGTTTAATCAAACTCTCAAACAGATGCTTCGCAAGGTGGTCAGCAGGGATGGAAGGAATTGGGATCAACTCCTCCCCCTTGTACTCTTTGCCTACAGGGAAGTCCCACAAGCCTAGAAAGGGGTTCTCACCCTTTGAATTATTATATGGATGACAACCCCGGGGTATATTGGACATTTTAAAAGAAGGTTGGGAAGGAGAGGCTCTTCCCTCGACTAATATTTTGGAGTATATCGCGCAGTTATGAGATAGATTTGAGAAAATTCGACCCATATTAAAAAGTCAAATGGAGGAGGCGCAAGCAGCACAGGCCCGCTATTATGACTGTGGCACGACGCTTCGGGAATTCCAACCGGTGGATTGGGTCATGGTGTTAGTTCCCACCTCTCACTCTAAACTACTTGCCCATTAGCAAGGGCCCTACGAAGTTAAGAAGAGGGAAGGGCTCGTCGACTATTTGGTGAAACAGCCCAATCATCGGCCAAGCGAGCGTATATATCACGTGAACCTGCTGAAACCGTGGAAGGAAGGTGACCCTGATCCCTCCTCTGGCCAGCCCTGCTCATTCTTTGCTCAGACCCACACACTTAACTTCGGCTCTAACTTGAATATCTGACAGAGGCGAGAGCTTGAAGCAGTTATCTCGTCCGTCCCAGAGGTGGTAGAAAAAAACCCCGGAAGGACTTCTCTGATTTCCCACAATATTGTGACTGAACCCGGGGTGGTAGTCCGAGAGCGCCCCTATCGACTTCCCGAGGCAAAGAAGGCTGAGGTGGAACTGGAAATCAAATGCATGCTGGACCTAGGTGTCATAGAGGAACGTTATAGTCCCTGGTCTGCCCCAATAGTCTTGGTTTGTAAGCCCGACGGAAGTTGGAGGTTTTGCAATGACTTCTGTCGACTTAATCAGGTCTCACAGTTTGATGCTTATCCTATGCCTTGCGTGGACGACCTCCTTGAGAGGCTTGGACAGGCAGAATATCTGACCACACTTGACATGACCAAGGGGTACTGGCAGGTTCCTTTTAACGGTCTCCGCAAAGGTTAAAACCGCGTTTAGCACCCCTAATGGGCACTGGCAGTATTCTGTTCTTCCATTCGAGTTACATGTGGCTCCTGCGACTTTCCAGCATCTGGTGAACAAAGTGCTCTCCCCCCATAGTGCTACCTACCTGGATGACGTCATCATCTATTCCAGCACCTGGAAGGAACACCTACAGCATGTCCGAGCGGTATTACGGACGCTGGGTGAAGCCAGTCTTCGGATCAATCCAAAGAAATGTTTCTTTGGGTTGAAAGAAGCCAAATATTTGGTTACCTGGTGGGTCATAGTACTGTGAAGCCGCAGTGCTCTAAAATAGATGCCATTTTGAAATGGCCCCGTCCGCGAACCAAGCGGCAGGTCCCAGCATTTCTCGGTTTAGCGGGGTGCTACCGCCAGTTTGTACCACGCTTTTTGAAGAGAGCTTGCCCTTAAGTGATTTAACAAAGAAGAGGGCTCCCAACATTGTGGTATGGAGCGATACGATGGAAGCTGCATTCAGTGACTTAAAAAGGGCCCTGACATCGGCACCTGTTTTGAAGGCACCTGACTTTTCGTTTCCTTTTATCCTCCAGACGGACGCTTCGGAAACAGGCCTAGGAGCAGTGCTGAGCCAAAGCGTCGATGATGCTGAACACCCCGTCATGTTCCTGAGCTGGAAACTGCTGGATCGGGAGACCAGGTATGCGCTGGTGGAAAGAGAGGCGCTCGTGATTAAGTGGGCGATTACACAGTTGAGGTACTACCTCCTGGGTCGGGAGTTTACACTTGTCACGGATCATGCACCTTTACAGTGGATGGCCCTGCATAAGGAGTCCAACCCTTGAGTCACTAGGTGGTTCCTTGATCTGCAACCTTATAAGTTCTCGCTTGTTCATTGGAAGGGTTCTCTCCACACCAACGCCGATGTTCGCTCCCGCATTCATGACCTCTTGGTGCAGGATGCCTGACCCGACGAGTCTGGGCTGGGGGGGGGGGGGCATGTCACACACGTGTGTTTAGGAGACAACTAAAGGGCTTGAGTACATGTAATTCCATGCTGGACCAGGGGGTGGCGAAGTGCACTAATTCTCCCTCTCGATCTTTTACAGACCATTCTAGGGAAATCCTGCCCGTCTCTGGGGCAGCCAACGACGTCACTTCCGGTTCCAGTCCTGATGACATCACTTCCCCTACTGGACTTTAAAGCTGCCATCTTATGGATAATAAGTCAGTTCTGTTTTGGACTCTATTGTGTGAACATGTCTATAT
The DNA here is from genome assembly GCA_026402145.1 of Polypterus bichir lapradei. Classification (NCBI taxonomy): domain Eukaryota; kingdom Metazoa; phylum Chordata; class Cladistia; order Polypteriformes; family Polypteridae; genus Polypterus; species Polypterus bichir. The sequence continues at coordinate 44,000,341 of JANRMT010062856.1, forward strand.
TTTTTCAACAGTTTTGCAGCCGGGAAAAATTATACTGGTGGCTGCCCCAAACCTTCGCAATGTCTGATGGTCATTCTTCTTACAGAGTTTAGTTGGTCTTTGAACCCTGATAAGAGGCAAGGTCACCTGTCTCAGCCAGACTGTATGAAGAAGCTGAAAAAAATACTCCAAGCAATTTATATACAATAGAGAATGTAAATGGATGGTGAATTCTACCTTTTTCTCTTTTCTTCTTCCTCTTCCTCTCGCAAATGTTATCCTCTGTCTCCCTTTGGTAAGGCAGACTAATTCAGTTTAAACTGAATCCTGCCATACTTTGGTGTCTGCCCAAAGTGCGAAGGAAACACTTCTGGGTCAGGCGGACATTTCTGTAATACGGGGGTGGGTCCTTCCTGCAGCTCCACATGGTGGCACCCATGGCGTGCAACAGGGCTCTACCACAGGACTACACTTCTCAGCATAACCATGTGCTAAAAAAGGGGACAGTGACACAAGAATTCTGAACTCTAGTAGGTAAGTATAGGCTCTGGGAAGGCTAACTCCACCAATTCCTTCATCATTTTGGCCTGTCTCAGTGCAAAGGGATCAATTCTCGATGAATGTCTGGATGCCAATACATTCCGTCTTCCCCTCCTGCCAAGGGGCCACCTTTCTCTCTGGACAAAATGCTGGATTATCCCTGATGACACTTAATGAAATGCTAATGGTTGTGGCTGTCCGCCACACAATTGTTACATGATTACTCACAAACCACTGGTACTAAAACCTTGATCTTGATCAACAGCTTACGATTTGATACATACTGGTGAAGCAAAAAATGTGGCTGGTGCCAACCTCCGTAAAGTTATCTGGGTTTGTGCCTTTCTTACAGTAAAAGGCATTGGCACACTGATCAAATCTTCTTTCAAAAAGAATGTCATTTTTGATTACACACGGAAATACATTAAATAAATTAACTAGGATGTAAGAGCAATGAGGAAGCATTGAAATAGATTTAATGAACACATCAACTATTACATAGATAAATATGGATATAAGGAGAACAATTGTTTCATAGCTAAATAACAGCTCTAAAAACAAGATTTGTGAACACTACAGAAAGAAATGAAAAATGCTGAGGATTGCTTGAGCCAAATGTAGTTAATAATGAAACTATTACCTCTAATCAAGTTTTCCAGTATTGTAAGTCCATATAGTTTACCAGTGAAGAGGTCGGTAATGTACCAATAGCTGTAGGGAATATTCTAACAATTTGGAGAATAGATAGCGTAATGCAAACATTTGAAATGTTAAAAGGTAAATAAATCATCAGGACCAGATAAAATTTATCCTTTAGTGCCCAAAGAAGGCATTAATTATATATTCAAATATTTAACATCTGTTATATGGCATTTACTACAAGCTTGAGATTTTAATAAAGGTCTTGAAGGCCTTGAATCTTGCAACATTGTACTGATAATTACAGACTAGCTATTCAAACAGGTGTCACAAGAATATTAATGGAAGCAATTATTAAATGTAGCAGAGGAAGGCAGTTGTTGTTCAGATATGTTAACGAAGAATAAGAGTAAGTTGTATTATAGTAGTATTTCCCTCTACTTACCCTTTACCTGTTTGCCCTCAAGGGTAAGTGTACTTGTCAAGTATGTTATTAGGTTGGTGTGTTGTACTTTAAGATGATCACGCACATACATAGCTATATGCATACACACAGACCCAGTGGCATAGCGTGGGTGTCAGCCAGCCAGGGCGGAGGAAAATTTCGCCACCCCCTTATTTAGGAATTTCAATTTAAAAGACTAAAATATACAATAATTCTTTGCCACCCCCTAAAAGTGCCGCCTGGGGCGGGCCACCCCTACCGCCCCCACTACGCTACGCCACTACACAGACCCTAACCACAACAGTGCCCCATGAATGACGCACACATGCTAATTAACCTTTAGCACTTTAAACCACACAACTACTTTAGGAATAACACAACCTGTCACTCAGCACTTCAAGAGACTTACTTATTATCGACATGAACAACATACGATGTTTTAATGATATCTCAGACCTAACTATTACTTTTGGTCTACAAGAATACATATGATGACTCAGCACTCTTGACTATAGGCCATTTATCAGCCAAGAATACCCTCTTCACGTACTGTTCCCTACTATTGAGTGGAGCTCTCACTTGCAGCCATAATAAACCTCGCAGCACAGAGGTAATGGCAAATCTCCGGCTGCACTAGGTGCTCAAAGAAATCTAACTTATTATTCACTCTATAGACATTAAGACAAAGCATGGAAAGTTAAAAGCAGCATGATATTTATTACAAGAATAATAATAATACCACTGAAACAAAGAATAATAGAAATTAGGTACTGATAGGAATATATATATA
>JANRMT010062856.1:44042733-44076380 GCA_026402145.1 Polypterus bichir lapradei
TCCAGAGAGAGCTGAAGATCACGGCCTGATGAAGCAAACAGGACAACATCATCTGCAAAAAGCAGTGACCCAATCCTGAGTCCACCAAACCGGACCCCTTCAACACCCTGGCTGCGTCTAGAAATTCTGTCCATAAAAGTTATGAACAGAATCGGTGACAAAGGGCAGCCCTGGCGGAGTCCAACTCTCACTGGAAACGGGCTCGACTTACTGCCGGCAATGCGGACCAAGCTCTGACACCGGTTGTACAGGGACTGAACAGCTCTTATCAGGGGGTCCAGTACCCCATACTCCCGGAGCACCCCCCACAGGACTCCCCGAGGGACACGGTCGAACGCCTTTTCCAAGTCCACAAAGCACATGTAGACTGGTTGGGCAAACTCCCATGCACCCTCCAGGACCCTGCTAAGGGTGTAGAGCTGGTCCACTGTTCCGCGACCAGGACGAAAACCACACTGTTCCTCCTGAATCCGAGGTTCGACTATCCGACGGACCCTCCTCTCCAGAACCCCCGAATAGACTTTTCCAGGGAGGCTGAGGAGTGTGATCCCTCTATAGTTGGAACACACCCTCCGGTCCCCCTTTTTAAAGAGGGGGACCACCACCCCAGTCTGCCAATCCAGAGGCACTGTCCCCGATGTCCATGCGATGTTGCAGAGACGTGTCAACCAAGACAGTCCTACAACATCCAGAGCCTATATATATATATGACAGCAACACTCATCACTCACAACAGTGACAAAACAATTACATTGACAATCATGTTACGTTATTTTCAAAATGTTTCCTTTTCTTTTTCATTGCTTCTTTAACACACTACTTCTCCGCTGCGAAGCGCGGGTATTTTGCTAGTTATGGATAAAGATACTGAAAATATCCCTGTGTTGTTTCCCAACCCCACAGTGAAAGATACAGTAGTTGATTTCCATAGCATATACATCTCTAGAAGAATAGGAGTAGAATATAAAAGAAGTTTATTATTTAATAGCAAATTCCCAAACTTAAGTGAAAGTCCAGCTTTATGGTTTATCACTTTTCATTTATACAGTTAAAAAATATGCTGTAAAACTTTTATTCCTGTGAACTCTTATTTTTTCATTTGAATTATTTCTGTGTTGGTTTCTATAAGATTTTTTGGGAGCACTGGTATGCAGAGCGCCAATAAGAGTTACTTCCAATTTTCGAGTTATGTTTTCCATGATTTCAAAGATGTTTTTTTCATGTATTCTATCTGAACAACAATAAAATAGCTGAAATTAAATTGAATGTTTGCATATCTGAGTAAATATGTTTGTGGGAACATTTTTTTGTTTGCCTGTGTTATATCATTAGAGGTTTGATTTATGAATGTTTTTAATTGTTTTAGACACTGTGAAGACATTAAAATTATAGTTCTGGATATTCTCTTGGATTGCCATGCAACAGTACCTATTTTTGTTTCTTGCTGGGACATGCTCTGTTAGCACTCATACTTACCTCTCTGCTGACACACTAAAGCCTGTCGGGCTCCTCTTACTGTTGCTTCTGCCTTGCTAATCCAGTTTCCTATTATATTCTGTATTTCAAACATCCAGTGGTACACTTATGATAAATTTCTTAACCTTAAATGTTTTGTTCAGTGCAAACAGATGCAACCTTTCTTAACCATATTTTAGTGACTGTTTGACTGTCCATATTATATATTCGGATGAGTATGTATTTCCAAGAATGTGTATATTAATTTCTTCAGAGATGTTTGATTATAACTATGTGATTTTTGTTGATGGTCTTGATTATAATTAAATTTTTGTCTTGAATGTATGTTATGTCATAGTAAACACTGAATATGTACTGTGATCAACAGGGGGCATCACGGAACACCAAACGCAAATACACAGATAAGTCCTGGGTTCAAAATAGAGGTTTTTATTTGAAAGATATAACTCTGTACAGCACTGCCAACAACTCTTCTCCCAGAGGAATGTTACCTCTTTTCTCTCCCGGCACCGGCTCGCCTGGACAAGGCAGTGCTGCTCTTTTTATTAAAGCCCCGGGAGTACTTCCAGTACTATGTCATTGCCCGTTTGGAAGCACTTCTGGGTTATATGGAAGTCCCATAAAATAAGGGGTGTACCCACAGACCCCAACAGGGTTACCGCACTGGGCTATAATTCCTAGCATTCCCTGCAAGTGTCCAAATAGGAACTGAAGCCAGTGGATACTTCTGTCTAGCTGGTCGGGTGAGCAATCAGCCTTAATACGGAGCCTCCCCCAATCTCTCCATTGTATTGGTCTCCTGGGTGCTTATTGGAATGGAGCCAATCCTGGCAGGGACACCAGCCCATGTGTATTGTCCAAAAACTCAAAAAGGCAAACATTTTTTAAAACAAAGGCTTAATACCTGTGAAATTACAAACAGAAACTGACACCCTGTTCCAAAATAATAATGCCTTAAGGATCATTTTGTTTTAATTTATTAACTCAAGTCAAAAAGTCCAATATTAAAAACCATTTCAAAAAAGGATTAAAAAGAACAAAATTAAAAAAAAAAAAATCTAATTGGAAGCGAAAGTCCAAAAGCAAACAAAACACAAACCTGAAAAACAAAATCACAATGGGAGGTGGATAACAATATCAAAAAGTTAGCTAATGCCTCAACAGAGAACTGAAACAAACAGGAGGCATATACTGTATCCTCTTTAATAAAACCCCTGTGTGCGTCCAGGTGTCCGTGTGTCCGTGTGTGTGTCTTCTGGTGAAGTGCGCATGCGCGGGGTCACACGACACATGTTCAGTCTCTTCCTGTGCATTCCCTGTGTGTGCAGAGAGAGTGAGACACACACAGGTGCGTGCGCGAGAGACACACACACACACACGCGAGACAGACACACAGGTGCACGTGAGACAGAGACACACACACACACACACAGGCGCGCGTGCGACAGACACACACACACACACACACACACACAGGCGCGCGTGACACAGACAGACAGACAGACAGACAGACAGACACACAGGCGCGTGTGAGACAGACGCACACACAGGCGCACGTGAGACAGACACACGCAGGCACGCGCGCAACAGACACACACACACACACACACACACACACAGGCGTGAGAGAGAGACACACACACACACACAGGCACGAGAGAGACAGACAGACAGACAGACAGACAGACAGACAGACACGCAGGCCCGCGAGAGAGAGACATACACACACAGGCGAGCACGTGCATTGTGGCAATGTTACTCTACTTGGTGGTTTATTAAATTACGGATTTTTCAAATGTTCTTTTTTTTCCCTGTGCTTAAAACTCATTAAAAAAAAAAGTGTTTTTAGCGAGCGTGTCGTAAGGCTATAGCGCGAACTCTTCAGTGTTAGTTTTCTCTGTTGTTCAAGGTTTTCTTAGTGTGATTCAATGTTTTTACATTTAGTTTACTATTACGCTGTGCATTCTATGGTATAATTAACTATATTTGTGCTTAAAAACTTAAAAAAATATATGTTTACATACAGTTCATACGGTCTGGAACGGATTAATTGTATTTACATACAATCCTATGGGGGAAATTACTTCGGTTCATAACCAAATCGGGTTACAACCAGAGTTTTGGAACGAATTATGGTCGTGAACTGAGGTTCCACTGTATTACTGTCAGACAAAATTACAGGCATTTTACGGAAATACAAACCAGTATTACTGAGAGAAAAAATTAAAGGCACACAATACAGGGACACATATTACAGCCAAATACAAGGTCCCTTGCCATTTAAGATAGACTGTTCATACAAATGTTTATGCACTACTGTTCTAGTGCCCATTATTGTAACAGGCTTAATGTCTAGTGTGTTATGTTTCAGCCAGGGTTCATCCCCTGTCTGGGGTTCAAGTCCTTGTTCCATGTCCTTTTATGTTAATTTTTACTTTGACTAGTTATTAAAATTGTTCCTTATTTTTGATTTTGTTGTTTTACTGTTGCCTTTGTTATGTGCCTTGTGCCAATTACCTTCAACACCTGCCCTATGCCTACTATATCCGGAGGGTCTCCCACAGTTCCTGGCAGTTCATTTTGAATGCACTTGGGAGTGACAATTCCATTTTGTCTTTGTAGTCCATAGAGATTCATTGTGATTGAAATAAATCTTTCACTTTATAAAGATTTAAAGCTTGCCCTTATTACTAGCCAGGGATTGGTGGTGATATCCCCGTCTAGCAGGCATTATTGGAAGTGTTTGGGACTCCTAGTTCAGGACAGTATAGGGCTCCTTAGGTTATACCTGTAGGCCTTTATTCCAAACTAGTGGGAATGGGAAAAACATTACAGTAAATGTTGAACTGAGGAAACAGGGGAAACATTACAAAAAGAAAAAAAAAAAAAAAAAACATAAAAAGAGCAACTAAATTAAGACTTTATTCTAACAATCTTGTACTGCTTGGGTCAACAGATACTACATCAGTGATAAAGTCCTGTTATATTCAGAATTCATTACAGAGTCTAAACTGTATATATTATGTTGAACTGATGCCTAGTTATTTTGCATTTGAATTCTGAATGGGATACCTTTGAAATACCAATTTTGGAACACATTTCAGATCTTGCCATGGTGGGGAACCAACTGTAATTGTTAGATACGGCCTGAATGTGAAACTGATGCCTATTGAATGATTATTGTTTTTTGAATGAATGGCACTGAAAGTCAAAACATATTTTAATCATATAGTTCAATATTGTCTTACACTCCAAAGCACAATTTGACTTTCACATGTAATAGGACTGACTTATTGACTCAATTGAATTCCCTTTTATTGACAGGAGTACTTTTTGGCAATTTCAATACAGAGACAGAGTTTCTTGAATGTGTTGACGTGTTGCAGCATTATTTCCTCTTATTCTGTTTTACTAGATTTGGGTTAGCTTCAGAGGTGAACAGACATACAAAAGACCCATCTCATTAGTTTCCAATCAAGCGTAGTCATATCTTGTCATAAACCTTAAGAGATGAGGACTAGCTAGGTTAAATACTTAAACTATAAAATCGTTTTGCGCAATATAACTTTGTGTTAATGTGATACATAAGTAAATGTTATTGTTATCTACAGTTGTAAATTGCCTTTATTGTTTTCTGTTTTCTAACAGTTAAATAGAATATTGGTCTTGTTCATTGCAGGGGGCAGATACTTGAGACAATGTTTCACTGACATTGACGTTGTAATATGCAGTATTTTAATAATCTTGGTGGAAGCTGTGAAAATAAAGAGAACCATTGCAAGAAAACAAAGAGGAGATTCAAGATTCTATTTTATGCTTATAGTATTTGGACTGTATTGTCAATGGATATCTCTATTTTAATCCTTATATGCCGCTGCGGGGGGCTTGTTTTGTTTTGGATGTGTTCCATCTCAAGGTATGTCAGAGGGCTGGGACTTTGTGAAGTGTGGTCTAACCTCATGTTTGGAGGCAAAATGGGGGGGGGGGGCCCCGGGGACTCGGGGGGAGAGAGAAAGAGAGCAAGCTATTTCTTATCAATCCTTTTAATCCTCATAATTATAACTGCCAACGTAACATTAGGCTTCATGGCTATAACTCTTGGAAAAACTGGAAATTAAGGTCAAAGCTGCCTTATCTTAAATTAAGACTACAAAATGACAACAAAAGTTCAGAAGCAATATCTTTATGACCAAACAGTTAACTTTGTGAGCTGAAATGTTAAAGGGATTAATCATAAATTAAAGATGAAGAAAGTATTCTCTCACCTAACAGGTCTAAATACTAAAATAGTATTTTTACAGGAGACCCACTTATTAAGCAATGATCAGCTTCGGCTGCACAGAGACTGGGCTGGCCAAATATTCTATTCCAGCTTTACAAAGAAAACTGGAGGTGTGGGAATTCTTATACATAGAACAATCTCATTTGCAGTAACACATGTAGTGTCTGATCCTGAAGGACACTGATTGTCTGATTGTCATGGGTAATTTATTTAACTGTAAAGTGATTGTGATAAATATCTACACGCCCAGTGTGGATGATAGGGACTTCATCCAAAACATATTTGCATCCATTCCCAATGTGAACACTCATAAAATTGTAATGGCTGGGGACTTTAATTGTGTTTTCAATCCAGACCTAGATAGGTCTCCTGCCTCAGAGGCGATGACGTCTAACACTGCAAAAACAATCATACAGTATGTAACTGATCACAACTTATCAGAGAGATTTCTAAACCCAAACCCAAGAACATATTCATTCTACTCACCAGTGCATCACTGCTACTCAAGAATTGATTATTTTTTATAGATAATAATTTCTTGCCTACGATTAAATCTTGTAAGTACGACACTATTGTTATCTCCGACCACGCCCCTTTGATCATGGAGCTAAAATCACTATACCCCACATACTTATCTCGCAGATGGTGTCTAAACACACTTTTATTAACAGACGAGAACTGTACAGAATTTATATTTAAGCAAATTGATTTTTTTAGCGACAAATACATCCTCTGAGATTTCTGCAGGAATACTGTGGGGAAACTCTGAAGACTTTCTTAAGAGGACAGATTATCTCATATTTTACCCACAAAAATAAATTGGAAACCAAGAAGGTATCAGAGCTAATCAGTAAAATTTCCAGAATAGATCAAGAACATGCCAGGTGTCCAAACGAAGCGCTTCATAGGAAAAGACAGGCTTTGCATTCATAACTCAACCTTTTGACAACTAAAGAAACAGAACAAGTCATTTTTATTTTTTAAATTTTTTGCATTTTATTGATTTTATTAAAGTCAAATAACATTCCATACAAGCAAGTCAAGTTTAAAAAAACTAGGTTCGAAACAAATCAACCCCCACCCATAAGAAAGAGAGCTAGGCCAGCAGAGTAAAACTTTAATAATAGTAAAAATATGCAAATAAATAAATGAATCATTATAAGTAGAATAAAAAAGAGGGAATAAAAAGAGAATCCATTTCCTCAATTTAAATACTTATTCTAAAATTAGCAAATTAACATTAAAAACTGCATATGTTTGAGAGGGTGGAAAAAGGTGGTTCTTGAGGTGCCATAAATAAAAGCTTCTCTATCGTAAAATACTTCCTATATTGGTTCCATATTCTGAGTGAGTGAAGCCATATTAGGTTGTTAGTATATTGGCGATGACTTGTACTTATTGGGTTACAAAGCAAGGAATATAAAGCAGTACTGCAGGATTTTATTTCTATTGCGGACCAGGCCTGTATCTGTTCATCTATTTGTGTCCATGTCCAGGTTTTTATCATTTGTATATTTGTCGTGCAAACATTATAAAGTTTAGGAATGCAGCCAGTAATCCAGATGAATATCAAACTGAGGCTGAATCACTTTGAAGTGTCACTTCTACCAATTTTTTGTAAAAGAAGGTCCGAATGATAAATATAGATAATTTTTCAAGGGTGATACTGTTGTGCTAGGCGTGCATATTCACATTCCTCATATTTTAAAATAGTATAATCTGTCAGTTTCAATTAAATCATGGGCCAAATTCAATTGAGAGGAGTTGTTGAATGTCTAAAAATGATACATTATTTTGTTTTCTATACCATTGTCTGTCAGGAAGCATCAGCTGAATGACTCTTGAGATTTAAGCTGTACGACTTACAAAAACACTTCTAAGATGAAAAAAATATAATATCTGCCTCTTTAGTTGAATATACAAGGTGTGGCAGAAAAGTAATGAGACTGGCAACACTGCAAGCGATCTGGCAACGCTGCGCTGTTGTCCTTGATAGAGCACGTGTATCAGTACCCTCCCATAGCTCAGTGCGAGTTTCATCTCCTTCCGTTAACTACGTGATTTTTGTGACTGCTATTAGCGAAGTTGTGTTTTTGGTTGTGCGTCACGCAAAATGGAACAGTGGAATTTGGAGCAACGTCGTGCCATTAAATTTTGTGTTAAGCTTGGAGAATCGGCAAGTGTGACGTTTGAAAAGTTAAAACAGGCCTATGGGGAACATTCTTTATCCTGAGCTCAAGTTTTTCAGGGAGGCCTTCAACTTCGAAAACCAATGAAAACATCGAACGTGTGAACGCTCTTGTGAGATCAGACCGTCGTTTAACATTAAAAATGTTGAGTGAACAATTAAATTTGAACAGATTTACTGTTCATCAAATTTTGACTGAACATTTGCACATGCGAAAGGTCTGTGCCAAAATGGTGCCGAAAAACCTCACAATTGAGCAGAAGGACAATCGAAAAAACGCATTCCTGTGGTTCCCCAGCCCCCTTATTCACCTGACCTCAGTCCGTGTGACTTTTTCCTTTTTCCTAAACTGACAAATGTCCTCAAAGGACGTCATTTCGGGACTTTAGAAAACATCCAAAAGAGTGTAACGGACATGCTGAAGACCATACCGGTTGAAGACTTCCAGCGTTGCTACCAACAGTGGGAACAACGTCTCCATCGGTGTGTAGCTGCCCAAGGGAACTACTTTGAAGGGGATAACATTGATGTTTGAAAAAAATAAAAACTTTGGTAAATAAAAAATCAGTCTCATTACTTTTCTGCCACACCTCGTATGTTTTAGTAAGACTTCCCACCAGCTATAAAACATGTACAGATAGTGATTAAGCTGATGTATTTTAAATTGTCTGCAATAGCTCTGCATTTGCACACTGAACCTCTCTGCCTCCAAAGAAGTGCAGATCTGTCTTGATTTAACTTGAGGATGCAAAGGACATACCGTACTGTCCTGCAAGAATACATTACTGCTGTGATTAATCAAGTCGGGGCTGCCCTGAAGAATTTGACCTATAACTGCTTACCATCACCAGTCATTCTGTAAACAGAATTAACCCATGTCCAGAGATGACATATTTTCCAGTCTGAAAACAATTTTACTAAGAAGAAGCTTGGAGGCAAGTTTGACTTGATAGTGCAGGTTAGTACTGGACTCTAAGTTACAGAATGTTAAAAATTGTAAACTCACTCATTCACTTTCTGGAATTGCTTATGACAATGCGGTGCTGCAGAAACTTGTAGCATGAGGTAGGGGGACAATCCTGGGCAATGTGTTGCCAGTTCTTGATATTGTAAGCTTTCCAACTTACATCACCCACTTACATTTCAGTGAGAAGCACTTACATATCTCATTTCCATCTTGTTTGAATTTGAGAAGACATAAGACTGCTTGCTTTACACTAAAGCTCTAATACATTTGAGAAGCAGTTATGAGTTTTCTGTATCAAATGAGAATCACAAACACTGGGCAGCCTTTGTGCTTATAATTTGACATACAGTACATATCTTTAGAAAGTGGGTGGAAATCTGAGTACTCAGAAAAAGCGTCACTAATCATAGGTACACTAGTTGGTATAGGACATCATAGAGCAATGTTACTGTATTCTCTGTCATGCCTGTCTTGTTCTTCCTTGCTTTTCTCATGGCATTTTCTTATCTTTCTTTGTACTTAATCTATATGCACATATGTTTTAAGGAATTAAACTCATTTAATACTAACAGTTGGAGAATTATTGGGCAATTTCCTACCTCAGCATTAGAGCACTGATTGATTGCAATGTATATGTCAATGGAATTTATTTTTTATGTTCTTAATTTAAATTTAAATTCCTTCATACATATGTAAGTTTTCTTTTAATTGCATGGGGGTACAGATCTTGTTGCTTACTATGTACTATGCATTATTGATGATTACATTGTTTAAGTCAAGAATTGTAAGAAATATTTTATCCACTGTTTTGCCTTATTGTTATTGATTTGTTAGCACTTTACCATTATTTGCATTATAATGATTTCCAAATTCAAGCAGGTTTTTCATTTGTTTCACTGATTTTGTTACAAGAAGCTTTGCAAAACTTTCACATCTGCAGTTTTTTTTTTTTTTAACTTTATTAATCCCAAAGGAAATTACTTGTTTTTTTCACATATGCCTTGGGATCAGAAATTGTACAGCACCCCTGGAGCAATTGAAGGTTAAGGGCCTTGCTCAAGGGCCCAGCAGAGTAGGATCTCTTTTGGCAGTGACGGGGATTCGAACCGGCAACCTTTGGGATACCAGCACAGATCCTTATCCTCAGAGCCATCATTCCACCTGTGTAGTTTATCAGCACCTCAGATGATTCGTCTAATGTTACAGGCTGGTCATGGTCATATAGTAATTTATTTTGTCCAAAAAGGATGAGAAACTGTCAGAAACACAGCACAGCAATTAAGAATTTTATGTAACAAAGCTGTTTTCAATTGATGGTGGTGAGACCAAGAAATGGCACACTACAGAGGGAAAAGATACAAGAATATCCAGGAGCCTCATGTATAAATGGTGCGTATGCACAAAAATGTTGCGTAGGACCATGTCCACGCTCAAATTGCGATGTATAAAACCTAAACTTGGTCTAAAGCCACGCACATTTTCACAGTAGCTAAATGCTTGACGTACGCAAGTTCTCTGCTTGGTTTTGCAAACTGGCAGCATCCAGCATCAAAGCAGTGCTACTGTTCCAGTGTGGTTTCTCTTTCTTTTTTAGATCCACATCCCTGACGCGGCTTTATAAATGCACTGTAATTAACCGCATAATGTTTATTAGTTTAATGCAACTGATTGTAATTAACCTGTAACAATGTAATGGTCCACAGAATGGTCAAACTATTCTAAATACCATAGCTGTTTTAGTTTTGTTACTCTCACTGCACCTTCTTCTTCTTTTTTCAGCTGCTCCCGTTAGGGGTTGCTACAGCCGATCATCTTTTTCCATGTTACCCTCACTGCACCACTCAGAATATTTATATTACTGTATCTGAGTGGTGAATCATAGCTATACAGCAGCTGATTGGAAAGAGATTATCAGTATACAGCATCAAGCACATGCTACCTTAGCCATGCTGTCTATTAAACTGCTCTCATACGGCGAACGCTTCAGAGCCTTCCTTCGCGTTTCAGTAACAGTTTCATCCCAAGAACTATAAACACACTCAATCAGTCCATCAAATGCTCCTTGTAGAACTGTTTGTATTTATAAGTATAATTACCTCACTGTAAACTTGCGATAGTTATAATATTGCACAACCTGAGCTACTTTATACAGTAAAGCACGTATTTACATATGATGACAATATCATTTTTAAGATGAAATGCAGCAAAATATGTTTATTATATTGTACAGATAAAACTTTAACTTCATTTAAATAATCTATTTTGTTAATAATTAAACTTGTGAGGACACAGTGTCGCAGTGCTAGCTAGTTCAGGGATTGTTCCTGCCTCACGCTGTATTCTTACTGGGACTGGCGCGACACTGGAAGGATAGATGGATAGAATAATTAAATATATACTATGAAGATATTTTAATGTTCCTTAAAAGTTTTGAAGAATCGGTGTTCTAAGCTTACAGATTGCTTAATGTCTATTACAGAGCTGATTGTGTGGCGATTGGGTATTTGGAGAAAGAAAAGTAACGACAGGAATTGGAGGTTAGTACCTTTGAAAGAGACAGTACTGCTGCAATAAATTGTGTCATCGAAGGTCGTGCACGGCACAACAAGCATCTTGCGTGAGGTAGGAACAATCACTGCACCACCGTGTTCCCATGTTTAATAACATGCTTTAACTCCTATCATCATGAAAATGATATCAAGTATACATCTCAGTATTTTAATTATTCAGAGAGCTGTAATATCACAAATGTAATGGATTCTGTGTCCTGTCGGAGGAAGAGAAAGCCTGTTTAAGAAGCACGTAGTGATTCACACACATAAAGGACATAGAAGATCAAATACAAAACAAAGCATTTAACATGCTACTTTAGTTAGGATGGGATTTGAGAAAGTAGTAAATTAAACGATTTTAAGATGAAGTTTATAATGTTCTACTTTAATGACAAAATAAACTACATGAAAAAAGTGGAAATTTCAAGATTAAAGTTGACATTTTGTGCTTTTTTCCCCACTGTGTGCCTATTTTTTTCTCTGTACCCTAATAAGCTTTCATATGACACTCTGATGGTGGGCTACGACTTGCCTTTTCAAGGCAACTTTGATATCTAACAACTTCTTTTTTATTTCGGGCACTGTACGACTTTGTGAACTTGAGCTTTCGAGTTTCTCTGACGCTCTGTCACTCGATCAACTTCCTTTTATTGTTTATACCACTGTTTAAAAAAACAAATAGTACGTTTTCCTTTGTCTCCACTTGGTATTCTCTGAAATTCTTTTATTTTCCCCCATGATTTTGCCATTGCCTTTTCACAGAATGCTTAAATTAAGGGCTATTTATATTGATTTGCATATTCAAAGAGGTGTAATTCTGGGAGGAGTTTGGGGAGTGGCAGAAGGCGCGTGCACAAGCGTTACTTTTAACGCTGACAGGGATTTATGGAGCGGAAGAATGTGGAAGTTGGCGAACGCACAGATTTATGCATCTGAATTTTTTTGTGCGTACGCACATTTCCACTTTTGTCCTTACACCATGTTTTAGTGTAAATTCTTCACACGGCGTCAAAGTAAGCTGAAGCAAATGCTATCTGACTGCATTTGAGTCCATTCCCTAATTAACTAGCTCAAAATGAAGTCATTGATTAGTTTTTTTCAATATAAATGATGTCTCTACAACACCATCTTAAATAGTCATGGTAATGGTGATGTCAGAAGACAGTGTAAATCCTGTCCTTATCAATAAAATCTCTTAAGAATAACATGAATTCAAAATGATAGCAAAATGACATAACATATAACAGTAAAACTTATTAACATAGAGGAAAAGTAAAATATTTTCTGAAGAATATGGCAGAAATTGATTCAGGAGTATCAAAACCAAAGATTCAAAACAAAATCAACCATAACAACTAAAACAAAGTCCAATAATATAAAATTTTAAATTCAAGTTAAAAAAAATTCAAATAGAACCAAACTACAGAGAGAATGGAAAAGAAAAATTAAGATTTGAAAAGCAAAACAAAAAACAAAAGCTCTTGATTAAAATGAAAAGTCAAATATACAGATATCAACCTAGAAAACAGAAAGATGACAGTACTACAGAATCAAATGCTAATTATACAAATGTCAAAATCTTAAATTCAAGATCCAAAAGCTTAGCCAAAATTTTAGTATTAATTCCTTAAGAACAAAACTATAACAAAAAAAGAGGTGGGCGAAAGGAAGGTGTTCTGATATAACTACAGTTTTATCCTTGGCTTGTTTGGCTCATATGTGTTTCCTTTTTGTGTAAACATTTTTTTAATATTTTTAAATATTATCTATATTTTATTTTCTTTGTCAGTTATTATTTCTTCATGAATAACCTATATAAAGTATTGTTTTATGTTAATATTTGTTCTTTTTGCTATGTGCCTTATTCACTTAAAATTGAGCCATAGAGGATGGGGCCTTCTAACATTGCAACTAAGAGACTGACCTCTTGCCTTTATATTAGGCTCTGTGGGGTAAGTTTTTTGCGGAGACATTAGTGTTTATTTGTGTTCATCGGCTGGCTTTCTTTCTGGATGTTGGATGTTGGATTTTAAGTACTGAATAAATATTACTCTCTTTTGTTTCTCTTTTGTGGTTTTCTTTTGCTTTACTTTTATTATTGGGATATGGATTGGTTCTGTTTTACTTGAGGTTTGTTGCTTGTGTATACGTTTTTGCACCTCTTTTGCTTTTTGTCTCAAGGATATTTTGCACCTAAATTCTTTAAATATTAAGAAAAAAATTTTTTGTAGCGTGCCAGGGGGTTTTCAGTTCCCTCCTTCTTTGTGTTTTTGAGTATTAAAGCATTTACCCCTGTTTTTTGGGCCTGCAAGGGCCAAACACCTGATTTTTAAGTTTAGGATAAGGCTCACAATGCAGCAAGGCCTCATAAGCTTTAAGCTCTACTATGAAAAAAGAATGAAATAATATGATGAATAATATGCAAGTGACCTTGTGGAAATCTAAAAAATATGAATATACATATCAATAATACTTATGAAATTAATTTGCATCTCTAACAATGCATGTACAAATGATACACCAGAATCATAAAGCATATGTTTTACTTTAAAGCTTTTACATCCTGGTAACCACTTTTTTTAAAAGGTTTGTGGCTATAATTAATTTAAGATGTCATAAAATAGCTTGAGGGGATGGATCACATTTCTGCTTTACCTAAAGGATAATTCTAACATCTTTAATGGATTATTCAGTAAGCACTTAGCCATATTTCCTTTAATGCAATTCATGATCTTTTGCTTATGCACTATTACTAAATGCACATACACAGTGACCTGATTTCAATACAAAATTCCTTGAACAATGCAACTGCTCTGCAGAAATGAACACATATTCTAGTTGTTTCAGCTCAATTTGCAATTTAATTCAGTCATGTGGAAAAACACAGTTCCCATTGTATAAACACAACACAACACTTGGGTCGGCACTAGTAATACATAATTCACATAGTTTAACTCAAAGTGACCATGAACTGTAACAGTTTTCAAATGAGCAAACACATTCGTTCAAATATTTTCCAAAATATTTAGCTGTCGCAGCAGCAAGATGGCAGCGTGTTTGATCATTGCTTATTGTAGCTTAATTTAAATGCAGAATTAAGAGAAGATCAGCGGCTGATATATGTAAGTAAATGTTCACCCCACAACAAGATGCTGAAGTAAAGAACATAAAGTTTTCAAATAATGCCCTAAGACTTAAGTTTAATGACATTACTAAAGGGCAATAAAATGTTTCATAATAAAGACTGTTTATGCATATTTACTGATCACAGACTGATAATGCACAGGTTGTCTATGAAGCCAATATATTCTGAGTCATTTGTGAGAAATGATGATCATGGGAAAGAAATGTGCTACTTATACATACAGAAAATGAGTTTTTTTTTTAATCAGTCTTGGTGATGATGTCATCAGGCCTTCTTCTGCTAGGAATCTTGGTGTCATTTTGATTCCTTCCTTTCTTATTCTAACCACTTAAATTACATTAAGAAACTTACTTCCACCTCTGTAACAAACCTTGTGTTGGCTTATTCCACTCCTTTTTCCAATACTGAGAAACTTGTCCGTGCTTTTATTACACCCTGCATTGACCACTGTAACTCCCTACTGGGAGATGACCCTTCTAATGTTTTATTGGAGCTCCAGTTGGTTTAAAGCCTTGCTGCATGAGTTATTACATAGACTGGTAACAGCAAGCACATACAGTGCATCCAGAAAGTATTCACAGCGCATCACTTTTTCCACATTTTGTTATGTTACAGCCTTATTCCAAAATGGATTAAATTCATTTTTTTCCTCAGACTTCTACACACAACACCCCATAATGACAACGTGAAAAAAGTTTACTTGAGGTTTTTGCAAATTTATTAAAAATAAAAAAACTGAGAAATCACATGTACATAAGTATTCACAGCCTTTGCTCAATATTTGTCGATGCACCTTTGTCAGCAATTATAGCCTCAAGTCTTTTTGAACATGATGCCACAAGCTTGGCACACCTATCTTTGGCCAGTTTCGCCCATTCCTCTTTGCAGTAACTCTCAAGCTCCATCAGGTTGAATGGGAAGCGTCGTTGCACAGCCATTTTAAGATCTCTCCAGAGATGTTCAATCAGATTCAAGTCTGGGCTCTGGCTGGGCCACTCAAGGACATTCACAGAGTTGTCCTGAAAACACTCCTTTGATATCTTGGCTGTGTGCTTAGGGTCGTTGTCCTGCTGAAAGATGAACCATCGCCCCAGTCTGAGGTCATGAGTGCTCTGGAGCAGGTTTTCATCCAGGATGTCTCTGTACATTGCTGCAGTCATCTTTCCCTTTATCCTGACTAGTCTCCCAGTTCCTGCCACTGAAAAACATCCCCACAGCATGATGCTGCCACCACCATGCTTCACTGTAGGGATGGTATTGGCCTGGTGATGAGCGGTGCCTGGTGTCCTCCAAATGTGACGCCTGACATTCACACCAAAGAGTTCAATCTTTGTCTCATCAGAACAGAGAATTTTGTTTCTCATGGTCTGAGAGTCCTTTAGGTGCCTTTTGGCAAACTCCAGGTGGGCTGCAATGTGCCTTTTACTAAGGAGTGGCTTCCGTCTGGCCACTCTACCATACAGGCCTGATTGGTGGATTGCTGCAGAGATGGTTGTCCTTCTGGAAGGTTCTCCTCTCTCCACAGAGGACCTCTGGAGCTCTGACAAAGTGACAATCGGGTTATTGGTCACCTTCCTGACTAAGGCCCTTCTCCCCCGATCGCTCAGTTTAGATGGCTGGCCAGCTCTTGGAAGAGTCCTGGTGGTTTCGAACTTCTTCCACTTACAGATGATGGAGGCCACTGTGCTCATTGGGAACTTCAAAGCAGCAGAAATTTTTCTGTAACCTTCCCCAGATTTGTGCCTTGAGACAATCCTGTCTCGGAGGTCTACAGACAATTCCTTTGACTTCATGCTTGGTTTGTGCTCTGACATGAACTGTCAACTGTGGGACCTTATATAGACAGGTGTGTGCCTTTCCAAATCATGTCAAATCAACTCAGAATATCAGGTGGTCTCCAATTAAGCTGCAGAAACATCTCAAGGATGATCGGGGAAACAGGATCCACCTGAGCTCAATTTTGAGCTTCATGGCAAAGGCTGTGAATACTTTTGTACATGTGCTTTCTCAATTTTTTTTATTTTTAATGAATTTGCAAAAACCCCAAGTAAACTTTTTTCAAGTTGTCATTATGAGGCGTTGTGTGTAGAAATCTGAGGAAAAAAATGAATTTAATCCATTTTGGAATAAGGCTGAAACATAACAAAATGTGGAAAAAGTGATGCGCTGTGAATACTTTCCGGATGCACTGTAACACCCATCCTGCTCTGCCTTGGGCCCACCAGTGGCTCCTTATGTCGCATTGGACTGAATATGAAATTCTATTAAAAACCTACAAATCTTTAAATGGTGTTTTACCTGACCCTCTAAGGTCAACTGATTCTGGCAATCTCGTTGGACTAAAAACTAATCTGTGCTCTATGGATGACAGAGCCTTCATAAACATTATTATACATTATTACGCATGCACGCACACACACACACGCGTCACACACACACACACACACACACAGATTTAGTTTACTATTACGCTGTGCTTTCTATGGTATAGTTAACTATATTTGTGCTTAAAAACTTAAAAAAATATATATTTATATACAATTCATACGGTCTGGAACGGATTCATTGTATTTACATACAATCCTATGGGGGAAATTACTTCGGTTCACGACCAAATCGGGTTACAACCAGAGTTTTGGAACGAATTATGGTCGTGAACCGAGGTTCCACTGTATTACTGTCAGACAAAATTACAGGCATTTCACAGAAATACAAACCAGTATTACTGAGAGAGAAAATTAAAGGCACACAATACAGTGACACATATTACAGCCACATACAAGGTCCCCTGCCATTTAATATAGACTGTTCATACAAATGTTTATGCACTACTGTTCTAGCGCCCGTTATTTAAACGGGCTTAATGTCTAGTCACAATAATAATACTCTCCACCACTCCCAGACGCGTTGCCCTCCTACCACCCAGCTCAACTCGCCGTCTGGGAGCTCCCACAGTCCTTTTATATTCCCTGACCCAGAAGTGTTCCCAATCCCCAGTCCATCTGATTCTTTATCACTTCCGGGTCAGATACAAAGTCCTTTTCTTCACCTCGGAAGTACGTCACTTCTGCCGTAGCTCTGCCTATGATGCACTTCCGGGTTATAGGGCACATATGACTCTTGGCTACTCCCTGCAGCTCCCTCTTGCGGCCCCTGTGGTATCCAGCAGGGCTATGGATAAAAACTCCATCGTCCATGATTCCCTGCTGGTCTTCGGAGCACCTCAATACTGCAGGGTGGGCTCCATCTGGCAGCCTGGGGGTATTGGCCGGGATGACAAGCCGGCCATAGACCACACGTGCCAGGAGCAAAGGTGTAGGTAGAGTACAGATTCTAGGTAGGTAGATTCTACCAACCACGAAAGCATTAAATCTATATATGTGCTAAACTGTTTGAAAGGGTGGAGTGGGGGTGGCACAAAAAGCATCTTGGAGATTGCCATTTGCAGACAAAGCACTTAGTGAGCACTTTGAATGCATTTTCCAACTGCTTCGTCCCTTTGCCCACTCATACAGGTGGTTCTTTTCCTGCCTCACTCCACTGACCCAGGGTGAAAGGCCATTGGTATGTCCACTATCCCTCATCTCTGCGAGCATTGCTGGCAAACATACACCCAGGTAGATGGAACCCTTGACACATCTCCTGGCTGCTAAAGAGCTGTCTATTCAAAACCGCGATCATAGTGCTGCTCTTATGTTAGCTTAGTTAGTTCCGTCCTCCTCGGAAAATGTCTTGACCACCTGAGGAGTGAGGACCCAGGGGCACTTCACTGTTATTTCCATGGTTCACCAGCTCAAAACACTTGTGTAGATTATAATTATCAAGACATTGATGGTGAACAATTGAAGATAGTATTTAGGGAATTTTAACACAAGATTTAATGTATGCCAATTTAAGAGATACTTCAGATTAAATCAGTCTTCAGCAGTGCGTTCAAAGTCATCAGTCATTTCGATCGTTTAATTTTTACTTTGACACAACTGTGTCTCATGTGCTATGTCAATGCTGTGCCAATTTGATAATTAATGCATTGGCCTCAAGTTCTTATTGCTTTCTTTCCAACTTGGCTGTTTGGAAGGCATTCAAATTCAGGTTGTAATTGTTCAAGTAGTATTTTGTTAAAAGTTCAGGCTTAAGGTCATTATTTAAGTTTGAGCTATGCTGTTAATTTTTTTTTTTTTTATTCCTTTGTGTTGATTCTACATTAAATTTGTGATTCAGTGTGTATTTACTACATGATTATTGTATTAATTCTATAATTATGTTTTAATGTTGGATGTGATTAATTATGTACATTGATGCAATTAAGTTTTATTAATCAATTCCCAGTCATATAACTTATTAGTTCTGTTTTTGGGTTGGCTTTGTCTGTGTTGTATTCATGTAATAATATTGATTTGTTGATTAATTTTACTGTTATGATTTTGACATGTATATATATTCAGTGTTTTTTGTTATTTGCCCTGCTTACAATAAAGAAAAACTAAACTAAAAACATCAAAAACTGAAGAAGAATGATCACACTTCCTCTTTATATTCTATGCAAGCTGTCTAGAAGATAGCAAAAACATTTTTAAAGTGCTTTGTGTGCACATTGAATTCATTAGCTGTCAAGGATAATGAAAGACATAAAGAGGCAAATGATGTGATCAGTAGGCTCTGCTTGAGTGTGCGGCCTGTTAGGACAGACTAGAGAGGCATTTTAGATAAAGTCTGGAATTCTCAATCCTTATTAAATCTGTATACCTTTAGGTGTTTCATTTTTACTAAATCTTTCTCTCATAAATGCTGGACTTAAAATATCATAGTTCTTCCATTTTTTTTAATCCTTTCAACAGAGTTCTGGTCCCTAGGGCATCAAAGCATGCCATCACCAAAACAGTGCTAATGAGCTAAAGGGAAAAATTCATACAGAAAATTAAAAAAAAAATAACATAACTCTTTATTTTGACTCTTCTCCTTTTTCTCAGAATCATGATAATAAGTATTTTAAATTGTACATACTATAAAAAATTGTTTTGGATGTTTGGCACCTATTCACAGGAACTGTCCACCTTGTACAGTGTTGCAGTTCTGGGGAGCTGACTCTTTGCCAGGCATATTGCTCAATGATCTGTTTCAAAGAAAAGTGATTTGTGGTTGCAGGAAGCCAAGTGCACATTCTTTGTAATTAGTTGCTTCTTTGTTTAATTTTATATGTGTACATTCACTAGCTGTGTTAACCGGCTTTACACAGTAAATGTTTAAAGACAATGGGCCTCGGTTATGGTGCTGTCAGCTAATTGGATGTAGGGGCGTAGTCAGCCTTCCAGGTGAGGTGTGTGTGTGGTTTTTTTTTCCCCAAAAAATGTGACTTTTTGTTTAGTTTGTTTTATTCATTGCTATATATTTTTCTCCAGCCTAAGGGCATTTAGTGAAAATGTTAAACAGAGATTCAAGACAGACTTATTGAAACAGTAACATTTATTATTTAGAGCAGTGTTTCCCAAACTCGGTCCTGGGGACCCCCTGTGGCTGCAGGTTTTTGTTGCAACCAGCTTCTGTTATTAATTGAACTCCTGGGCTAATTAAGTGATGTGTTATTTCCCAAGTTCTGTTTTTAGGGAACAATACAGAAATTAGGAAACTAAGTTTGCTAAAAAAAAAATATATTAAAATGTACCAAGCAGTTATATGGGAATAATATATTCTTTTTCTTTTTAACATTATTTTCATCTTGATTTTCATTCTACTTTTCAAGGTGTTCTAATTGTTTAATTAATTCATTATTTACTAATTAGTGGGTCTGACGCTAAAGTAGTTGCAGCCTTTGATTGTTCAGTGTTGTTTGCCTGGGTGTTTGTTCTGCTCATTTTCAATTGTGATCAATAAGATACAACGAAGGGGAAAAACTGCACAAAGAAAGGGCAAAATATAATGAAATCAACAAAAGAGAGTTAAGCATTTAAATCTATAGCAAAAGCAGAAATATTTCTAAATGTCTTATAAATGTAAAAATAATGCTGCTGTGCTTTTCTGAATGTAGAATAAAAGAAAAATAATCCCAGCTAATTCATTAAATTAAATGAGATCAGTGTTATCAGGTGTTGTCACTGATTAGGAATCTGGTTGGAACAAAAACCTGCAGCCACAGGGGGTCCCCAGGACCGAGTTTGGGAAACACTGATTTAGAGCATAGTTTTATCTCTCATTCTAATTGTTTAAACAGTATCAGATTAGTGTTAATTTCCCAGCAGAATGCAGCCTATTGTTTTTGTTTATAAAATAACTATAAAATAGAACACAATATTTGATAATGTAAAACAATAATACAAGTTATTATGAAGTGCTACAACAGCATTTCATTTTAATAATGTAATTCTTTGATTTTCGCAGTCTATATTTAAAATTTTCCTTATTTTAATGGCTGTTTATATTTCATCATTGGAGTTACAGATGGCACATTTCAAAATAGCTTATTATTTATTTAAAAATGTCTCTTTCAATCTGGTAACCTTTCAATCAATCAATATTTTATACACAGTGTTGCAGTTTTTCAATATTTAACGACTCCTATAGATATCATTGATCTCTTTCATGTGACAATTTCATAATTACCATTTTATTGATCTCATTTTGGCAGAAATTATATTTCATACAACCATCCAGTGTAAAATTTTGCCAAATCAATATTCAAACAACAATACAGATTTTCATACTGGATCAGTTGAGGCCCGGGTTAACAATGGCCAACAGGTTGCTGAGAGAAATTTGGCTAGTATTGGTCAAAGGAGAAGAAGGGGGAAGGCGTGTCTGGAGGCAGGAGGAAGGTTAGAGTGGAATTTTGAAGGTTGGGGAGTTGACCTACAGTATATGTTGGAGAGAAGGAAGGTTGACATATTGAATGTGCAAGAGACCAGATGGAAGGGGAGTAAGACCAGGTATATTGGAGGTGGGTTCAAATTGTTCTACCATGGTGTGGATGAGAGGAGAAATGGGGTAGGGATTATCCTGAAGGAACAGTATGGTAATAGTGTTTTGTAGGTGAAAAGAGTGTCGGGCAAAGAGTTGATTACAAAGATGGAAATTGAAGGTGTTTTGATGAATGTTATTAGCGTGTATGCTCTGCAAGTTGGGAGAGAGAGTGGTGATTGGAGTGGATTTCAATGAACATGCTGGTGAAGGGAACAGATTTTGTGAAAAGGATGGACATGGCTGTGGTGAATAGGTATTATAAGATGGAAGGAACAGGATGATGTACAAGAGTGTAGGAAGATGCACACAGGTGGATTATATCCTTTACAGGAGAGTCAGTCTGAAGGATACTGGAGACTGCAATGAGGTGGCATGGGAAAACGTGGCTTTGCAGCATAGGATGGCAGTCTGTAGCACGATGCTGGAGTTCAAGAAAAGGAGGAGAGTGAGGGTAGAGCCAAGAATTAAATGGTGGAAGTTGAAAAAGGAAGACTGTACGGTGGAGGTCAGGGAGAAGGCAAGATAGGCAATAGGTGGCAGTGAAGAGTTACCAGATAACTACAACTATCTGGTACGACTATTCTGGGCAACTGTATCAGAAGTGGAAAGGAAGAGAGCTAGAAGGGTGCTTGGTGTGAAATCTGGACAAAGAAAGGAGGTAAAAAACAAACCTGGTGGCGGAAGGGGAAGTACAGGAGCATATACAGAGGAATACATTGGCAAAAAAGAAGTGGGATAGTCTTAGATGAAGACAGTAGACAGAAGTACAAGGAGATAAGGCTTAAGGTAAAGAGAGAGGTGTTGAGGACTAATAATAAAGGTATGAAGTGTTGTCTAAGAGGTTGGATACTAAGGAGAAAATGACCTATACCGATTGACTAGATTGAGAGACTGAGCTGGGAAAGGAGAGCAGCAGGTAAGGGTGATAAAGGATAATGATGAAAATGTACTCACTCATTTAGCTGAACATTGCTTAACTTTTCTTTATCCACTCCACCTCTCATTATCACCCAGTCCCAGGGGCAGCCTTAGGGGTGTGCAGGGCCTAGGGCTGACCAACCCCATGCTGGGCCGGTTACGTCAAACGCTGTTACCGGTATCTGTGGACTATATAAACTTGCATGCGAATTTAATAAAAATAATGTTAATATACACCAGATTTTCTCATTACAGTATTCAGCTAAATTTTTGCAAGATAACCAGCAGACTTTATCAAAATATAATGAGAATGTATCTTGACAAATCTGTTCGAACAGGACATGTGGACCTCAAAAGCGGGGCCCCCTTAGGCGTGAAGCCTGGGGCGGTCATCTCACTTGCCACCCCCAAGCGCTGCTCTTGCCCAGTCCCTTATTCCTGTACCGGTTAGCTCATCTTTTTCAGCCCTATTTATCTCTTTGATTACAGCTACAGGTTGTTCAGTGGCACTCTTGTACTGATAGTGTTCATTTGCATGAACTGCAAGCCCCATTTCTCTCTGCAATCACTGCAGGTGGGTCCCTGCCAAGGAAGATTCTGAGCCCTTGTTACCCTGAAATGGATTAAGCAGCTTTGAGAATCTCTATCTATAATGCAAAGTTGACTGATTGACTGACTTACTCATAAAAAACACTATTTCGTAACCCCCCCCCTGCAATTTAAAAGAAAAAATACTGACAATGTTTTGTAATGTCACTAAATATAACTTAAATCAGTCAAAGCAAAGAAAATTCACCAACCCATGTTTTATTTATTTGTGGATATTTGTCAGCAATAATGCTGCAACAACCATTTCCCGTTTTTGGCTCAGCTGATTGTGTGAAGTTTTGTCTCTTTAAACCCTAAAGTTTTCTACATTTACTTTGGATGTTTCCTACATGCCAAAGACATGAAACACACAATAAGTGATCTGGCAACTTGCAGTATGAATGACTGTTAATAAGTGTGTGAATGTGCCTACATGTGGACTGGCATCCTATCCACATCCATCACTGCTTTGCATTTCTGGGATTAGCTTGGTCACCTCGCAACACTAATTTAAAAGCAGAACTAAAGCGGGGAAAAAGTTGTTAATAATCAAAATAGAAAAGGTAATGTCTTCAAAACAACAATAAATATTAAACACAATGAATAAAAAAATTGAAAGCCAAAAAGTGGTGATCAAATATCAATCACTCCTAAATTTAGCAAAAAAAAAATATTAAAAGAAAACATTCCTATTGTTCACATTACTTCATGCAAGGGACATGAAAGCCCATATCTTGATGACACCCAGTTTATATACCTGAATTGAAATATACCTGCAAACACACTTTTGGAGAAATTAAGTTAATGGTTCAAAACTGACATAATGCCTGTTTACCAACAGAAATGGTCAGAAATGTGAAACTTACTAGGAACTGTCTGAGTAAACCACTGGAGAAATGAGTGACCTGAAAAGCTGTTGTCACACACATGCGCATGGGAAACAGCTAAAGGGCCTAGATAATAGTAATTCTGTGCCAGACCAGGGGGCGGCGGAGTGTGCTGACTGTCTCTCTCAGTCTCTTGCATAAAATTCTCGGGAAATCCCACTTGGTTCTGCTGCCAATGATGATATCACTTCCAGTCATGAAGACGTCACTTCCGGTACCAGTGCCAATGATGACATCACTTCCAGTCACGAAAATGTCACTTCTAATGATTTAATTTTCCATACCCTATGTTAAAACACCATTTTGTTTTAATGCCATCAGTTCTGTTTTGGACTCTGTTCTATGAACATCTCTCGCTATCTAAATCAACTTATGCAGCCAGGAAACAATATATGGGTGGCTGCCCCAAACCTTTATGATGTCTTTGACTCATTTGTGTGACAGCTGCCTAGTCAGCAGTATGACTTTCCAGAAGTAACAACAGGAAACCAGACTCATATTTGTCCAAAGGTAGAGTGTGGAAGAGACACACAGATATGGGCTGGTTCCTAGACGGGGAAACAAAAAGGGCTTATTAGGTTCTCTCGGAGGAGAGAGCTGAGCCACCCACTGGGATCGAGATTGCACATAAAGGTAGGCTATCCCCCGACCAGCAGGTAAAGAAATTACAAAACTGGAAATACGATCCAGAGGGGTCGACCCAGGAGCAAGCTTTCTCTCACTAGGAGCTAGTGGCACAATGGTTACGGCCGTTTGAGCTCACAACCTTACAAATCGTTTAGCAGGTAGACTGCTCTAAGGGTCTTCCCAATAATTTTACACTGCCGGTCTTGGGAGACTTTCACTCTATAGAGGAATTAATTCAAAAAATAGAAACAACTAAGCCAGCCTCACAATCTGGGAGAGCAGAACGGTCCTCTAGTGGACTCTGTAGGGATTACGTCCCACAATATAAGTTCTTCTATATCAAATGGAGCCTGTTCTAAGGTCCCCAGGGCAGTGGGTGGGCTGCTTGCCTGGGAGCAGGGAGGAATGCAGGTGGAGGGAGGGGGATCAGTTATGTGCAGTTACAAACCCCCTGGGTTATGGCTCATATGTGAGTAGTAGTTGTAAATGGCTTCTGAGTTCAAGCCCTCTTTGACTCAGGCAGCAACGTTTCCATTGTTGATTGCTGCTATGTATTACCACGACAGTGGAAGGAAATAAAGACCAGTATCAGGTGCATACACAGTGAAACCAATAGCTATGTTTCATCATTTACGAGGGATCGCTTAAAAAATTCCCTGTAGCGGTCCTCCCCAATCCACCTTTTCAGTGATTCTGGGGTGGGACTAGTCTGACAATAAATGCAGTGTACTATTAACTTCTCCCAATAATCTATCTAATCCCATAGACCTAGTTATAGAAGGGAATAACCCAACTCAGGCTGTTTCCATGCTGTGTAATAAGCTGGCAGAGAGAGTTACGGAAGTCCATGAAGAGGATGGGGAGACTCCTGGCCATCACAGATAGACATGTCATCATCCCGGACCGCAGCGAGCCAGGAGGATTCCCTGCCTCCTGAGGTCAGGCCGGACCCTTTCTGAGGAGATTGTTGCTAATTCCACAAATTTATCAGCGGCAGGTCTGTGAGTTGATGCATGCCCACCTCCTAGGAGGCCATTTGGGCACCGAAAAGACTTTCAATTAACAAGGTGGTTTGCCGTTTTTGCTTCTCTTGTCCAGAGTGTCAATTATGGCAAATTCCTAGGAAGGACTGAGCTCCTCTCATTCCCCTTACCCTGACTGATGTCCCATTCGAGCGTATTGGGGTTGATATAGTAGGACCCCTGGAGCCCTCAGCCTGAGGACATAAATATATATTAGTCCTCATGGATTATGCTACCTGATATCCAGAGGCAATTCCTTTGAGCTCTGCTACTTCTAAAGCTATCGCACAGGAACTTGTGGGGGTCTTTTCACAGGTTGGCATCCCTAATGAAGTCCTCACAGACCAAGGGATGCCCTTTACCTTGGAGACATTCAGGGAGACTGCCAAGTTACTTAAAATAAAGCACTTAAAGGCCGCAGTGTATCATCCTCAAAGCAACGGTGTCGTCAAGAGGTTTAACCAGACTCTCAAGCAAATGCTTCGCAAGGTGGTCAGTGGGGACGAGAAGAACTGGGAGCAGCTCCTCCCCCTTGTGCTCTTTGCACATTGGGAAGTCCCACAAACGTCTACAGTAGTGTTTTCCAACCTCGGTCCTGTGGCTCCCCTGTGGCTGCTGGTTTTTGTTCCAACCAGCTTCTGTTTTTAATTGGACTCCTGGGCTAATTAAGTGATGTGTTCTGTGTTTTGGGAATAATACAGAAATTAGAAAACTAAGTTTGGTAAAAGTATATATATATATATATTAAAATGTACCAAGCAGTTATATGGGAATAATGTATTTTTTTCTTTTTAACAATATTTTCATCTTGATTTTCATTCTACTTTTCTAGATGTTCTAATTGTTTAATTAATCCATTATTTACTAATTAGTGGGTCTGATGCTAAAGTACTTGCAGCCTTTGATTATTCAGTGTTGTTTGCCAGCATGTCTATTCTACTCATTTTAATTGTTATTAATAAGATCGAACGAAGGGGGAAAACTGCACAGAGAAAGGGCAAAATATAATGAAATCAACAAAAGAGAGTTAAAAATTTAAATCTACAGCAAAAGCAGAAATATTTCTAAATGTCTTATAAATGTAAAAATCATGCTGCTGTGCTTTTCTCAGTGTAGAATAAAAGAAAAAAAATACCAGCTAATTAAATGAGATCAGTGCTATCAGGTGTTGTTACTGATTAGGAATCTGGTTGGAACAAAAACCTGCAGTCAGAGGGGGGTCCCCAGGACCGAGGTTGGGAAAGACTGCTCTACGGGGCCTCACCATTTGAATTAATATAAGTACAACAACCCTGAGGAATACTGGATATTTCGAAAGAAGGATGGGAAGGAGAGGCTCTTCACTCTACCAATATACTAGAGCACATCGCACAGTTACTCAATCAATTTGAAAAAATTCAACCTATTTTAAAAAGTCACATGGAGGAGGCGCAAGCAGCACAGGCCGGCTATTATGATCATGGCACGACATTCTGAGAATTCCATTTGGGGGATCATGTCATGGTGTTGGTCCCTACCTCCCATTCTAAATTACTTGTCCATTGGCAAGGTCCTTATGAAGTTAAGGAGAGGAGAGGGCTCATCGATTTGGTGAAACAACCCAATTGTCAACCGAACGAGTGGGTTTATCATGTGGAAGCCGTGGAAGGACAGGAATCCCGATCCCTGTTCAAATGAATGGCCTTAACTTTGGTCCGGAGTTAAATTCTAGACAGAGACTGGAGCTCAAAGCAGCTATCCTGTCCATCCCGGAGGTAGTGGGTGAGAAACCCGGAAGGACCTCTCTTATTTTACACGATATAGTGACAGAGCCTAGGGTTATCGTTCGAGAACACACTTATCGACTTCCCAAGGCAAAGAAGGCAGAGATGGAGCCTTGAAATCAAGTGCATGCTGGATCTAGGTGTAATTGAGGAAAGTTATAGTCGTGGTCCAGTCCAGTTGTCTTAGTTAGTATGCCTGACGGGAGTTGGAGATTTTGCAATGACTTCCATTGACTTAATCAAGTCTCTCAATTTGACGCTTATCCAATGTCTTGTGTGGACGACCTCCTTGAGAGACTTGGACAGGCAGAATTTTTGACCACACTTGACATGACTAAGGGGTACTGGCAGGTTCCTTTAATGGATTCTGCAAAGGTTAAGACTGCGTTTAGCACCCACTAGTGGACATTGGCAGTATTGTGTCCTTCCATTCGGGTTACATGAGGCTCCTGCAACTTTCCAGCGTCTGGTGGACAAAGTGCTCTGCCCCCATGACGCGTATAGTGCTGCCTATTTAGATGACATTGTCATTTATTCCAGCACATGGAAGGATCACGTGCAGCAGGTTAAAGCGATATTGCGGAGGTTGGGAGAAATGCTTTTTTGGATTGGAAGAAGCTAAATATTTAGGCTACCTAGTGGGTCGGGGTACCGTGAAACCACAGTGTTATAAAATGAATGCCATATTGAATTAGCCCTGCCCACGAACCAAGTGGCAAGTACAAGCCTTTCTTGGATTAGCCGGGTACTACTGCTGGTTTGTGCTTCGGTTCTCATAGAGAGCAGCACCCTTGACTGATTTAACAAAGAAGGGGGCTCCCAATCTTGTGGTATGGACTGATAAGACAGATAATGCATTTTGTGACCTAAAACAGACCCTCATGTCCGCACCAATATTAATAGCAACTAATTTTTTGCCTCCTTTCATACTCCACATGGACACTTCGGACACAGGCTTGGGTGCCTTGCTGAGCCAAAGCATCGATGGTGTTGAACACCCCGTCATGTACCTGAGCCGGAAGCTGTTGGATCGGGAGACCAGGTATGCGGCAGTGGAACGAGAGGCACTTGCGATAAAATGGGTGATTACACAGTTGAGGTACCTCTTGGGCTATAAATTTACTCTGATGATGGACCATGCACCTCTACAGTGGATGGCCCTACACAAGGAGTCAAATCCACGGGTTACTAGGTGGTTTCTTGATGTCCAACCATATAAATTCTCACTTGTTTATCATAAGGGCTCTCTCCATGCTAGCTCCGATGCTCTATCTGTCTTGTCAAGATAAATAGCTTCAAACACAGGAAAACATGGAGCAAGCGAAAGCAAAGGAAAAAAAGGTGAGAAATTGTAATCAAACTACGAGAAAGGCAAATTTATTTTGCATTTTGCAGAGTGAAGTTAATTAAACTCAAAGTCGGAGTTTGGCAACAATTTACTTTTTGCATACTTTATATTTGTTAGATGTTTTAATGAAATCCTGTTTAAATAAATCTGTCATGTTTGACAGATCCTGTTGGCATAGGCTGTGGTTCCCTATGGCACTTAACTGGATTAATCAAATTCAGGAAATAGATGCATTGATCAATGGATCTAAAGCATTGAGTGATAAATATAATGAAATTACTTCTTTTATTGATCATTATTTTACACAAGTGGTTTTCATTATGAATAGTATTTAAGTGTTTATTACATGTCATCACCGTCATGTTCACCATACATTTCAGTGGATGGATGTCTCTGATCATATTGTCATAATCCAAAGATTTAATGTGCCACAATCATATTTTTGATTACTTGTGGTCACTGTGCATTTGCTTTATGTCTATTGCCCATTTGTGCACTTTAAGTTAATGAACATCTTCGTAACATTTATAATTTTAGATTCAGATCAGTGTTTTTATTTTAATTATGCATTTCTTTTTTCTGTCTTTTGATGGGTTGTTGATATTTATTTCATATAGAGTTAGTGTAGGGCTGCACCAGCCTGCATCTACAAAACAAAACAAGTTAAAGTTTATTGCTATTCTAAAAAGGAAATAAGATAAAAGACACAATATTTAGGCTGTGTAGCCTTCATCACGTGTGCAACTAAAACAAAAGGAACAGTTGGCAAGATACTATGTATCTTGACATAGTAAATTCGTCATTAAATACGGGGGTCTTCCCAGACTGTCTTAAGACTGCTGTAGTTAAACCCCTACTTAAGAAATATAATCTTGACCCCTCTGCTTTTGAAAATTTTAGACCCATCTCTAACCTGCCTTTCTTAAGTAAAATTCTAGAGAAGGCAGTCATTATGCAGTAAAATGACCACCTCAATAAACATGCTATTCTTGATAAATTTCAGTCAGGTTTTAGAACAAATCACAGCACAGAAACTGCACTCGTTAAAGTAGTAAATGATTTGTGGGTGAATGTAGACATAGGCCATTTATCTGTTCTCATCCTCTTAGATCTGAGTGCCGCATTTGACACCATTGATCACAATATTCTTAGAAATCGCCTTAGTCAATGGGTGGGCCTCTCTGGCAGTGTCTTAAATTGGTTTGAATCCTACCTGGCAGGGAGAAAATTCTTTGTTAGTTGTGGTAATTACAACTCAAAGACACATGATATTCTATATGGTGTTCCACAAGGCTCTATCCTGGGTCCGCTGCTCTTCTCAATCTATATGCTTCCGCTAGGTCAGATTATCTCAGGGCACAACGTGAGCTACCACAGCTATGCTGATGACACAGAGCTGTACTTATCAATAGCACCTGATGACACCAACTCTCTCGATTCACTAACACAATGTCTTACTGGTATTTCTGAATGGATGAATAGTAATTTTCTCAAGCTAAATAAAGAGAAAACTGAAATTTTAGTGATTGGCAATAATGGATTCAATGAGGTTATCAGAAATAAACTTGATGCATTAGGATTAAAAGTTAAGACGGAAGTAAAAAACTTAGGGGTAATTGTTGACTGTAATCTGAATTTTAAATCGCATATTCATCAGACCACTAGGACAACATTTTTTCACTTAAGAAACATAGCAAAAGTTAGATCTCTTGTATCATTGAAAGATGCTGAGAAATTAATTCACGCTTTTGTTTTCATTCGCCTAGATTACTGTAACGCACTTCTCTCAGGACTACCCAAGAAAGACATAAATCATTTGCAACGAGTGCAGAATGCAGCTGCTAGAATCCTAACTAGGAAAAGAAAATTCCAAACACATTTCTCCAGTTTTGATGTCACTACACTGGTTACCTGTGTCTTTCAGAATTGACTTTAAAATTCTGCTTATGGTTTATAAAGCCTTAAATAATCTCGCTCCATCTTATATATTGAAATGTCTGACAACCTATATTCCAAATTGTTACCTCAGATCCTCAAATGAGTGTCTCCTTAGAATTCCAAAAGCTAAACTTAAAAGAAGTGGTGAGGCGGCCTTCTGCGGTGATGCACCTAAAATCTGGAATAGCCTGCCAATAGAATTCGCCAGGCTAATACAGCAGAGCACATTAAAACACTGCTGAAAACACATTACTTTAACATGGCCTTCTCATAACTTCACTTTAACTTAATCCTGATACTCTGTATGTTCAATTCATCATAATAACTATTCATGGTGGCTCTAAAACCCGTACTGACCCCTACTCTCTCTTCTGTTTCTTTTTCCGGTTTCTTTGTGGTGGCGGCCTGCGCCACCTCCACCTACTCAAAGCATCATGATGCTCCAACATTGATGGACTAAAAGCCAGAAGTCTACGTGACCATCATCATCAAGTCCTTCCGTGAGAACCCTAAATACAAAGAGGACTGTTTGATTTATGTTAGGTAGAATGCCCAGGGGGGACTGGGCGGTCTCATGGTCTTTTTTTTTTCCAGCCGTCTGGAGTTTTTTTTTGTTTTTTCTGTCCACCCTGGCCATTCCACCTTACTCTTATTCTATGTTAATTAATATTGACTTATTTTATTTTCTTACTGTGTCTTTTATTTTTCTATTCTTCATTATGTAAAACATTTGAGCTACATTCTTTTGTATGAAAATGTGCTATATAAATAAATGCTGTTGTTGTATTGGAAGGGAAGGATGTAGCGCTGGGTGGTATGACCAAAATTCTATATCACAGTATTTTTCTAAATTATCCTGGTTTCACGGTATTCGATTGTATTTTTTTCCCATGTATGAGTGGATGTTAACTACATTTTCCACTGCAATTACTGCAGTAGACTGGCTAAGAATAACCTATTCCACTGTCATTAGAATTGTACATTTTACAAAAAAAAACATTTTAATGTGCACACAAGTGTTAATACAGGTTTGCATGGCCCCGTAAAAGTGATTGTTTTCAAGGGGGTGACACTAATTAAAAGAAGGAATCGCATTGCATGACAGATACAGTCAAAATATAGAACTTTTTTATTGAACAAATTTTTCAAACTACTTAAATTATAATTTTGACAACATATTTCCAACCATCCAAAGAGGCATTTAGACTTAATAAAATATCCAGAGGTGCTTGTCAAAAGTTGTATTGCACTGAACATGTCTTAGAAAAGGAATAAATAGTAAATATTTTTTGTAAACCAACTACACTTTCTGTTAATGTTAACAATCTCTGTCCACTGACACGTTAAAGTGACTTTTTAAACAACTTTACCATCATTAAACTGCATAATATTTAAACTAATAAATAATAACAATAAAATAAATAATAGTGCAACTTCCAGTAATAATGCTATTACTTCAAGACTTCAAGCCCAGGTGCATTACACAGTATTCACCAAATAAAAATAAAATTTAAACAAGTGCAACTTGGTGATGACATCTTTACCAACTGAACCATCATTAAGGCAAATTGCATTAATATGGACATTGCTTCAATCTAAGCTACATACATAAATAATAAAACTGCAACTTGCATTTATAATGCTATTTGTGGTATAGCCCTACGGAATCGTATTAGGGCCACGGTGAAGAAAAGAAAATGTGGACACGGAAGGAAAAAAATAAACTATATGTCGAGAATAAAGTCGACATGTTGACTTTATTCTTGACATTTCCACTTTAATTTTGACACTTATGTCGAGATTAAGGTCGACATTTCCACTTTATTCTCATAGTTTATTTTATAATTAAAGTAGAATGTCGTAAACCACAGGTGTCGAACTCCAGGCCTGGAGGGCCACAGTGGCTACAGGTTTTCATTCTAACCCTTTTCCTAATCAGTGACCTGTTTTCACTGCTAATTCACATTTTTTTTTTTTTTTTAATTTTTATTCATTTTATTACAATCCATACAAAGCAATCAAGTTTTTACAAAGAGAAAAATTAAGAACAGATCGATCCCCACCCCTGAGAGAGAGAGCAAGCCAAACGGCGTTAAATTTAAGACTTGGAGACATACCTAAATTAATAAATTCTCTGTGCCTTTTGAACTTATTTTAAAATATTACTGATTAGATCCTGCCATGTTTTGAAAAAAGTCTGTACGGATCCTCTAATTGAATATTTGATTTTTTCCAACTTCAAATAATATAACACATCGGTTTCCCACTGACTTAAAAGAGGAGAGTTTGGGTTCTTCCAGTTTATGAGAATAAGTCTACGTGCCAAAAGTGTAGTGCATGCAATCACAATTTGTTTGTCTTCCTCCGCTTTAAACCCATCTGGAAGAACACCAAACACCGCTGTTAATGGGTTTGGAGGGATTGTAAGTCCAAGGCTATCTGAAAGATAATTAAAAATGTTTGTCCAGAATAATGTTAATTTGGTGCAGGACCAAAACATGTGACCTAGTGAGGCTGGGACTTGGTTACAACGTTCGCAGGTTGGATCATGCCCTGGGAACATTTTGGAGAGTTTTAGTCGAGACAGATGTGCTCGATATATAATTTTGAGTTGTATAATTGTATGCTTTGCGCATATGGAGCTCGAGTGAATTCTCTGCATTGCTACTTTCCACTCCTTTTCTGATATATTAATTGAAAGATCTTTTTCCCAGTGTCCTCTTGGATCTTTAAAAGGGAGGGATTGTAAAATGATTTTATATATTGTAGAGATGGAGTCTAAATCCTTGAGATTGAGCAATATTTTTTCCAGCATGGATGAGGGTGCAAGATGAGGAAAATCTGGAAGGTTTTGTTTAACAAAGTTTCTGATTTGAAGATAGTGAAAGAAATGTGTAGCTGGAATGTTAAATTTGGAATGTAATTGCTCATAGGATGCAAAGACGTTGTCTATATAAAGATCTCTAAGCAAGTTAATTCCAAATTTTTTCCA
>JANRMT010062856.1:44096380-44114091 GCA_026402145.1 Polypterus bichir lapradei
AACTTATAATATTTTGCTCTCCATAAAAATATATCCTGTCTAAATTATACAAGTTAGAAATAAAGTAAATGTTAAAAGAACAAACATTCAAATTTCTTTACTCTTATGTAATTTTATATAAAAAATAAACTTAAATTTTAAATATCCCAAAAGATTTTGCTCTCCATAAAAATATATCCTGTCAAAATTATACAAATTCAAATATGAACAGGGTGCATAACAAAACCTGGAAACATAAATAAAATTTGTTCTTTTCAGCAATAACAAATCAAATCATTCAGTTGTCTTTGCTCTTATGTCATTTTATTAGATTTGGAAGCCTGGCATCTTTTTTTGGCAACAAGTTCGTTTATGTTTGGTGTGAGGTTCTGTGTTGTGGAGATTCTTAGGATGGACTGCAGGTGCTCATCAGTGTTAGTCTTCATGACTGAGAAGAGCTTCTCACACAGATATGTGCTACCAAACATGCACAAGGTTCGAGCCGCATGTAGACGGAGCTGGAGCATTTGTGCGGGAATGGAGTGAATAAACTGTGCGGGCCGTGCAGTATTGTACTTTGCCTTCAGTGTGCCATTACACTGCAGCTCAATCACCTCCATCTGAATCTGCACAGGAGCAGTTTCCACATCGACAGCAAATGGGTTGCGAAACAACACAAATTTCTTTTTTTGTTCTTCAAAGACACCAAAGCGCCGTGCGAACTCAGTGCGCTCAGTTTATGAACAAAGTGTGTATTTGCGAACACCGTAGTGTCGACTTGGTTCAACATTACTTGGCAACAGGGAAAGTGGGGCAAGTTGCACTGGTGCATTTGTGTCTCCCATAAAAGTAGCTTCACTTGAAATCACTTTGTGATTTTGCACGGGTAAAAACGTCTGCTGAAGTGTCAGATTCTTCTTTAACTCTTCTGCCTTCTGTATCTTGTGCATTGTATTCAGGTCTTTCAGGTTATCCTGATGTTTTGTCTCATAGTGCCGTTTTAGATTAAATTCTGTAATTACACCCACATTTGCTCCAGAAATGAGACACATGGGTTTACTGGCAATGTCAGTAAACATATACAAAGCCTCCCATCGGTTTTTAAAGGCTCTATGTTCAGAATCACCTTTTCTCTTCGGCATCGTGTGGGCTAGCTTCGCAATAACTTGCAGCATCATAAGCTAGACTTGATTAACACGGTAAGTGTTTGGCAAGGCAGCTGAAGCGCTGCATTATGGGATCTGTAGTTTATTGTGTTACCAGCGCTTCATATCCCCGGGCCATTAATAACAATAATACAGTATATAAAATGATCTCGCGGGCCGGATATAATTACACGCCGGGCCGGATGTGGCCTGCGGGCCTTGAGTTTGACACATATGGACTAAATAGAACTTGAAAAGATATATTTTTTCGTACATGGAGCCTGCGTGCTATTGTGGTTTTGCCTGCATGCCTCAATAAGTCATCCTCCCCTCGCTCTTTTTTACCGTTCATCTAATGAATACACTGAGTATGGCTTTACCAAAACAATCATTGATGGCGAATAAAGTATCCATTATTCGAGTATGTAGATCGGGGTATATATATACATATATATATATATACCCGCGTATCGCAGCGGAGACGTAGTGTGTTAAAGAAGCTATGAAAAAGAAAAGGGAACATTTTAAAAATAACGTAACATGACTGTCAATATACAGTAATTGTTTTGTGAGTTTTACTGAGTGTTGCTGTCATCAAGGATTTGATTATCATTATTTCTTTCAATCAGGTTCGTATTTGTAGGATGTGTTGTGTTCAAGTTACATTCCGTGTTTGTCAATCGTTGTAAAGATGACAGGTTTCATTCATCGATTTGTTTCTTACTGCATCAATAAACAGCTCGTCTTCTTCTTTATCTATAACCTGACACACTGCATGCACGGGTTTTTTTTTTTTACACTGTCTTCCTTTAGCGGGACATTTGACTTATTCCACCGTGTGCTTTGTTTCCACAGTAGCTGCATTTATGAATATGTTTGTATGTATCAGACGCTTCATATTTTTTTGCTGCCTTTTCAATTGTGTAATTCGGTTTTTGTTCAGCGCTCTTTGGAACTGTTGCTTTTTGTCTGTGCACTGCGTCAGTTCACGTGAGCCGCTCGGTGTACATGCATCGAAGTTTCCCAGCTGTGCTGATGCCATGTTGTGCTATGTCCATGGCTGTATCTAATGTTACCGAAGTCCCGGCACTTAAAACTTTCTCTCGCAGTTTCGCTGAGTTTGTGCCAAACACCACCCTGACCATCTCATCTTCCTCTGCATAAGCACAGTCCTACACCCGTGAATATTTACCTGTGGCAGTTTGCTATTAGATTGCCGCTGACGGACGGCCTTATATGGGCAGGCACTAAATTACAAACGCCAGCGGCAGCCTGTCTATGAACTTAATTTAAAGTTTAGGTTTACATTGTGCTTTGTTTCCGAAGTAGCAGAACTCATGAATATGGTTGTATATGTCACTCGCTCGCTTATTGTTTCGCTGCCTTCTCAATTATATAATGCATGTTTTCTTCAGCGCTTTTTGGGGCTCTTCCTGTTTTTCTACGTACTGAGTGATTACGTGGGAGGTGTGATGATGTCACACGAAACTCCGCCCCCACGGCTTTCAAGATCATCTCCATTACAGTAAATGGAGAAAAACAGCTTCCAGTTATGACCATTACGCGTAGAATTTCGAAATGAAACCTGCCCAACTTTTGTAAGGAAGCTGTAAGGAATGAACCTGCCAAATTTCAGCCTTCCACCCACACGGGAAGTTGGAGAATTAGTGTTGAGTCAGTCAGTGAGTGAGTGAGTGAGTGAGTGAGTGAGGGCTTTGCCTTTTATTAGTATAGATGAGTGTCTTTGGCACTGGCTTTCATACTTTTTAAAACAGAGCCCAACTGAACTGATGATTGCTATTGTGACGGACAGCCGGGTCCCATGCCCGGCCGGGACGCCTCTGCTGCATACGTCCTGGGGGAGCCATCATGGACATGGCAGTACCTCCCCCGGGGCGCTTGGGGGCAGTCTCCCTGGCCGTGGATCCCTCCTCAATCTCCCCCGTGGCTCCATGGGACATGGAGTCCACCACAGCAGCCCGGTTGGGAGATGGGGTGGCCGCTAGGGGGTGCTGCAGAGAACCAGCCACCACACTGGACGGTTTATCAGCCCCACCCGGAGGTGCAATTAAGACCAGCTGGTTAGGCACCTGGAACACTTCCGGGTGGGGTATAAAAGGGCCTGCCTCCCCGCAATCAAGGCCAGAATCGGGAGGAACAGGACGAGGTTGCCTGGGAGGAGTGGTGGAGCAGGAAAGTGTTGGTTTGGTGTGGGTTTTGTGCTGGGACTGTGTTGGGCCTGTGGGACACGGGGAAGACGTGTGCCTACGGCTGAAGAAATAATAAAAAAAACCATTGAGTGTGAACACGTGCCTCTG
Source organism: Polypterus bichir lapradei (assembly GCA_026402145.1). Taxonomy (NCBI): domain Eukaryota; kingdom Metazoa; phylum Chordata; class Cladistia; order Polypteriformes; family Polypteridae; genus Polypterus; species Polypterus bichir. Next base: position 44,099,823 of record JANRMT010062856.1, read on the forward strand.
CGTGGTCTGTGCCGGGTCGGCGCTATAAATCGCCTTTTTCACACTATAAAGTACTCACAGTTTTCCCTACCTCAGTGTACCATATTTCAAATGATTCTTCTCTTTTGTTAATCATCATTACCTGTTTTCTGTTTCCCAGTAGTTCTTGTAACCTTTTAATTATTGCTTAGAAAGCTGACTTCAATGCTTGTTACAACATCTACTGTTTAAATTTAATATCAACTGAATAGATTCTGGGTGGCACGGTAGTGCTGCTGCATCACAGTAAGGAGACCTGGGTTCACTTCCTGGATCCTCCCTGCGAGGAGTTTGCATTTTCTCCCCGTGTCTGTGTAGATTTCCTCCAGGTGCTCCAGTTTCCTCACACAGTCCAAAGACATGCAGGTTAGGTGCATTGGCGATCCTAAATTGTCCCTAGTGTGTGCTTGGCGTGTGTGTGTGTGTGCCCTGTGGTGGGCTGACGCCCTGCCTGGGATTTGTTCCTGCCTTGTGCCTTGTGTTGCCTGGGATTGGCTCCAGCAGACACCCGTGACCCTGTGTTAGGAAATAATGGGTTGGATAATGACTGACTAACTGACTGACTGAATAGATTCCTATACTATATTTGGCAAATAGGATTGATGTTGCAGTGGTGCTTGAATGTTTGTGAACCCTTTAGAATTTTCTGTATTTCTGCATAAATATGACCTAAAACATCATCAGATTTTCACTCAAGTCCTAAAATGAGACAATAATATTATACTTGGTCATTTATTTATTTAGGAAAATGATTGACTATTACATATTTGTGAGTGGCAAAAGTATGTGAACCTTTGCTTTCAGTATCTGGTGTGACCCCCTTTGCAGCAATAACTGCAACTAAACGTTTCTGCTAACTTTTGATCATTCCTGCATAACGGCTTGGAGGAATTTTAGCCCATTCCTCCGTACAGAACAGCTTCAACTCTGGGATGATGGTGGGTTTCCTCACATTAACTGCTCACTTCAGGTCCTTCCACAACATTTCGATTGGATTATGGTCAGAACTTTGACTTGGCCATTCCAAAACATTAAGTTTATTCTTCTTTACCCATTTTTTGGTAGAACAACTTTTGTGCTTAGGGTCGTTGTCTTGCTGTATGACCCACCTTCTCTTGAGATTCAGTTCATGGACAGATGTCCTGACATTTTCCTTTAGAATTCTCTGATTTAATTCAGAATTCATTGTTCCATCAATGAAGGCAAGCCGTCCTGGCCCAGATGCAGCAAAACAGGCCCAAACCATTATACTACCACCACCATGTTTCACAGATGGGATAAGGTTCTTATGCTGGAATGCCGTATTTTCCTTTCTCCAAACATAACGCTTTTCATTTAAATCTAAAAGTTCTATTTTGGTCTCATCTGTCCACAAAACATTCTTCCAATAGCCTTCTGGTTTGTCCACGTGATCTTTAGCAAACTGCAGACGAGCAGCAATGTTTTTTTTGGAGAGCAGTGGCTTTCTCCTTGCAACCCTGCCATGCACACCATTGTTGTTCAGTGTTCTCCTGATGGTGGACTCATGAACATGAACATTAGCCAATGTGAGAGAGGCCTTCAGGTGCTTAGAAGTTACCCTGGGGTCCTTTGTGACCTCGCCGACTATTACACGCCTTGCTCTTGGAGTGATCTTTGTTGGTCGACCACTCCTGGGGAGGGAAACAATGGTCTTGAATTTCCTCCATTTGTACACATCTGTTTGACTGTGGATTGGTGGAGTCCAAACTCTTTAGAGATGGTTCTGTAACCTTTTCCAGCCTGATGAGCATCAGCAACTCTTTTTCTGAGGTCCTCAGAAATCTCCTTTTTTTCGTGCCATGATACACTTCCACAAACATGTGTTGTGAAGAGCAGACTTTGCTAGATCCCTGTTCTTTAAATAACACAGGGTGCCCACTCACACCTGATTGTCATCCCATTGATTGAAAACACCTGACTCTAATTTCACATTCAAACTAACTGCTAATCCTAGAGGTTCACATACTTTTGCCACTCACCAATATGTAATATTCGATCATTTTCCTCAATAAATAAATGACCAAGTATAATATTTTTGTCTCATTTGTTTAACTGGTTTCTCTTTATCTACTTTTAGGACTTGAGTGAAAATCTGATGATGTTTTAGGTCATATTTATGCAGAAATATAGAAAATTCTAAAGGGTTTACAAACTTTCAAGCACCACTGTAGTAGTTGTAGTATACATGAATTTCTATGCATGCATTTTTGCATTACATAGGGTTCTTGCACATACAAAATTTACTTTGTGTTGCATTTCAAAATTAATAAATCATAATTTTTACCTCCCTAATTTTAATATAATTTTTACATTAAAAAACGTATTTCTGTTTTTTTGGCTAAGTCATGTCTTAAGACTAAAGACACAGTATTACGGTATATTCTCATTTATTTGAAGTAGGATAAAGCCTCATTTGAGAAAATTACTGTTTCAAAGATATAAGCTGGAGGGAGGTTTGATGCCATCACTCTTTTGTCTGGCTTACTGAGTAGCAAATGCATAGGCAATGGACTTCACAAGCGAATTATATACCTTATAAAATGAAATAACATTGGTTGCTATGTAAAGGTAATCTTTTTTTTAATCTTTTATTGAATTTATTAAAAACATGTAATGCTCCATGCAATCAAATCAAACTTAACAAAACTAAATTCAGAAAAAAAAAGACATCCTTTTCCCCAATATAAATGCTAATTGTAAAATGTTATTGATTAGATCCTTCTAAGTTTTAAAAAAAGGTTAGCTGGAGAACTGGTGGTTCCTTTTTCATTTGCACCTCATTAACTGATGGCTGGATAAGAAAAGAAAACTGGCAACATTTAAAACCTAAAACCACATGTTTACAACTAAAATAGGCATTTAAGGGTGCTGAATCTTAACAAGTGAGTTAAGTAAAAGTAATCCCAAAAACACTTATTGGTTCATTTGACCGAAAATAGTTGCCTATAAATAAATAATGGCTAAAAGTTGTAACTGCTTCTGAACATTTCTAAAAAATCTGAAGCAATTGCAATTGGAAGGTTGAGGCTATAGCCCTGAAGAAGCAGAGAGCATAAACTGAACAAAGTATCTGGGTGATTGTGTTTTAAGTGTGTCTGCTCATTACTTACATTTGAGAACTTCATGACTATCTTTTCGAACCAATGCCAACAATCAGCCTCTTTAAGTTTCTTGAGTCTCCTTTATTGTTTGGTTTGAAGCTGAAATGAGTCTAAACTGTAGCTATTATGTTTGTCTTGAAATAATATCCATTGTGATAAGGCACTTTATTGGAGCTGACCCGACACAGACTGACACCAGAGGGCATGGGTAAAACAAACAAAAAGTCTTTATTTTCTTCTTCAGCCGTGGGACACATCTTCCCTGTGTCCCACCGGCTCTAACACAGTCCCAAAATGACCAAAAGTAAATCACACCCCAAATCACACTCTTGTTTCCTCCGCTCCTCCCAGGGCAGCTTCGTCCTCCCCCTCCCGACTCTGGCGCCTAGAGTAGTGGCTGTAGGCTCCTTTTATAGCACCCCTGGAAGTGCTGCAGGCGCTCATTGACCTACTTCCGGCTGCACTTCCGGGTGTGGCTGCAGTCCAGCCCACATGGGCTCATTAAGCAACGCAGCTCCCCCTGGCAGTGGCCATGGAGCCCAACAGGAATGAGCTCCAGTGTTTCACCATTGTGGCCCCTGATGCAACCCAGGCGGGCTGGCAACAAGTGTTCCGAGGGATGTAGTGTGCATCCCCAGATCCAGTATCAAAGGGGCGTCCCGGCTGGGCATGGGTCCAGGCCATCCGCTACACCATCTTCAATGTCACTTCTTTTTATTATTCTTATTTATGGTCAGTTAACAGGCCTGCGTATTTTTGGCAAAAGATAGTTGTGCCAAAAGCACTATCATTTTAACTAAAGGCAGAGAGTCTCTAATCATTGATCTTAAGAATGATATACAAAATAAATTTATTTTTTGGAGCTTTGCAAAGCCTGTAGAGTGTGGGTGCATTTTTGTTTTCACCAGATTTGTCTATCCAGGTAGCCTCAGTGAAGCTTATGGGTTGTTTAGAAGTTCTTGTATTCTTCTACTCTTTAAAACCTTGCTCATTTCTGAAATTACATTTTAATCATTGTTTCTTGATTACATTTTTTAAATGCAAGGTGCTCTAATTAAAAAAATAATGGAATATTGATAAACTAATCTACTTAGGACTCTCTTTGGTGTGTTCCAAATAGAACACTATAGCTAAAATAAATTTGTCTTTTTTATTGCCAAGTAATGTTATTTAACATGAGGATTTGTCCTCAGTTTTCGCAATAGCTTAGGAATGTCTTCTAAAATTAGAAAAATATGTACATTAATGGGAATCAGTTCATCGTTTTGTTACAAAATATGATGGCATTTCTTAGCTACAGATGCTCATTTGCATTCATTAGAGGAATCTGAGATATTAAACATTTCTCTTTTGCTCTTTGTTAGACCCTTCTCTCCTGCACTTTGTTTTGTTTTTAGATGAATTGATTTGGCATTTTAAAAAGTCTGCCAATAATATTAGTGTGTAGAAATATTAAAAAGAGAGTCATTTGTGCAAGAAAGAATGAGCACCAAACAATGAACCGTGGGGGGTGGGGTAGTGCAAAACACACTAGTGGCCCCAGAGCAAAAGAGTGTTATAGGTACCTAGCATCCTAGACACTGACAAATGTGACTAGATTATCCCCTTAAGTGTGAGGATCTTCAGCAGGCCAGCCACTAGGAGTCAGTACACAAAATGTGACTTCATTCTATCATTATACTCTGCATCTAGAGAGTTGTGGATACCTGATGCTTTAATCTCTAAGAAGAGCTCAGAAGTACATGAAAGGCACCTGGGGCTTCATGCATAACGCCATGCGAAGAATTCACACTATAGCATGGCACACGGACAAAAAACGAAAATGTGCTTACACACAAAAAAATCCAGATGCATAAATCTGTGCGTTCACCAACTTCCACGTTCATCCACTCCATAAATCCCGGTCAGCGTGGAAAGCAATGCACGTGCACGTGCCTGCTGTCCCACCCCGTCTCCTCCCAGAATTACGCCTCTTTGAATATGCAAATCAATATTCAGTAAATAGCCTTTAAGCTCAGCGTTCTGTGAAAAGGCAATGGCAAAAGCATGGGGGGAAATAGAAGAAATTCAGTGAATATCAAGTGGGGGCAAAGAAAAACATACTATTTGTTGGTTTAAACAGTGGTATAAACAACAAAAGGAAGCTGATCGAGTGACATAGAGTGTCGGAGAAACTCGAAAGCTCAAGTTCACAAAGTCGCACAGTGCTCAAAATAAAAAAGAAGTTGTCACATATCAAAGTCGCTGTGAAAAAGTGAGTTGTAGCCCAGCGTCTGAGTTTTATATGAAAGCTTATTAGGGTACAGAGAAAAAAAAATAGGCACACAGTGGAAAAAAAGCATGAAATGTCAACTTTAATCTAGAAATTTCCGTTTTAATCACGTATTTTATTTTGTCATTAAAGTAGAACATCATAAGCTTCATCTTAAAATTGTTTAATTTACTAGTTTCTCAAATCCCATCCTAACTAAAGTAGCATGTTAAATGCTTTGTTTTGTATTTGATCTTCTATGTGCTCTATGTGTGTGAATCACTACGTGCTTCTTAAACGGGCTTTCTTTTCCTCCGACAGGACACAGAATCCATTACATTCGTGATATTACAGCTCTCTGAACAATTAAAATACTGAGATGTATACGTGATATCATTTTCATGATGACAGGAGTTAAAGCATGTTATTAAAGATGGGAACATGGTGGCGCAGTGATTGTTCCTGCCTCACGCAAAATGCTTGCTTTGCCATGCGAGACCTTCGATGAAATAATTTATTGCAGCAGTACTGTCTCTTTCAAACGTACTAACCTCTAATTCCTGTCCTTCCTTTTCTTTCTCCAAATACCCTATCGGCACGCAATCAGCTCTGTAATAGACGTTAAGCCATCTGTAAGCTTAGAACGCAGATTCTTCAAAACATATAAGGAACATTGAAATATCTTCATAGTACATGTCTAGAAGAATGCAGTGTGAGGCAGTAACAATCCGTGAATGGAGTGCCAGCTCCTTGCTAGTGTGACACCGTGTCCTCACATGTTTAATTATTAACAATATAGATTATTTAAATGAAGTTAAAGTTTTATCTGTATAATATAATAAACATATTTTGCTGCATTTTATCTCAAAAATGATATTGTCATCATATGTAAATACACGCTTTATAAAGTGGCTCAAGTTGTGTAATATTATAACTGTATTGCAGGTTTACAGTGAGGTGATTGTACTAATAACTACAAACAGTTCTACAAGGAGCACTTGATGGACTGATTGAGTGCATTTAGAGTTCTTGAGATGAAATTATTTCTGAACCGCGAGGTCCTTACAGGAAAGGCTCTGAAACGTTTGCAATATGAGAGTAGTTCAATACACAGAATGGCTCAGGCAGCGTTTGCTTGATGCTGTATACCGATAAGAGTAACAATGCTAAAGCAGCTATTGTATTTAGAATAGTTTGACCATTCAGTGGACTATTATATTGTACAGGTAATTACAATCGGATGCATTAAACTAATAAACAGTATACAGTTCATTTCGGTGTATTTATAAAGCTGTGTCAGGGATGTGTCTAAAAAACAAAGGGTAACCACACAGGAACAGTAGCACTGCTTTGACACTGGGTGCCGCCAGTTTGCAAAACCGAGCGGAGAACTTGCGTATGCCAGGGTTGGAGCTACCGTGAAAATGTGCGTGGCTTTACGCCAAATTTGGGTTTTATACATTGCGATTTGAATGTGGAAACATTCTTACGCAACACTTTTGTGCATACACACTGTTTATACATGAGACCCCTGGAGAGAGAGAGGCAAGTCAGAGAAAAACAGAAAGTTGGAAGTTTGCAGGAACAGTTCTAATGTAGTACTTTTAGGTTTGAACCCCTAGCAGCTAACTAAAGCAGCTATTAATGAAGGCTGGCCCAACGCAGTAACTGGGTTTTATTCATGTTTCGTTTATTTGATACATTTGAGTTCTACCTTGTTTGACCTGCCTCTGCTTCCAATATGTGCTATATTATTGAATAATAAAGCAACCATTTTACACATATCTGGATTCCAGGGCATATTTGTGGATGTGGAAGAATGCAAAGAGAGTTCTGTCCTGTTACAGTTCAATGTTTTAGATGTTACTTTTGCTCTCTTCAGCTCTTTAGCCACTAGGTTGAGGAATGCCCTTATATATACTCCACATGGTCTTATTAAGTTCCCCTTCTAGGTAAATCCTTTCTGATTATTTTAAATTCACTACATGTTTTAACATAAATGTCACTGAGAAAACCATTTGCCTAAAAGTTACTTGTTGTAATTAAATACCAAGATAATATCAATTTATATAAATAAATGCTACCCTAAACTTTTGCAGTGACTAATGCTAAAGTCAATGAAGTATTCATTTTATAAAGGGAAGACGTTACTGAGCTTGACTCCTCTAAACTTTTTTTTGGAAATAAAGCAATCCAGCTATTCTAGTCCTATAGTGCTGAATGAATAACAGAAGCAATATTGATGTGATAAAATAGGTTAAGAGTTATAGTCTTTGATGCCACAAGAAATGGTTGTTTGGATTTATTTTGCCTGAGCAATTTGGCTGTTGAGCACAGTAAAAATAATCAGTGATGATTACTTCATTGTGATCTGGCCTTAAAATTGATTTGAAGGGCACCAAGTGTCATGAGCTGCATGTACATGAGTGGGAGCTTGATGGGCCAGCCAGTGCTGCTTCCAGCCTTGTGCCCAGTGTAGCCCTGTGACCCTAAATTGGGTTAAGCAGCTTTTATATTATATGATGTATTGGTGCTATATTCACATGTTTACACATATCAAAATATTTAAGATGTATAAAAAACATTTAGCATAACATGATATACTTTGGTGTATTTGAATAGTTTTAAGTGTGATTTTATCTTTCCTAGTCACCAGACCGGTCAAGGCAATAGACAGAGTTTTTTTCCTTTCTCTTAGCCAGTCTTGCCAGATTGTGCTGTGGAAGCATCCAGTTTTTGTTCCTATTGTACAAGTCCAAAGTCATGGAGGGGGATGGCAAGCTGAGATGTACAAAGCACCATTGCCCTTCTAATAATAAACAGTATGTCACAATTTGGCAGCAAATACTAATGGAGCAAGCATAATGGAAATATAGAGTATCTCACAACAAACTAATTAAACTAGATATGCCTTATAACAACGGTGCAAAATACGTTGGGTTCCAGGGTGTCAAGGCTCCCCTGATTAAACCTTTGGACCTCATTAAAGCCTCAAACTCTAAATTGTGGGGAGTCCTTGAATAAACATTTTAAAACGTTATTATAGATTATAAATTATTCAGTGTCAGTTTCAGAGTTTGCAAGGAAATATGGTCAAATATGAATTCAAAAGGTCTTGGTTAGAGTTTTTACTTTTTTTTGTTTATTGTAAGCCTGCTTTAGCCTCAAAAAGGTGTGCTTGCTACCATCCATGTTCTTAAATTAAGCCCTCGTCACACTATGCAACTTATCTAGTACATTTTCAGTCATAAATTTCTTTTAAATAATCTTTGTGAGTGGTGGAGTAGTCCAGGCACACAATGACCTTAATCTGTTTGATTTCACTCCAAAATGACCATTGATTGAACCATAATGAATTAGCTATATCACATCTGTATTAAACCTATGAGGTATAAGAGTCTTGAGATCAGAACACATGTGCAATGACGTAAAAACTCTGTAGGGAGACACCCTCCATGATATACAACCTTTTCTAAACTAACTCCAATATGTTTACAGTAGCAAAGCTACACTGAGATCCCTGGTGCACCCTTTCCCTTCTTTCATCCATTTCAGAGCCAGAATGATCTCGCTCAAATTGTATTGCTGGGCCTGCTGGAGGTAATCATTACTCAGTGATAGATTTGTAACCTTACCATCAGAAATGATAGGATTTCATAAAAGAGTGGACCTCAATATGTCACAATTGGCCAAATGTTATTTTTATTATTGTCAAATAATAAAGTAAAAAAAAAAAGTTTAGATGTCCATTCATACCAATATAAATAATAACTACATACAGTAGTAGGTCATCAGTGTTTTTTTTTAAATTACATGTCTAGTTTTGTTCAGTTCTAACGTAAATCCACTTATAAATGCTAAAAATAAACAGACTACTGGCCTTTTGATGATATGTGTGAGATACTAGCCCATCAGAAGGCCAACAGCCAAATACGATCCATTATAATTATAACATTATAAAACAGCAAACAGACTGATTGCCATTTTTGATGTTCCTTGTAATTTGTATACTTACAAAGCTCTGCCCCAAGAGATTTATTTGACATATTTGAACACTTCTATTGGATAAAAAGTTTAATTTATAAACTTAATGAACCTTTGTAGTAGTGTGGTCTACCATGTTAGCCGTTATGGATGCAATGAGAAGTCAAGCAAAATGACACCTTTTATTGGCTAACTGAAAAGATTACAATATGCAAGCTTTTGAAGCAACTCAAGCACCTTCTTCAGGCAAGATGTGATAACAAAAAGAAACTTATAATTGTCAAACATTATTTAATAGATATATTTAAATTCTAATGGGTGGCATGGTGGCGTAGTGGGTAGCGCTGCTGCCTCGCAGTTAGGAGACCCGGGTTCTCTTCCCGGGTCCTCCCTGTGTGGAGTTTGCATGTTGTCTGCGTGGGTTTCCTCCGGGTACTCAGGTTTCCTACCACAGTCCAAAGACATGCAGGTTAGGTGCATTGGCGATCCTAAATTGTCCCTAGTGTGTGGTTGTGTGTGTGTGTCCTGCGGTAGGCAGGCGCCCTGCCCGGAATTTGTTCCCTACCTTGCGCCCTGTGTTGGCTGGGATTGGCTCCGGCCCTGTAGTTAGGATATAGTGGGTTGGATAATGGATGGATGGATTTAAATTCTAATTACAATACTACAAATCCAAAGATGTGGTCACTCTTCTCTATGGTAGACATTGTATTTAACTTACGTAATTACTTAAGCCCATAGATCCATATGAACTTTAGGTATCATTGACACCTCTCCAGCAAGTTTGGCTGTAGGCTACTTTTTCCTGTCTCATTTCATCTGGTGCCATAATCTTTTAGTTCTGCTTCTGTTTCCATCTTCCAAATGTTTCTTGATCTGCATCTTTTCCTTTATCCCTGGGGATTCCAGCTCAGGGCTTGCTGGGTGGTGTTGCAAGCAGGTTTCCCGAGGTTATGACCAATCCAGCCCTGATTTTAGTTGCCAGTTGGCACTTCATTTTGTATATTGTCAGGCTACTTTAAGTTGAAGAAATTGTACATTATATATTGTTTCTTATGGCAACAGAGAGTACACAGTGCATGATTGAATATACAAGTGAAGAATTTCAATTTACAGTATTCTGTATACATGACAATACTACTACTAAAAGTATTTATATGTACACAGTTCATTTTTGATATGTGTAAACACAGAGTAAAAGTAATTCTTTGTAATTCTACTGAACTGGAAATCTTAAGACAGGAAAGAGGTGAAGGTCCTTTTTACATATCAACATGTGTGTATGCATCTGGTTAAAGACTGTACCTGACCTTGGGATGTAAATCCACATTGTGCCTGATAATGCATGGTATGTGATTAACATGCTTTAGATCTTCCTGGAGTGAGTCAGAAAAGAAAACCTGTACTCTGTATAGAAGGAGACCATATGCTTGTCAACAGTCTGTGTCTTACTTCTTGTACTTGCCGTATTCAGTTAGGTCTGTCACCTGTAGAAAATATCTTTCACTACTAAAAACCAGGGGGTTTGGAATGCACACTATTAAATCTCTCACTTCAATGTCCTCACCTCATTCTCCTAGGGCTTGTCTCTATGAGAGATTCCTGATAGGAAATAACAGCCTTGTAAATCTCTTCCTGTTGTTAGACCTTTACAGCCAACTCCATGAAGCAGTATGTGTGTCACTTTCTGATTCATTTCCCAGGATCTATACATCTGTGATTCAGGACCAAATATTTCACTGGAACCTACATAGTCGTGGTTTGATAATGTTCCAGAGTAAAATACCATAGTGCACATCTGAGGCAGATATGTGGATAATTAAAACCACTTGTTTATGCTGAAATCATGGTAACTCTGGGCCTGACATTCTGTCTTGCAATATCTGGTTTAATTTAATTTGATTTCTATTTCACTAGGACCACATCCACTTTTTCTGATTGTTTGACAAATGTCTAAAAGTTCTGTTGTGGTTTCAAAGAAATCATATAAAAAGCATGCTACCCTCACCACTCTCTATAAGGCAATCTATCAACCAATATGTATTTTTATTTCTTGCAGAAGAAATCCATTCTCACCTAGTCAACAAGCAAGCTTTGATCTAAAGATTTTTTTGCAACTGGTCACACCAAGTGGATTGGATTAAAAGTTATGACTAGCATTTTTATTTACTTTTTCCAAAAAATTATTTAAGTTGGATGAAAAATTAATGAATGGTTTTCTGCTGTTTACAGCTGCAGTTAATTTTCATTAGAAAGCAAAATACAGTAACATGGAATACTCACACAGTGGTAAAAATCCCCACTGGCTTTTCTTACTTAGTGTTGTCCCTATTGAACAAGGAGAGGAGGATGAGGTTAGGAGCACACACTGATACAGTGCATTGCCGCACCCATCACACGACAAACCAACTCAGGATCCAGATTTGGACCCGAGTGCAGCCATGCAACGGATGATACCTCAGCACCACACTAGTTCAGTTGAACAAGGTACTGCTTAAATGTATTTTAGTAAATGTCCAGCTGCATTGCCTCAGTACTGCATGTAGATCTTCATTGACTGTTCACATACCCATTCATTTATCATTTTTCTAACCAGCTTATCCAGTTTAGGGTTGCAGGGGATCAATACCTGTCCTGGCAGTTCTGAGTTCAAGACTGAGTGTAGTAACAGTTGACTTTGACAATATTTACAAAGTATTTGCATACGATATTTGGACAGATACCCATTAACTAATTAATCACGTAAAGTATGACAGATTCATCGGTCTTCCTTCATTTATCAAAATATTTGTATTCTTGTGTAACATAAAAAAATAGTTTACTCTATAGAGCAGAATTTGAAAACCAGTTACTTAGGTTTAGGAGTTTTAGTCAATAAGAGGAATGCTTGCTGTTTTATCGTGGAAGGGTTTTGGGTTGACACTTTATTTATATATAGATTTGTTTATTCACTGATTCTTTGTTATGTATACTTGCATATACAGTGCATTCAGAAAGAATTCAGTTTTTGCACATTTTGTTATGTCACAGTCTTGTGTTAAAATTATTTAAATATATATTTTTTTTGCAAAACCTGGAATACTTTGTACTTAGTTGAAGCACGTTCTGGTACCTATTAATGCTGGTAGTTATCTTGGTTATGATATGCTTTGCGCTCCTGGATTTGGAGATTTTCTGCCATTCTTCTGTGCAGGTCCTCTCAAATTCTGTCAGGACCACCGGTGGACAGCTATTTTCAGGTCTTTCCATCAATTGGGTTCAAGTCCTGGCTCTTTCTCAATGATATTCACAGAGTTGTCCCCAATCCACCTCTGTGTTGCCTTAGCTTTGTGCTAGGTGTCATTGTCCTGTGGCAAGGTGAATCTTGAGCCCAGTCTCAGGTTCAAAGTGCCCTGGGGCATGTTTTCATTAAGTATATATTCTGTACTTTTTTCTATTCTGTTCAGCTTTCCTTCAACCCTTAGTAGTCCCAGAGTCCCTGCCACTTAAAAACAACCCAATAACATGATGCTGCACCCACCAAGCTTCACCATTGGAATGGTGGTGGTTTCCTTCACACATAACGGTTAGAACTGAAGCCAAACAGTTTTGATATTTATTCCGTCATACTAGAGAATCTTGTTTATCACAGACTGAGAGTCCTTTAAGTCCCGTTTGGAAAACTGCGAGCAGGTTTTAATGTGTCTTTTATTGAGGAAAGGCTTTAGTCTGGCCAATCTGCCAGACTAATGTCCAGATTGGTAGAGTAGTGCAGTCCTGGAAGTTTCTCCCATCTCCACACAGGTTCTATGGAGTTCAACCAGAGTGCCCGTTGGACTCTTGGTCACCTCTTCTGCCAAGGCCCTTCTCCTCAGATTGCTTAGTTTGGCTGGGGGCCTCTAAGATGAGCCATGGTTTTTCACAGCTTTTTCTAGTTAAGAATTATACTGTAGTAGCCACTTTACTCTTGGGAATCTTCAAAGCAGCAGAACTTTTTTGTAGCTTTCCTCAGATCTGTATCTCAGCACAATCCTGTCTCAAAGCTCTGCAGGCCTTGACATTATGGCTTGGTTTTTGATCTGATGGACATTTTCAACTGTGAGACTTTGTATAGATAGATGTGTGCCTATCCTAACCTTGTCCAATCAATTGAAATGACCAATGGTTGACTCCAAACAAGGTACAGAAACATAACAATGATCAATTGAATGGGATGCATCTGAGCCAAATTTCAAGTGTCTGAATACTTGAGTCAATGTAATATTTCTAGTAAATCAACAAAATCATCCTGTGTATGCTTTGTTAGCCTGGGGTAGTGAGTGTTGCTTAACTAGAGCCAAAATTAATTGAAATGATTTATCATAAGGATGTAATATAACAAAATGTGGAAAAGGTGAAGGGGTGTGAAAACCTTCTGAATGCACTGTATGTAATCCACCCAAGCATTTGCTCTATAATCTGTAAAGATCTAGACTTTCTTTTACAATTTTTTAGTCTTTTCTTGGCTCTAAAATATATCAGACTTTGTTTGGGGGGGTTTTAGAGGTCAAGGAATCTAGTCATTGCATTTATTTTTGAAATAAAATTGAAAGTGAATCCACGGGTACTCCATTTTACCATTTTAGTGTTTGCGACAGAGAAGCTAATAATTGGATTTAACATCATTGAATCATTAAGGAATAGATGGAAAGTATTAGTGTCCAAGGCAAGATTATGTCTGAATGCTGCTTTCTTATTAACCACTAAAACAGGTGAATCTGTGAGGAAGAGTCTGGATCCTCATGTCAAAGTGTATTTGGTTAGAAATAAGCATAATAATGTATTAATGGCAAATGGCAAAATAATAGAGAGATGTTATTTGTAATCTGTAAATAGATAGATAGATAGATAGATAGATAGATAGATAGATAGATAGATA
>JANRMT010062856.1:44114101-44126046 GCA_026402145.1 Polypterus bichir lapradei
ATAGATAGATAGATAGATAGATAGATAGATAGATAGATAGATAGATAGATACTTTATTAATCCCAAGGGGAAATTCACAAAATGTCAGTCTCTGTAGGGTTTTGCTATCAGTCAAATACTTGGTAGTACTTAGTACTTTTCTTTAACCTCTCCATCACTGTTATAAAAGTAGCACTGCAGTCCATCTTACTCTGCATCAATACTCCATTTGAGCCACCTGCATTCTATAAAGATAGCACATTCTGAACTAGAGCAACCTATTGACTCTCCTGAGGAACAGAAGTAGAAACATTGTAATAAATCTCTGGAACACAAACATTGCAGGTTGCATAACCCAGAATTGAAATCAAAGAAAACCCCAAACCTGAACTTCTGTAGATCCTAACAGGAATATTGAGAGAAGAAAGATAATGATAATGTAGGCCACATTTCTTCATTCAGCATGAAAATAACAATTCCTCTCCAGCACAGGAAATATACTTGTTGATGTCTAAGCCTATTCATTAAGCAGTGAAATGTTAACTTCAGGATCTCATGAACGGTGGCTAGTTAACACAGTCCAGATCGTAAAACTTTACAGTAGTAGTCTGAATAAGGAAGAGAGATTAAAGTTTGAGGTTTAGCTTTGATTACTGAAACATAAAAAATAAATCAGTACCAGATTTCTGTTCAATTCCCAGGGTGCAAAAAAATGCTTGATTCTTTTGACAACTACTAGCTTTCACTTCTCAATCAAATGAAGACTTACTACATGGATTTATCAATGCAGAGGGTCAGCCTGTAAATATACTCCTCACTCATTGAGGGGGTCATATAGACTTTGAGGGGAGTCCATCTCCTAGTAATGTGCAACAGAAACAGAAGATTTCATCTTAGAACAGTAGCGATGTTATTTGCCAGCAGGAAAGTGCGGTCAGGGGAGGCATCATGAAAAGTGAAAAAAAACTAATCATTTGTCCACTGGTCTGTGCTTTAAATTTGTTTTCTGTATGATTCCAATAATATTGATCATTTTTATAGTCAAAATCACTGAATTTGCTCATTTCCTGTTCAAATAAAATGGGAAGGAAGAAATGCGAGGTGTGGCAGCGACGAGCCGAGCCTCGGACTACGCTATACCTCTCACACTGGGTTTATGCATGCGATTGGCACATGCATGTTGCTGTCTCTCTGCATGTTGCCAATATAATGTTTGCAGACACATTGATTATACACTCTGACTTTTCACAATCTGGCTAATATCTTTAATGAATGTGTGTGACATATTTAGTCTTGCTGATCTGACATAAAACCGCAGTGAAAAGGCACAAGGTGAGGCAGACAGTACCATGCTTCACTGAAGGGGGCGGATATGAGCCCAACAGGTGATTGTTGCTCCTATTCTTCTATGCAGATGCTCTAGGTGCCAATAAGTTAGCGATATCAGAAAGTCAAGTGCACTGCAGCGGTCCGTTTATTTTTATTTTTTGTTCCGACTGACTGCCAAAATGGAAGATTATACTGTATACCTAAGCTTAAACATTTCTCAAAATTGGACTTTCACTCAGAACAGGAAGTGATAATTAACGGAAGACCAATACTGGACTTAAAAGTTTGTTGAATGCATGAGACAGAAGTTTGATGCATTCTATGAGCAATTTCAGCTGAAATGCACCACACTTGGCCTGACAGATAGTGGAAGCAAACAGTCTTTCAGAGATAAGAGAAAATGAATGTTTTTTGACATTCTGGACAACATCAGTGTTCATATGAAAGCTAAGTTTGATCATCATGATTTAGGTGAGCTAGCTTTCCTTGGTTTGGTTGATTGTACAAAATTTTATGAAATGTTACAACATTTTGATGACACCAAACTATAGAGCCTGTCAAAATATGCAAGGTTCTTTGACTTTGTTAGTCTAAAGACTGATCTCATTGGGCTGCAGCTCACAAACAGTAAGGAATGAATGTAAATCTCCTGGACAGCTTCTCAGCTTTTTGGTCCAGAAGGATCTGATGCAGACTGTTCCTGAGATGACAAAGTTACTTCAGCAGGTGCTCACTGTACCAGCTACAACGGCGTCCATAGAAAGGTCATTCTCTGCATTGAAAAGACTGAAAACATATGGTCGGGATAGGACATATGTAATATGACTTCCCTCCTTGGCAGTAATCTCCATTGAGGTGGAGAGACTTTTAAAACTAAAGAAAAATTAGGAGCACTTTTACTTGAAAATGACTGAGATTTTCGTGGACAAGGATAGGCACATCGACTTCATTTACAAATAAAGGTAAGACCATAAATGGTTTTCAACTATAAAAAACATGGGAGCAGACTAAGAAAAAAACAATCCAATATTTAAACACTAAAGTTTGACTTCTTTTGTTGAACAGTCCATATTAAAATTGATTAAAGCATCAGAATTAAAAGCTTTTAAAAACAACTAAATATTCAATCAAGGTCAACATTGAAATCATTTTTTTTTTGTATTCCACTCTATACTTAAATTTGTATTGAATGAGTATGAATTGTGTATTTGCAACAGCAAATTTAGAACACATGGAGGATGCACAGCAAATGCGCTCTCTCTCGTCACTCTAAATGAAACATTCTTTCTTAGCCAAATATGCACCTTACCTACAGTATGTGTGTGTAAAGAATGCTGACAAGACATGAAACATAACCAGTAGTCAATGTGCATGCTGCCAATTGAATAGCTACTCTTTTGGGTCCATTTGTAAATCTGACTCTGAAGGAGTCGGTGCCTCATCAGCCATGAACCTCACTGCACGCAGGGCCATCTTAACGCATGGACATGCTGGGCAGTTACCCAGGGGACCCACAAACATAGAGGCCCTATGCTAATCGATGTATATTGTGACTTTTGTAGGTAGGGGCCCCAGTGCACTGCTTTGCCCGGGGGCCTATAATGCTGTTAAGACATCCCTGGCCGCATGTAACTGTTTGCCAGTCACATTTGTATAGGAATCTGGTTAATAACCACCACTTCATAAAATCATAGAGAGGGAATTAAAACACTTCATAGATTAAAAAAAAGATTCCTGAAAAGAATTAGATATTTTAGAACAAGAAAAGGTTCCTGGAAAGAATAATTTTAGGAGAAGACCACGCTGTGATTGCTGTACTTTAGATTATTAAAACTAATGAAGCTTACTACAGTAAGTGAGCTGATGACACTATTCAATTTCCTTTACTATTATTGATTGTAAATCCTAAAGACATTCAGTTGTTGAGGCCCTGTAACTTTCTTAATGTCTATTTTCTAGACCTACAGCCTAAAACAGATCTGACATTTCCAAGACTTTTGGGTAATCCTCGCCAGTGATATTTCAGTTCTGATATTAATTGTAGTTTTAGTTTTTATTTTATTTATTTTATAAAATTAATTTTTATTTTTATTTCGTTCTAGTTTTCAGTGGAGTCAACAATTTAAATTTTTATTTAGTTCTGTGTTTAAAATTTTAGTTTTATTTTATTTAGTTCTGGCCTTTTTATATAATATTAGTACAATTTTAGGTTTTTTTTTTCAGCTGCATGACCACAAATGCTGGCCTACACATATTTCAATACAAGTTATGTTTCATTCAACAAAATACACTCACAGTTCATAATTATGTTAAACACAGCTTGACTATCAATGATCAAACACATTAAGTGGCCTAATGAGCATAGTCAGCAAGATCAAATGTTTCAACCCAACAAACCAGTCTGTTCAAGCATGTTGCTATTAAGCTTTAAACAAGCATGCATTTCAAGAGATTTGTTCATGTTGCAACAAAGTCTGTTACACAGATAGCAACACAGTCAAAATATTTGCTTGATGAACGCCTGAAATGCAGGTGCACAGATAAGGTCCTTGGCACTATGAGGGACACAAGCAAGACTGTACATTGATGATTTCTACTGCCAGTACTGAAGCAGTGATGTGCAGTGAGGTTCATGGCTGGTGAGGCACTGACTCCTTCAGAGTGAGATTTACAAATATATGAACCCAAAAGAGTAGCTTATTCACTATTCAATTGGCAGCATGCACATTGACTACTGGTTATGCTTCATATCTCATCAGCATTCTTTACACTACTCTTTTTTTTGCTACTCTTAGGATCAAGCTTAGGTCCAGCAAGTTACCACCTACTAGGAAAATTAGCATGGATTTGGCCAGACCCCAAGACCAGGCTGTTTCTAATGAGTCTGCACGCAGTTTGTGTAAGGAACTTGCAGATTTGGGTGCGACTACCGATCCTAATGTGATGTGGGAGACCTTCCGTGACAAGACCCTGAAGGTTGCCGAGGGTTGTGTTGGTGTTAACGGTGTTCCCAGTAGGTGATGCTTCATCTCACAGGGCACCCTGGATATCATTGAGAGGAGTCACAGCGCACGGCTCAATGGCAACTCTGGTTTGTACCGGGACCTGAGAAGGACAGCTACGAGGGCTCTGAGGGCAGATAAATAGGCGTTTGTTAAAGGAATCTGTGAGCAAGTGACACACCATCTGTGGTCTAGCGACCCACGTCCTGCTTACAGAGGAATCAAAGCATTACGCACATCTGAATCTGTTCCTCAGAGAGTCGCAGTCAGGGTGGCTGATGGTACAGTCCTTACGGATGACACTGCATTTGTGACCCACTGGGCTGGCTACTTTGAACAGTTGTTCAAAGCTGATCCTCCGGCTAGGACGTTGGATATCTCTGGGTCCACAGTTCTTGAGGCTGATCCTCCAGTTAGCTGTGAACCACCCAATCTTACTGAGATTGCACAGGTGGTGAACCAGCTGAGGGGAGGAAAGGTTTCAGGGATCTGTGGTATCCGGGATGAACTTCTCCAGGCTGGTGGTAAGGCTCACCTCCTGGCATTGCAAGCAATCTTTGCTTCCATTTGGGAGACTGGCATCATCCCAATTGACTGGAAAATGGGACTTGTCGTCTCTATCAAGAAAGAGAAGGGTGATCGCCTGGATTGTGGAAACTACAGGGGGATAACACTGCTTTCGGTGCCGGGTAAGGTCCTTGCTAGGGTCGTCCTCAATAGGATCCGTGATCACTTGCTCACCTACCAGTGATTGGAACAGTCTGGTTTTACGCCTAAGAAGTCTACCATCGACCGCATCCTGGCACTGAGGGCTCTCATGGAGCGGAAACGTGAATATCAGCAGAGTTTATTTGCAGCCTTTGTCGATTTTCATAAAGTGTTCGACCCAGTTGATCCATCTGCCCTGTGGGACATCCAGAGGGTTCGTGGGATACCCTCGAAGTTGCTAGATATCATGGCCGGCCTATACACTGGTACTATGAGTGCTGTGCAGAGTGGAGGGAGAACCTCTGTGTTTTTCCCAGTTGATTCTGGGGATCATCAGGGGTGTGTTCTTGCTCCTACTCTGTTCAATGCTTGTATGGACTAGGTGTTGGGCAAGGTTGTGGGGTCCAGTGGCTGTGGGGCATCTATTGGTAAAGAAAGATTCACGGATCTTGACTTTGCTGATGATGCTGTGATCTTCACGAATTCAATAGAGACTCTGATCGGGGCACTCGAGAGACTGAGCGAGGAGTCTGAGTGTCTGGGCTTGCGAGTGTCCTGGATAAAAACCAAGATCCAGGTCTTTAATGACCTCTTAGGCACAGCCATCAGCAGTGTGTCTGTCCGCGGAGAGAGTGTCAACCTTGTTGAGAGGTTTACTTACCTTGGCAGTGACATTCATGTCTCTGGTGACTCTGCCTGTGAAGTCAGTAGACAGATTGGGAGAGCATGGGGGGTCATGAGGTCGCTGGAAAGGGGTGTGTGGCTCTCAAAGTATCTATCAAAAAGGATGAAGGTCCAAGTCTTTAGAGTCCTGGTGCTTCCTGTCTTGCTATATGGTTGTGAGAGATGGACACTATCCAGTGACCTGAGATGAAGACTGAACTCCTTTGGTAATGTGTCTCTCTGGAAAATCCTTGGGTACCATTGGTTTGACTTTGTGCAGAATGAGCGGTTGCTCATGGAGTCCCGAATGAGGCACATTACCTGCATTGTGAGGGAGCTTCAGTTACGGCACTATGGCTATGTGGCGCATTTCCCCGAGGGTGATCCAGCTTGTAAGATCCTCATTGTTGGAGACCCGAGTGGCTGGACTAGACCAAGGGGTTGCCCACGTAACACCTGGCTGCGGCAGATAGTGGGTCATTTCCGGAGGGTGGGAGTGGATTGCGTGTCTGCTTGGCGGGTTGCCAACCGGGATCCTGAGTTGTTTCGTCGTGTAGTGGGTGCGGTAACGCATTGTACCAGTGCATACTTCCCAACTTGACTTGACTTGATTCTTTACACACACATACTGTAGGTAAGGTACATATTTGGCTAAGAAAGAATGTTAAATTTATAGCGACGAGAGAGCGCGGAGAGAGCGCATTTGCTCTGTACCCTTCATGTGTTCTAAATTTGCTATTGCAATTTCACAATTCATACTCATTCAATACAAATTAAAGTATGAAGTTATTTACAAAAAAATGGCTTTCAATTTTGACCTTAATTGAAATATTTAGTTGTTTTTAAAAGCTTTTATTTCTGTTGCTTTAATCAGAGTTTTCAACAAAAGGATGACAAGAAAACAAATATTTTATTTAATGTCAAAATCTAGTCTTTAAATATTGGATTTTTTTTTCTTAGTCTGATCCCATTTTTTATAAAATTGAAAACTATTACCTGTATTTTTAAATGAATTCCATGTGCCTATCTTTCACCATGAAAATCTCCGTCACTTTCTTGTAAAAGTCCTCCTCATCTTCCATTTTAGCAGTCAGTTTGAAGAAAAAGTAAACGGACGGCTGCAGTGCACTTGACTTTCTGATAACGCTAACTTATTGGAGCCCAAAGCCTCTGCGTAGAAGAACAGCAGCAACAACCACCTGTTGGGTTCACATACAGCCCTTCAGTGTGGCACGGTACTGTCTGCCTCACCTTGTGTCTTTTCACTGCGGTTTTATGTCCGATCAGCAAGACTGAAAATGTCACACACATTCATTAAAGATATTAGCCAGACTGTAGAAAGTCAGGGTGTAAAATAAACGTGTCTGTAAATATTATATTGGCGACACACAGAGAGACAGCAACAAGCACTCACCAAATGCCTGCATCAGCCCAGTGTGTGAGGGATAGCGTAGTCCGAAATGAGGCTCAGCTCATCACTACTGCACCTCACGTTTCTTCCCTGTAATTGATCAGGAATTCAGTGATTTTGACTATAAATATGATCAAAATTATTGGAATCATACAGAAAACAAATATTTAGCACAGTCCAGTGGAAAAGTGAATTTTATGTTATGATTATTTGTTTTGTTTTTTTTTTCCCTTTTCATGCCTCCCCTGATCGCACATCCCTGTATTGAAGTACAGTGTGGTGCCAGAGAAGTGCTGCACTTCCACTAAGTACTGATCCAGCTGGTCCTGCACTGAAACTCCAAGACTCTTTTCTTCTTCTCACACACTACATTAGCTTTTATTATCATCTGCGCTGTAAAGTATTTCCACACATTACTTTCTGGCTTTCTACCCGCAAACATCTGTGCAAAACTCGCCATTTTCAAACACAGGTGCTTACTGCTTCAACCTGATGAGCCAAATGTGCTCAACAAACAAACAATGGTCCTTACAAACAACGTGACTATAGTAAGTCCAAGGTACAAGATCACTGCATAGTAAACAGCTCAACGTAACTGAACGTTCAGGGCGACTGAACCGGATTGAATGAAAATACTGTTGCCGTTTTTTTTTTGTTTTTACTCAATTTTTGTTGTCCTTTTAGTTCATTCACATATCACTATTTTTTTTTTTTTTTTATTGAGGATTAGTTTCTCTGTTTGCCTTAATTTCAGTTCTTGTTCTTGCAAAACAAAAAAACAATATTTTAGTACTAGTTCTCATTTTCGTTATGAAAATATCACTGATCCTGACTTTGTGCAGCTTTACACATCACAGAAGTGCTGTCCCATAATGAAAACAAGAGGGCAAGATGATGATAATTAATAATAGCTTCAGGACAATTATATTCCAAGGACAAACTGGAATTCTTGAGTTCAAGTGGATAATTTTGTGTGTGCTTTTACTATGCTCCTAAGCTTTTTTTTGTGCTGGTGATATATCACTCATTTAAAATATTGTAGAAAAAATATAACGCTACAGGTCATGGGTGGATAGCTCATTGGTTGAATAGCTAATGCTGATGCTGATTGTCTCTCCTGAGTGTTAATATGGTTGAAATCCATAGGAGTATTCAGAGGTAATCAGTCGATGTGTTAGTGTCCCCTGCAGGGGGCTTATGCTCCCTGAGAATATATGTTATTTTAGAAATTGCAGCTTTACTAAACCAAATATATACATCGTAAATACCCATATATAGGATGCATAAGTTCTTAAGAAGTAGGCCTAAAAACCCAGGTGTGCCTTATACATGGATACAGTGGAACCTCAGTTCTCGAACGTCTCGGTACATGTACAAATCGATTTACGACCAAAAAAGTTCGCCAAACTTTTGCCTTGGTTCACGACCACACGCTCGTTATACGAACAAACCAGTTTCCCTTTCTCTTTGTACATGTTCATTCTCTCCCTGTGCATTTCCTGTGCAGCGAGCAAGAGAGAGAGAGTGGACACACACACACAGAGCGCGAGAGAGAGACACACACACAGGCGCGGGAGAAAGAGAGAGAGGCACACACACACACACAGGCGTGTGGCGAGAGAGAGGCACACACACAAGAGAGAGGCACACACACATAGGCGCACGTGCTAGAGAGAGGCACACACAGGCGCTCCAGGCTCGCGAATGAGAGACACGCACACACGAAAGAGTGAGCAAGAGAGGGAGGGCTGGACGCATAAGGTAGAAAAGGCTTGTTTTTGTTTTCAGTTCTGTTTACAGCGATCGGTTCATAGCCTGCATTGTGGCAATGTTACTTTTTTTGGTGGTTTATTAAATTATGGATTTTTCAAATATTCATTTTTTCCTGTGCTTAAAACTCATTAAAAAAAATGTTTTAGCGAGCGGTTCGTAGCGCTATAGCTCAAACTCTTGCAGTGTTACTTTTTTCTGTTCAAGGTTTTCTCAGTGTTATTCAATGTTTTTACATTTAGTTTACTATTACACTGTGCATTCTACCGGGGTATGCCTCAGTCTGCGCGCAATTAGCCGTCGCCCCCGCACTAGCATTTCAAACCATTTCAAATTAAAGTATTTTTCAGGTGTAGCGTCGCTAATAATGTATCGATTTTGGAGAATGACACGGCGTTTGAAAGCTCATTTTACAATACATCCACCTGTATGCCTTATTGTAACGTTTGGAAATTGTTTAATTTTGAATTTTCACGTCACTGATACGTCGTTTTCACCGTCTAGTATGTTTCTCGCTCTTTGTTGTTGTTCAGAGAGACTCCAGCCTAACACAAACGTATGGATACAATCACTGGCGCTGGCGGCAGCAGCTTTTAATTAGTAACTCAAAATCAGGATGCGTCCTATAAACAGGTACACAGGTTTTTCCATGGTTTTTAGGGTCAAAAATCCACTGCAGCCTATACTGTACAATATTGTCCTATAATACTAAGATGAAGAAATAAAAAATAACACTAATGAAAGGATACACTTTGTGTCAGCCGATATTAAAAGAAGCTCAAAATAAAAAAGGTTGATACAGTTGTGGGCTTCCTGCCAGTCAGCTGTGTCCACTTTGAGAGTGCGGGAGGCTTTTTCCTAGGTATGGCAGGAGCGATGTCTTCCATTTGGCTTTAGGTGAGCTTCCATTTTCAGTGCAGTCAATAGTTTCAAAATGACGTGTAATTTTCAGACATGGGAAAGAATCAATCTTTTGTTAGGACAGTTCAATTTTAAATACCACACAGTAACTGCTGACCATACATTGACTGTCTCCAAACAAGGGGTACACCAGCTCTCCTTTAAAAGCCTGCTTTAGGCTGCTTCATTTGTTTGTTGTTATCCTTGTCATCTTGCGTACATAGATAGATAGATAGATAGATAGATAGATAGATACTTTATTAATCCCAAGGGGAAATTCACATTTAATCCCAAGGGGAAATTCACATTGCTTAAATGCTTCAGCTATGTCTGTTCATGGCATCAGTTACCCATAAGACAAAAATGTAAATACATAAAATAATGTGAAATTGACCATGTAGATCTCAGTGGCACACTTTAAAACTTTGGCTACAGTTAGTACCTTTATGACAAGAGTGCCTGTTGATCTCATTAAGATGGGGAGCAAATTCAGCAGTCCAACTGCCATATCAAAGGCCAACTGTTTTCTACATAGCAAGAGGAGAAATAAACCAAAGCTTTGAAAGAGCCCTAGCATTTAAAACCTGCCATTTGCCTCAAAAGCAGAGCTGTCACGATTACTGTCTGGGGTTATGGAAAAATGAATTGTTATAAAAACTACCATTAGCTATGCTTATTTAATATTTATCTATAATTACTGTTAGTTTTTGTTCACATCATCACAACACAGCTCAAATACCCATCTTGTTATTAGCAATAGTCTTACATTGCTACCATGTGGTCTTATATGATCGTGTGTATTACATTATAACACAATTTATATTTAAGTAGGCGACACAAATCTCAAAACATCTAGTCAAATTAAAAAAAAATATATATATTACTTTTTGTCTTCGTTTTTCTATTATAGAGCGAAGCAAAAGTGTTTTTATTAGCATCTCTTCTTTGTTTTGTCTAAATTCACTTACAACCTTTTGTCTGGACTAGTGTACTTTTGCTTGCCATACAAACTTGTTTCCACCTCCTCCGATTTGTTAGTTCTCCCCATCCTGGAAACTGTTTCATTTTCTGTGTCCATAACAAGAGCAAGGAGCATCAAGCAGCTTGATGTTGTATTTCCAGTCAAAGAGTAGAATAAGTATAATACAGGACAACACTATGTACCGCACCATAAGCTTGAAGAATGAACAACTATGTCTGTACAAGAAGTACCATGCAATAATAAATAGGAAATGTTTAATATGTACTGACAACTAAGTGTGAGAGTGTTGGGAAGAGGATGCCAAATTCCAAATGCCACTACCCACCATAACCTTCTTCTGGAAATGGTGACCATTGGCTTTCTGTAAGTTTCAGGGTATGTGTGCATAAAAAGTTTGGTTGGAAGAAAGTGCTCAAAAACATAAATGTCTCATATTACACAACTGAATACTCTATTGTCCCTTACAGAGTTACTTCTCTTCTCCTCACCAGCAGCAGACTGGCTCCCTGTTGCACAGAAGCAAATTAAACTTGTGCTCCATAGAAAGGAGGCTTTCCACAGATGGGGAATCTCACTGGAGCCCACTAAAAACTACAATACAATACAATTTATTTTTGTATAGCCCAAAATCACACAGGAAGTGCCACAATGGGCTTTAACAGGCCCTGCCTCTTGACAGCCCCCCAGCCTTGACTCTCTGAGAAGACAAGGAAAAACTCCCAAAAAACCTTGTAGGGAAAAAATGGAAAAAACCTTGGGAAAGGCAGTTCAAAGAGAGACCCCTTTCCAGGTAGGTTGGGCGTGCAGTGGGTGTCAAAAGAAGGGGGTCAATACAATACAATACACAGAACAGAACAAATCCTTAATACAGCATAAAAATAAAAATTTTAGAAGTACAGAGCAGAATTTAACAGTAGATGATATCACATAAGAAGATTTGGATACGAGGTGTGGCAGAAAAGTAATGAGACTGATTTTTTATTTACCAAAGTTTTTATTTTTTTCAAACATCAATGTTATCCCCTTCAAAGTAGTTCCCTTGGGCAGCTACACACCGATGGAGACGTTGTTCCCACTGTTGGCAGCAGCGCTGGAAGTCTTCAACCGGTATGGTCTTCAGCATGTCCGTTACCCTCTTTTGGATGTTTTCTAAAGTCCCGAAATGACGTCCTTTGAGGACATTTTTCAGTTTAGGAAAAAG
>JANRMT010062856.1:44131046-44171046 GCA_026402145.1 Polypterus bichir lapradei
AAACAAATAAATAATATGTATTCAAATTGCATATTAGGTGGCACTTTCATGAAAAAGTCACACTTCAACCAAGACAGTCAGAATTTTTTTCTTTTTTGGCTTCCATTCACATTGGGAGATGTGTACAGAAATTTAGAAACTATGAGTACAGTAAATATTAACCTATGACTTTAATATCATTGCTTTGAAAAGTTTGCATGAGTTTTAATGTTTTTGCTTAACATTTTGCATAAATACATTTTTAACAACATAGTGTGATTGATTTCTTGACTTTCTACCTAAACAAAATTGAATGAGGCTGTCTCCATTTAGAGCAATCGCATGGTCTCTTCTCTATGCAGATAGGTTTGCATTCTTCTTTCTTCAATGACAGCCATTTTTCAAAGTCTCTAGCTGCTGATGCTGAGTTCATAAATCACCATATTTTGGGAGTCACTATATAGTAAATCTCGCTATCTGCAGATTTGCTTATCCACTATTATAAAAGTATAACATATTTTGGGAAGCTGTTGTCATCTAGTATCACTTTGTGACCATGCACAACAGAAAAACAATTCAGAAAGGCCTATCGACACGAAAGATTGAGCATTAACAAGCCTATGATGGATGACCTTGTATTTAAAGGGCTGCACATGCTCTAGACTGAATGGATCAACATGTGTGTGCTATTGAACCTCGTTCGTGATTGTGACTGGGACTTGCCATTGCTCCCCATGAACAAGGAATTCCCAGTAAAGAGCTGGTCATACGTTTGCACTGATTAAGTACCTGAACTTTGAATACACCATGCATTAATATTACCAATTGGATGGTTTAGTAAGGTCTTGTATCTGCCCAGGTGTAGTTGCTCTGCCTCTGGCCGAACATGAACAAACTTGACCATTGAGGAAATAAAAGTCAAAATAAAGTTTCTGTAGGTGAACCTGTGGAAGAATCATTACTAGGCCTTACTGAGCAGAGAGGCTGATGCATCTGCCTGACCTTGTCTCCTCCTTCTGGCCCTCCCAATGATTCAGCATCCCATCTAACCGCTCAAACCCCTTGATGGATGGAACAGTCGCAATGCATTCCCTCCATCCGTTCAGTGACAGGGTACAAGGTATGTACCCGTCTGCCTCAGTGACACAGTTTAATTAAATCGCTCTCATGGTTTCTGTTGTGTCTTCACGTTCGGTCCATAAATCGCAACAGATACAATACATTTTATAGTAAGCAAGCTCACTAATGACCATCCCAATGCCTTTATCACAGTTTCTGGGGGCTTTAACCATGATTCACTTTCCTCCATTGTACACTGTACAAGGGAAAAAAAAGCCCCAGGACTTGTTTTATGCCAAGTCAAAGACCCATATAATTCCGTTGCTATACCACTCTTATGACGATTGGATCATAATTTGCTACAGCTCATACATGCATATAAACCCATTGTCCAGAGAGCTAATGAACTGAACTGAACCAGTTCTTCAGCAGGTTTGGCTTATTCTTGTCAGTGCAGCCCTCCCCTAACACTGCTAGTCTCTGTGCGCAAGCTGAGGAGGTTCTAGAATCCCATCTGCACCCTGCACAACCTTTCCTTACAATTACATCACACTGGTGGTCTTCAGCCCCAAAACACTTCCTGGATCTTCATATTTGTTGATCAAGTTAGAAGAAAGCTGGAAAACTCTGTATAAATAAGTCTGCAGGGCCAGATGAATTCATCTCCTGGGTTCGAAAAATATATTCCAAGCCAGCTCTGCGGAGTCATTCAGCATGTGTTCTCCCTTTCTCTGAATTTGCTGTAGGTTCTCCAGCTGTGGAGGACATTTTTGGGGTCCAAGTACTAAAGAAAAGACATTCCAGCGATCTTGAGGATTTTGAACCAGTTGCTCTTTCTTCATGTATCTTGAAGCCTTTTGAGAGGCTGGTCCTAAAACAGCTAAGATCCCTGGTTTCAGAACATCTGGCTCCTATGCAGTTTGCCTATTAGGCACATATATGTGTGGAGGATCATCTCATCTACATGCTCCACAGAGTCTGCTCCCACTTGAACAAAGCTGATACAACTGTTAGGATAATGTTCTTAGGTTTTTTCCATTGCCTTTAACAGAATTCTGCCTCATCGACTGGGGAAAAAGCTCAAGGCTAAAAATCTTGATGCCCACGCAATTTCCTGGATCATAAACTACCTGGCCAACAGACCGCAGTTTATGAGGCTGACGTGGACATGATGCAGAGGTACAGGTACCTGGATGTTCACATAAAATGCAAACTGAACTGGTCTGTCTGCACAGTGGTGCTGTACAATTAGGGCTAGAACAGACTGCACTTCATAAGGAGCCTCAGGTATTTGATGTAGGCAGCAAGCTGCTGCACATACTCTATCAGTCCATAGTAGCCAGTGCAATGTTCTATGCTGCAGTCTCCTAGGGAAGCAACTTGAACTCAAAAGATGCCCTGGACACAGTGGAAGTTGTTGTGGAAAAGAAGGCAGTGGCAAAACTGGGATGTCATCTTGAAATATTCCCTTAGGGATGGAGCAGTTTTAGCATCAGGTTCCTTCCACCATGGAGTGCTAAGTATTGCCTTTGGGAATCTTTTCTCCCATTGCCCTCAAGAAAATCAGTGCTTCCTCCAGACGTACTCCAAGTTCATTTTGAAATTTCTGAACAGTATACATTTATTAATTTTTGATTGGCTGTATTATTTGTCCTGTGAGTCTGTATTCTTGATTTTTGTGCTTCTGCTGCTGTATGCATCAGAATTTCTCCTTGGGATTAATAAAGTTTTAATCTTATATAATAATATTCTTTGTGTTCTATGCATTTTATGCTGTTTTTCAGATAATCGTGCTATGCTTAAACAATGATAATAAATCCTAGTGCTAATGAAAGTGCTCCTAAGTGCTTATGAATTGTGGTGAACCTAGCTGATTTTCGGTATGTTAAATTATGGGGATGAAGGAAACGGGCAGCAAAAATGTAGAGTGAATAGGAATAGGAACTTAACCCCATTTGTCCCATAATGGTTTAGTAGCCACGGTTTCTGTTTCCGCTGGTTTTTCAGGAACATATAAGCTGCAGATAAGGAAAAATAAAGTATGGATATATTTGAGCCCAGGAATGCTTCTTTGGACAATCCATTAATTATTTTTTTAAAGAAGTAAACCTGGAAACTGATCCTTCAGATGTCATATCAAGAGGGGCAGAGAATGCAGGAAGTAGTGATGAGCAAAACAAGTACATTTTGATTCATATACAGTTTGTTAAAACTGACACTAAAATACATTTTTGCAGGTAGTTTTATAGTTCTACAATTCAATAAAAATATGTTTTGGGGGCTTTAAAGGCTTTTTGAAGTGGAAACCAAGAAATATTGTCCCCTAAAGTCTCACTTACACCTTTTGTATTTACATGTGTTCGTTTCTGCTGCTTCGTGAAGCTTGTAATCCACAACATCCTAGTCAAATCAATTCTGTTCATGCCTTTTGTTCACATTGCCACAAAGAAGTGTGGTGCATTTTCTAAAATTGTGATATGCTACATATTTTCTTCACGAAAACATGGCAAAAGCTGATATTGTTCACATAACTTCTTCCCCTCCTTCCATCATTACCCTTTCCTATTTGTTGATTCTTGCGGAATTAGCCTTTTACACAATCTGCCTATATAGTTTCCTCTTTAAAATTATATAAGTATACATTAGCCTCCACATAATCCATTGCTGACATGTTTTCCTCACAGATACGCCTCGACCAGAAAAGGTGAATCAGGTACACTTCTATTGCCTGTCTTGGATGTTGGGAGCTCATGATTTTTCTTTATTCTTTATACCAGTGGTTCTCAATCTGTGGGTGCGAAGTAACAAAGAGAAGGGCGCGAAGATGTGAAAAAAAGAAAACAAGAATCGAAAATATGAAAAATACATCTATTGAAACCAAAACAAATTAACTTAAACTACATTCTGATACTAGAAAAATAGAGTTAGATAAATGTCGATAAAAGTTAAGTAGGTATAATAAAATATGCATCTATGATATATCATTAATTAAAAAAGAACAAATTGGTATTAGTGGGTTCCTTTCAAAAAAACATTAGGGGGTGTGATTAAAACTGTTATGAAAACTCGGGCCACAAATACTTAAAGGTTTAGAAACGCTGCTTTATACTATTACCAGATTAATTAATGCTAGCTACCACTCTTCAAAAATGATGCAGTTTTACTGTCCCTAATTTCCAAAAGTAATGATAACGAGTTTCCTTCTGGTAGAAGTCCAAGTATACTGGTGTGAGAGTAAAACTCTTGTTCTTACCATGGTTAAGGTAATTTTTCAATTGTGACAACTGAATACAGGTTACTCTTTCTCATCAAAAATGAATGCATAAAACAAGTGCCCTGTTATAAATTCATTTAAGTGTACTATGACTTCACTAGTGCAACAGTGCCAACAGATGGATTTTCCTAACCTAAGGAAGTGCCCAAGCAGTCCATATTTCTGTATTTTGGTAAGATTACTGTTGCTGTACCACTTGAGCTAATTTGCCACATTATGACATTATGTTATCAACTTTCTATAAATTAATATAGCTTGCTTTTATATATTTATAAAATCAAGGAAACTGTCTTAATTATAATGAAAAAAAGAAATCCATTCATCTGTTAATATATCTAGTAATACACTTTGTCCAGTTCGTTCCTATGTTGAACCAAAACCTATCCTGGCAGCATAATGTGCAAGGTTGGAACCAACTTGGACAGTCTGCTCACCACACATGCCCACACTCTTACTGTGTCAGCCTAAAGTCATTAGTACATCCAACCTGTACATCATTGGGATATGAAAGTACAACAGCAGCACCTTGAGGACACGTCACCCGACATATTGATAATATGCAAACTCTGACTAAGCTGGGATTCAAACCTTGAGTGATGGTGGAGTGGAAAAGAAATGCTAAGAAGTGCACTGCCATGCCACCTTAGTTAAACAAATGTTCAATTAAAGATTTAAAATTATTATATACACCTTGCAGCATAGTGAGTAGCATTGCTGAATCATAGATCAAGTATCTTGGGTTTCAGTTCTATCCCCAGATATTGTCTATGTGGAGTCTGCAAATTCTTGTCATGTTTATATTTTCCACTGTTTATTCTGGCCTCCTCTCTGGTTTACTCCAAAAAGGCATGCTGGTTAGGTCACTGGGGTGATCTAAACAGCTCTATATGAGTGTAAATGTGGATGTATCCTTGAAGAGTATCTTTGAAGAAATATTTCAATACAGGAGAGGCAACAATAGTGTGAAATGTAAGCTTTTTTTTTCTAGTTCTGGAGAGATTGTTAAAAGAAAAGCCATTTCAACTAATTTTTACCTTGTTTATTTCTCTATTTTTTGAACTACTGTCAAATTGATCCCTGTGACAATGTGAGTATCGGTGTATGGGTGAGGGAATCCTATGTTGGCTTTCTGGAGATGTTTCTTGCCTTCTGGCCAGTGCCACCAGGATAGGCTCCAGCCTCTCCTAACTCTGAAATAAATTAAGCAGGCTGAAAAATGTTATGTTGTGTTGTCATGTAATGCATTAAGCCTTTTTGTATTTTTTTTTCCAAACAAAACAAGCTTTTAGAAGACTGTGATGCATTATATGAAATATCTCTTATTTTGAAATTCCCAGTGGACACAACTATAAAATTGACTGTGTATGACTCAGGCCTCACACTAGGCTGCTGTAGGGAGTTGTGTTTCTGTTAATTTTCTTGGTAGTTATGTTTTCTGTGATGTGCTGTACAACATGTTTTGGAAATTAATATAGATATTGTAATATTATTATTCTTTTTTAAAGTTTTATGGTTCCCAGGACATAGCTGTGATCCATTCAAAATTCAGTAGTAGAAGATTAAGTACTAACTGGCAGTATTTGTAAAAATGAGATAAAAGCAGTCAGTGGTGGGAATTTCCTGAGTGGCATTCTGTGAGTATTATATTATAAGGGTGTCTTTCTGCATTGTCTTTTTTGCTCTTGAAGTTTTATCAGTATTTATAAATTATGTATATAAATTTTAAAGGCATGGTTACAAATAAATAATTATCCATCCATCATCCAACCCGCTATATCCTAATACAGGGTCACGGGAGTCTGCTGGAGCCAATCCCAGCAAACACAAGGCAGGAAGCAAATCCCGGGCAGGGCGCCAGCCCACTGCAGGGCACACACACTAGGGACAATTTAGAATCGCCAATGCACCTAACCTGCATGTCCTTGGACTGTGGGAGGAAACCGGAGTACCTGGAGGAAACTCATGCAGACACGGGGAGAACATGCAAACTCCACGCAGGAAGGACCCGGGAAGTGAACCCAGGTCTCCTTACTGCGAGGCAACAACGCTACCCACTGCACCACCGTGCCGCCATAAATAGTAATAGCTTAAAAAATTGACAGGTTACATGACACTCCCTGGTCAGCAACTTAGGAAAAACCTACCATCTCCACAACAATGGGTAAGTGGATAAGTTCCCAGACAATGTAGCTATTAAGTGTGTATCCCCCTTTTCTAGTTAAAGGCTCATATTTTAGCACTGTGAAAATACTCATACATTTTGCTGCTGTTGGAGTTTCTCATTGTTGTTCAAGCAATCAACAAGGGAGAAGATGAAGTAATTAAGGATTATTCCAGTATATGAGATGCATCCATTTCTGGTGGTGGTTCACCTAGCTGAGTTGGATTTGAGAATATTAGAACATCTCATATCAATAGATTTGTGACGTTTCATCACATACCTGCTCTATGTTTAGCTCATTACTGTTTTTACTTATCTGTAATTGAAATTCAAAAACAAAATCACAGAGATGTTTGTGGGAAGGCTCAATGAAAACCTAAACCAAAATATGCAAAGGTAGAATATATCCTGAGATGTTTAAAAAGCTTAGTAAAAAAGAAACTTTTCAATGTTCCGGTGCTTATATTTTTAAGTGTGCTGCATATACTATATATCCACCATTCCAAAAGTGATTACCTCAGACCTGTAATGATATGAATACTAGGTTATGTGCATGCAACTGCTTGTGTACAGACCCTAATAGACACACACAGAGTGGCAAAATATTGTTTTATTTTACATATGGGAACAACCCAATACAAAAATGTTGAACTTGATTTATCCCCAGGAGGAAATTCGGCTTTTTACAAAAGCTCCAATAAATATATACACAAGAAGGACCAAAAAAAAAAAAACTCCAAAGAAAGACTTTAATGACTTGACAGAGTCACAGTGAGGCATTATGCAGGCATATTGATATTGGCCGAATAATTCATTGGCTTAAACTCCTCAGTGTTAGTGTGTCAGCATTTTTCATAATGGCAATCATGTTTTGTTTTCATTCTCTCCTTTGCTATGACATTTAAGGGGTCCAGAGTGCATCATATAACTCTGACTCAGCTTTTCCTTTTAATTAGCCCATCAATGAAAAAAATAGACCTTCATTTATACCAATATAGACTGACATGACTAAGTATAATCCATCCATCCATTATCCAACCCACTATATCCTAATACAGGGTCACGGGAATCTGCTGGAGCCAATCCCAGCGCAAGGCAGAAACAAATCCCCGGGCAGGGCGCAAGCCCACTGCAGGACACACCCACACACCCACACACCAAGCACACACTAGGGACAATTTAGGATCGCCAATGCACCTAACCTGCATGTCTTTGGGCTGTGTGAGGAAACTGTAGTTTCTCTCTTATTAATCAGGAACAACATTTCACCATTCATGTCGTTAGATCTTACAAGGTTTCATTCATTTAAAGAAAGCACTGTCAACATACCATTAGTTTAAAAAACAAGACATAAGACACTTTCCTAGGCACATTATTTTTGGCAGGCCTAATTGTAATATTATTATTAAACTTGTGTTGTCATCTGTGAAGTAGATAACGTGCTGAAGTAGCAGCAAAAACAATTAAAGTCTCGTGGAATTTTCAGAATTGGGCAGGACCTGTGAAAATGCCGCATAATGCAGACTAGTGCAAACAGCTACTTGTGGGCAAGGGGAAAATTTTCTTTTAAATATGAAATGAACACTGACCCACAGAGAACACTACCTAAAAATGTATAGAGGCTTGCAATGGCACAGCATCACCATCTGGCAATGTGATGAAACAAGTAAAAAGGCAGATAAAATTCATGGTTATATTGTAAAAACAGTTGAATATAAAGAGTTCATAACTAATTGTTTCTGGTACATACATTTTTTTCTGTTGTAAAATAACTATTTTGTTTTAAGTTTTACATTTATTTAGTCAGATAATCATCCAGTATTCTTGCCAACAAGATAATCCCCTAATCCCCTTACTGTTCTGTTAATTGCTGGTTTAGCATACAATACAGACTTAAAGTGTGTTTCTTTGTTTTATTCCATATAACGCTCCAGAATTTGCCACACATGAAAAACCATAGAAGGCTTAGCTACCTAAAAACACTAAAGCAAACTAAATCTTGAATACATAAAAGCATAAGGCCTCACTACTATGTTTGCACCAATGTGTATTTCATTAGATCTGTCTTTATCTGTGCACCAGAGGGCAGTAATTAGAAGTAAGTAAAAGAAATATCAAAAAGGTAAGTACACACCTTTATCCATATTTACTATTGTATATATTTTATTTATTTCTCAATGCTGTTTATTGTAATAGAAGTCTAAGGAGGGCCTATCCTAGAAACACTTGACACAAGGCAGTAATAATCCTAATCCATTGCTTACT
Source organism: Polypterus bichir lapradei (assembly GCA_026402145.1). Classification (NCBI taxonomy): domain Eukaryota; kingdom Metazoa; phylum Chordata; class Cladistia; order Polypteriformes; family Polypteridae; genus Polypterus; species Polypterus bichir. The sequence goes on from JANRMT010062856.1 coordinate 44,139,785, forward strand.
CATACACTAGGCCAATTTAAGTGTCACCATTCTGCACATTGGTGGAGTGTTAGAAGAAACTAAAAAACTGTAGACAGAAGGAAAACATCCAAACACCAACAACAATTGTATTCCTGTATAGGCTAAAATTGCACAAGGAATGCATAAATGGGCTTTAACAGACACTGTTTTAGACAGCTCCCCAGTCTTCACACTCTAAGAAGACAAAGTAAAAATTCTAAAAAAAAAGGGATAAAAGGAATTCAGAGAGAGAGACCCCCTTCCAGATAGGTTGGGCATGCAATGTGTGCCAAAAAATGGGGTAAATACAATACACAAAACCAAACATAAATAATCATCTTCAAAAAGTTATATGGCCAATTTATTGTTGCCATCTCAGAAATACAATATAATAGTACAAAATACTTTGTTATTGCACAGTGCTCCTCAGCAAGTGCAGGTGCAGAGTGATGTGACAACTCTTATGGCAAAATGCAAGAATAAATTATACCACTCACTAAATAGAGAACGATCATAAGTAGAAACTGTAGGGCAATATGTCAGGGTAACAGGCAATTTATCTAATACAAAAATGATTTTGATTAAAATCTATGCACCTAACACAGATGATACAACTTTCTTCCAAAATGTATTTGCATCTACCCCTAATGTGAAGACTCACAAAATTATAATGGCTGAGACTTTGTGTTTTAAATCCAGACCTGGATAGATCCTCAGCTACAACGACAAAAACATCTATAGCTACAAAGAAAATTACATAGTTTGTAATGGATCATAACTTATCCAACCAAAGGAGGCTCTTTAATCCTAACCTTAGAGCATACTCCTTCTTCTCACCTGTTCATCATTATTACTCAAGAATTAATTTATTTTCTCATAGACAATAATTTTTTGCCCACTGTCAAATCTTGTAAGTACAACGCTATTGTTATCTCCGACCATGCCCCTCTGATCATGGAGCTTAAATTACTGCGACCTATACACTCATATCGTAGCTGGCATCTTAATTCCATGTCATTAGCTGATGAGAACTGTACAGAATTCATATCCAAGCAAATTGATTATTTTCTTGAGATAAATGCATCCTCAGAGGTTTCATCAGGTATACTCTGGGAACCTCTGAAGGCCTTTTTAAGACAGATTATTTCATAACTTTCTCTCAAAAATAAACTGGAAACCATGAAGGCATCTGAGTTAATCAGTGAAATTACCAGAATAGATCTAGAATACACCAGGTCTCCAAAAGAAGCATTCTCTAGGAAAAGACAGGTTTTGCAATCACAATTGAACATTTTGACTACTAAAGAAATGAAACAGCTTATCTTTAAATCATGACATCATTATTATGAATACATCGAAAAGCCCAATAAGATCTTAATAATAATAATACATTTTATTTATATAGCGCCTTTCGCATGCTCAAGGCACTTACAGAATATAAGAAAAACCAGCAGGGTATACAGTATATAGCATTGTACAAACCAAATAAATTAATAAAGAAGATTAAGACAGTAAATTCAGAGAAAAGCCTAACAGACAACATAATTGATGGTCTAGCACACACACACAGGTTACATGAGCATCTTGACAGAGAGGTAAACTGAGAGAAGGGGAATGAAGTCAAGGAGAGCTAAAAGCCTTCCTGAACAGATGAGTTTTGAGTTGTTTTTTAAAAGAATTCATGGAGTCAGCTGACCTGATTAATTTCGGTAGGTCATTCCAGAGTCTGGGCGCTATACAGCTGAAGGCCCTGTCACCCATGGAGTGAAGATTAGTGTGGGGCACAACAAGATTGCCAGAATCAGAGGACCTTAGTGGGCGGGCAGGCACATAGTGCTGGAGAAGGTCACTGATGTAGTTTGGCGCGAGGTTATTTAAGGTTATTTAATTTATTAATCTTAGCCCAACAAATCCACAAGCATTAAATCCATAATGCAATAACAGCAATTAACAAAACAGTTGAAGATAACATTATTGACCATAAAAATATAACTTACACATTTAGAGAGTACTATAAGTCCTTATATTCTTCTCAGTTTAAAGAATGTAAGACACAATCTAATGAGTTTCTTGATTCATTAGAAACACCACAGCTAGATACCCTTAGTGCTGTGAAACTGGATAAGCTCTTGACACTTTCAGAATTACCATATGCTATAAACTCACTTCAGAGTGGGAAATAAGCTGGCCCTGATGGCTACCCAGTGGAATTTTATAAAAAAAATCTCAAATAAGTTAGCTCCACTATTATTAGATGCACGTTTATAGAAGCTGACAAAAAATTTCTACCTCAAAGTTTTCACAAAGCAAAAATTACCATCTTTCCTAAGAAGAACAAGGACCTACTACAATGTGCATCATACAGACCAATCTCTCTTCTGAATAACGATTTTAAGATACTCTCCAAAGTTCTAGCCAAAGTTCTGTAATATCACAAGACCACACAGGAAGACACTTAACTTCTAACCTTCAATGTTTGTTTAATATAATGTATTCACCCATTATATCTAATGCCCCAGAGATCCTGTTATTTTTAGATGCAGATAAAGCATTTAATATTGTTGAATGGGGTTAAAATACTTTATACTAGTCCTCAGTTCGTATTAACAACATTGTTTCAGATAACTTCAAACTAGAATGAGGTACTTAACAAGGATGCCCCTTATCACCTTTGCTCTTTGCAATCGCCATTGAACCATTGACTTTTAAAACACACCTGAGATAAAGGACTTGAACAGATGCACTTGAATTTGAATTTGAAAAGCATTTGAAAAGATGCAGATGATATGGTACTTTATTGGACCAACAAAATTCTGGGCCAGCAGTCCTAATAGCATTAGCATATTTTCAAAAGATATTTGGACTTAAAATCAATTTGAATAAAAGTGTGCTTTTTCCAGTGAATTTTCTAGCACGTAATATCGAACTGGACACCTTCCCATTTATCTTAGCAGATCAGTTTAAATATCTAGGGGTAAATATTACAAGTAAATATAAAGCCCCTTTTCAACAAAATTTTGCTATCTGCATGGAAAAAATTAAACAAGATGTGAGTAGATGAAGATCCTCCACCTTACATTAGCAGGGAGAATCAACATTGTTAAGATGACCATCCTTCCTAAGCTTCTCTTTCTATTTCAAAGCGTCCCCATATAAATTAACAAATCATTTTTTAAGAAATTATACTCAATCATAACTTCATTTATTTGGAATTTGAAACATCCGTGTATCCAAAGGGTGACTCTACAATAACATAAAGCAAAGGGGACATGCAACTACCCAACTTTCAATTTTATTACTGGGCTGCAAATATACAAGATATAAAGACCAGGCACCTCATTTATAACACTGTGCGTAGAATTCACAATAATAACATGGTGTATGGACAAAAGTGGAAATATGCATAAATCTGTGCGTATGCCAGTTCCTCGCACTTCCCCTTTACCAATGCCAATGAGCGTGAAATTTAACAGACATGCACACACCTACAACCCCACCCCAAATCCTTTCAGACTTTTGCTTATTTTAATATGCAAATCAATATAAATATCACCTTCTGTTCAGTGTTTGGTTAAAAAATAATGGAAAAGGCAAGTGAAAAAAGAATAATTTCAGCAAATGTGATGTGGAGGCAAGAAAAAACATACCATTTGTTGGCTTACTCAGTGGTATAAGAAAAAAAGCATGGCAGAGATACTTGAAACTTCAAGTTCAGAAAGTCACACAGTACCTGAAGGAGAAATGAAGCAGTCAGATATCACAGTCAAAGGCTAGTCACAACCCACCGTCTGTTTATTCTGTTTCAGACAATATTACCAAAACTGAACCCGTGCGATGGTCAGGCGGTGATGATGATCCTCTGCAGAACATGTCTTCGGCTACTGGCTGCACACACACCTCTGCCTTGGAAACTGCTGCAAGGCCACCTGACTGTGTGCTGATGGACTATTCTGGAGTCACAAATTGCAATAGTGGATGCTGTAAGAGATGTTACCAATAAACTAAGTAATATAAGGGCTGTACTATGTGATATTGACCACAAATGAAATGAACTGGTTAAAAAATAAATGCTGCATCTAATTACCTGTTTTTACATTCAGCTGATTACATTCAAAATGAGTTGTAATGCTGTCCAATCTGGCTGATCATTCGGCAAGTCAGGGTCAGGTTCATCATAGCACATCTGTTCAGGTACATGCTTGCACACTGTGACACACTTTCTGTATACTATAGAGCAGTGTATTAATAGAGTGGAAATGATTTCTATTTACATAAGCAAATTCATTCTATGAAGGTGCCTTTATAGTGTAGTGATAGCATCGAGTGCCACAATGGACTGATTATCTGCTCTTTACTTTGAGGTGACTCGCTATCCTGAAAAGGACTGCTTGCCTTTTGCATTACTAATTGGAAGAAGCACCTGCCACTGTGCAGTTCTGCCATTTTTATAGGTTTTCTAGCTATATATGATGTAATGTCAGCGTATTGTTTTGGTGATCCCTGGCTGATGTAACTTGTCTGGTGTCGTTACAATAACAGTGTGCCTGCAGTTGACTGCTCTGATTACATTTTGAAAGCTGGACATTGCTGTGAATTGTGCTTAATGTTTGCCAGTTCATCCTCAGTGTAAAGAAATCTTATTTATCTGAATGACAAGCGGATAATACCATCCTATACAGCTGGCATGGTGCAACACAGTGATGATTGTGAAATACCGGATCAGTCAGCAAGTTCATGTTGAAAAGCTCCTGTGGCTGAAAACCCGAGGGTGGACAGAACCTGCAAAGGTATATTATTCCTTCTCTTTTCATTCTCCTCCACTCCTCCTCGGCAAGCTTCGTCTCCCTCCTCCTGACTCTGGCTCCCCAAGTACTGTCTGCTGGCTCCTTATATATGTTACCTGGAAGTGCTCCAGGTGCTTGATGACCTACTTCCGGCAGCACTTCCGGGTGTGGTGAAAGGATCGCCCATACGGGATTTGGAGCAGTTGTAGCAGTTGCGCCCGGATCCCAACATGGCTGCAAACTCCATCTTCCATGAAGCCCTGAGGCAGCCTGAGGCACCACTGCAACCCATGGGGGCTGCCATCTAGTGTCCATGGGTAGGTACTGTTCTGCCCACGCTTGCTCCCCTGGTCCTCTCAGCAAAGAAGCATCCTGGCCGGGCAAGGACCCCGGACGTCTATGACAGTGGCTTTACGCCAAGTTTAGTTTTTATACGCTTTGAAGTGAGTGTGGAAACTGGCGTATGCAACATTTTTATGCGTATACACCATTTATACATGAGGCCCCTGGACATTGACACAAACCAATGAATATCCATCGGCCTGGTCTGCAATAGAAATAAAATCAGGTTGTACTTCTTTATATTCCCTGCTGTGTACCCAAGTTAATATAAACTGCCATCATTACACTAAAAATCCAATTGCCCTTCATTCTCTCAGAATATGGAACCATTGCAGAACTTTAAGACAGAAAAGCTTTTATCTGTTGCAGCTCTACATAACAACCACCTTTTCCCTCCATCTCAAACATATACACTATTCAATGTCTGGAAAATGTCTGGGATTAAAACACTAGAAGCTTTGCTAAACAGAACCTACCCAATTTTTTTCACCTTCCACCTTGTTCTATTCCAGAAGAATTATTGATCAGTCTTGACTCAGAAAGCATCCCTACAATTTATAAAAATATTTTAAAGTCTCTTCCTTTCAAAGGCCCCAGAGTACATTATTGAAAGGATCTGCCACTTAATATTTTGGAAAAGGAGTGGAAAGCAGACACAGACAGAATACACTTGACCTCCATATGTGCAAAGCATTCAGTCATTCAACTTAGAATCTTTTTGTCACACACATTTAACTCATTTAAAATTGTCCAAAATGTTTCCAGGGCAAGATTCAACCTGTGAATGTTGCAATCTAGCTCCAGCCTCACTGGGCCACATATTCTGAGCATACACCAAATTAACAACCTTTTGGACAAAAATCTTTGCATGCCTATCAGACAGCCTTGGGGTCACAATCACTTCTAACCCATTAACAGCTGTGTTTGGTGTACTCCCAGATGGCCTTAAAGTGCAGAAGGTTCATTTACTAAACTATTAGCATGTAGACTTATCTTGCACAACTGGAAGAATCCCACCCCACCACTCCTAAGTCATTGGGTAATCAATGTTCTATGCTACTTGAAATTGGGAAAAAATCAAATTCTCACTTAGATGATTTGTTCAAAACTTTTTTAAAAATATGGCATGATCTAATCAATAACATTTTAGAATAAGCTTCCATTTCGGGAAAAATGAGTTCTTTTCTTGGTCCTTTTATAGAGTAGCTGCGGTTGTTGGCTCCTCTCTCTTGGGGGTTGAATTTTCTTTTGATTTGTTGAATTTAACTTGACTGTATGGAATTGTATCTGTTTCTTTTTTTTTCTTAATTTATTAATTTTATTGTAATCATTCCATACAAATAGATAAATTTTTACATAAAATAGGATTGAAAACAAATCAAACCCCACCCCTGAGAAAGAGAGCATGGCCAATGGAGTAATACTTAAAGCTTGTAAGCATACCTATATTGATGAGTTTAATAGGGCGATAGAGATGAATGGAGAAGAAAAAGAAATGCGGAGAGAATTACTCTTCTTACTCTAAAATATTATTGATTAGATACTGCCAGGTTTTGAAAAAGTTCTGTACAGATCCTCTAACTAAGAATTTGATTTTTTCCAATTTCAAATAGTATAAAACATCAGTTTTCCACTGACTTAAAAGAGGAGAGTTAGGATTCTTCCAATTTAGCAAAATAAGTCTGCGTGCCAAAAGTGTAGCGAATGCAATCACAGTTTGTTTGTCCTTCTCCACTTTAAACCCATCTGGAAGAACCCCAAACACAGCTGTTAATGGGTTAGGAGGGATTGTGACACCAAGGCTGTCTGAAAGGCACTTAAAAATTTTGGTCCAGAATGATGTTAATTTGGTGCAAGCCCAAAATATGTGACCCTGTGGGGCTGGAACTTGATTGCAGCGTTCGCAGGTTGGACCTTTCCCTGGAAACATTTTGGACAGTTTTAAGTGAGACAGATGTGCTCGATAAATAATTTTGAGCTGAATAATTGTATGTTTTGCGCATCAGGAGCTCGAGTGAATTCTCTGCATTGCTACCTTCCACTCCTTTTCTGATATATTGATTAAGAGATCTTTTTCCCATTGTCCTCTTGGATCTTTGAAAGGTAGGGACTGTAAAATAATTTTATATATTGCAGAAATGGTGTCTAAGTCCTCGAAATTGAGCAATATTTTTTCCAGCATCGAGGAGGAGGCGAGATGAGGAAAATCGAGCAGGTTCTGCTTAACAAAGTTCCTAATCTGCAGAGAGTGAAAGAAATGTGTAGTTGGAAAGTTAAATTTGGAATGTAATTGTTCATAGGATGCAAAGATGTTGTCTATATAAAGATCTCTAAGCAATTTAATCACAATTCTTTTCCAGATATTAATAACTGCATATGTTTGCGAGTTTTGAAAGAGGTGGTTCTCTGCAGAGGTGCCACAGATAAAAGATTCTCCTTCTTGAAATGCTTTCTGCATTGGTTCCATGTTCTGAGTGGGTGAAGCACAATTGGGTTATTAGGATATTGGTGATAACTTGCATTTATTGGGGCGCAAAGCAGGGAATATAAAGAAGTACTGCAGGATTTTACTTCTATTGTGGACCAAACCTGTGTATGTTCATCTATTTGTGTCCAGGTTTTTATAGCTTATATGTTTGCTGCTCAGTAATAAAACTGAAAGTTTGGTAGAGCCATGCCACCTTCTTCCTTTTGTCTTTGTAGGGTCGCTCTTTGGATACGTGGATATTTTGAGTTCCAAGTAAATGAGGTTATGGTTGAATCTAATTGCTTAAAAAATTATTTATTGATGTACTGTATATTGGAATGTTTTGAAATAAAAAAGAAGTTTAGGAAGGATATTCATCTTAACAATGTTAATTCTTCCAGCTAGAGTGAAATGAAGGGATGACCATCAATGCAAGTCTTGCTTAATTATTTCCATACAGATGGCGAAATGTTGTTGATAAAGAGCTTTATGTTTATTTGTAATATTTACCCCTAGGTATTTAAACTGATCTGCGATGATAAAAGGTAGGCTGTCCAATCTAATATTATATGCTTGAGAATTCACTGGGAAGAGTACACTTTTATTCAAATTAATTCTGAGACCAGAGATTTTTTGAAATTCTGTTAGTGCTGTTAAGACTGCAGGCACAGAATTTTCTGGGTCTGATATTATATATATCCATATCATCTGCATATAGAGAAATTTTCTTTTCCAGTCCTTCTCTGATAATTCCCTTTATCTGATATGCATTTCGACAGTGAACTGCCAGTGGTTCAATGGCGATTGCAAACAGCAGTGGTGACAAGGGGCATCCTTGTCTGGTACCATGTTCTGGTTTAAAGTAGTCTGAACAAATGTTATTAATACAAACTGAAGCGTCTGGATTGGTATACAGTAGTTTGATCCATGCACAGATGTTTGGGCCAAACCCAAATTTCTCTAATGTAGTGAAAAGGTAGTTCCATTAAATCATGTCAAATGCTTTTTCTGCATCCAATGATAATAATATCTCTGGGGTGTTTGACTTTGCTGGTGAATATATTACATTAAACAGGCGTCGAAGATTGGAAGATAAGTGTCGGCCTTTAATAAATCCAGTTTGATCTTGTCATATTACCAAAGGCAGTACTTTCTCCATCCTTCTAGCTAGGACTTTGGAGAGTATCTTAACATCATTATTCAGAAGTGAAATTGGTCTGTATGATGCACATTGTAACAAGTCCTTATTTTGTTTAGGAAAGACAGAGGTTAATGCCTGATGAAAAGTTTGAGGTAGAATTTGATTGTCTCTAGCTTCTGTAAATGTTGCTAATAAGAGGGGAGCTAGCTGAGTGGAGAATTTCTTTAAAATTCTACAGGGTAGTGTAGAAGTAAATATTTTTATATTAGCATAAAGAATAGCAAATTAACATAAAGAGCCATAAAAAGTATTTAAAAGCTTCTAAAACATTAGATTAAGCATAAATTAGAATGTTAAGCAAATATGATAGGTCAAGCAAATAGTTTACTAAAAATCAGTTATATTGCATTATTTTTTAAGCTTACAGCAAAATATCTAGTCTGGGAAAGAACAGAAATTGACACATCAAAACCAGCTTCGGACAAGATAAGAGTTTGAGAACACCTGTGACTCAAGATTAGGAAGCTAGGAAGCGATAACACAGAGAAGATGGTTCTAGAAGACACTTAGAGAGACCAGCTGGATTGGTGAATCAGCAGAAAAGGAACAAAAGGCTTTTGCTGTAAGCAAGGTCACACTGACATAATGCATGAAGAGAAAATCTTAGTAAATTCAGGCATTAGCAAAAATATTAGAAGAATATATTAGAAATTAACTTTAGTGTAGAAATTAAGACAAATCAAGCATGCCAAGCAATGATTAAATGGAAGCACATACTATATTTCTTTTTAATTAAAGCTTAAGCTTCAGGTCACTATTATAAAAAAGTTTGGAAGGTTCAAGAAAGGAAATGATGAGAGGAAACCCATATATGGAATTGAAGCCTTGGCCAGTTAGAGAAAATGGGAACAGCATAGAAAAATAAAAATACCACAAGGGGGCCAGTGATAGGAAAGTAAGGAGATAATATGGGTTCCCATGGGAACTCAAGATTCGGCCGGACAGGAGTAGAAGGGAGTCAGAGAAGATGGGCAAAAGAGCTCATTCGAGCGAGGTCAGAAAAGATAAGAAATGACATAAGAAAAGCCCAAAGATGGTAAGAGGAAGCCATCCACCCAGTCTTAGACCAATCAAAATAAGCCGAACAGACACCAAGAGGAATAATGGACAGTAAAACCAGGTGCAGAATGAGCTAATCGAACAAGCTCAAAATGATGAGAAATTGTTATAAAAACTTCAATTGCTGTAATGTTCAGGGCTCAATCTCATTTAGCCGAATTGGGTTGAGCCCATGTTGTTGATTTATTGCAATAAAGCCTTAAAACTATGTCTGTCTATCTCGAGTCCTAATAGCCTTTATTTTTAGGTAAAAAGCCTTCTGATGATGAATTTTTCGCCACGACAGTGGCCATCAGGGCCTGCTGATTTCCCTCCTTGAAGTGACTTTATAGCATTTAGTAATTCTGATAGCATCAGAGGTTTATCCAGTTCCTCAGCACTAAAAGTATCTATTTCTGGTATCTGTAATGTATCCAGAAATGCATTAGATTGTGTGTTGTCTTCTTTAAACTCAGTAGAATATAAGGATTTATAGTAGTCTCTGAATGTGTGCATTATATTTTTATGGTCAATGATTTCATCTCCATTCGTGTTGGTGATTACTGGGATTGCATTGCGAACTTCTTGCTTGTGGATTTGTTGAGGTAAAAGCTTATTAGCTTTCTCTCCGTGTTCATAGTAATGATTTCTTGATTTAAAAATGAGTTGTTCAGTTTCTTTGGTTGTTAAGAGGTTGAGTTCTGAATGCAGAGCCTGCCTTTTCCTATGAAGAGCCTCACTTGGACACCTGGCATGTTCTTCATCTATTCTAGTAATTTCGCTGGTTAGTTCTGATACCTTATTGGTTTCTAATTTATTTCTGTGGGAAAGATATTAAATAATCTGTCCTCTTAAGAAGGCCTTTAGAGTTTCCCAGAGTATTCCTGCAGAGACCTCTGAGGATGTGTTTGTCTCTAGGAAGAAACTGATTTGTTTGGTTATAAATTCTGTACAGTTCTCGTCTGCTAATAGAAGTGGGTTAAGATGCCATCTGTGAGGTGAGTGTGTGGGGCATAATGAATTTAGCTCCAAGATCAGAGGTGCATGGTCGGAAATAACAATAGCGTCGTACTTGCAAGATTTAATTGTAGGCAAGAAATTATTCTCTATAAAGAAATAATCAATTCTTGAGTAGATGACGCACTGGTGAGTAGAACGAATATGTTCTTGAGTTTAGGTTTAGAAATCTCCAGGGGTCTGATAAGTTGTGGTCAGTTGCAAACTGTGTAATTGTCTTTGCAGTGTTAGATGTCATCCCCCCTGTGACAGGAGTCTTATCTAAGATTGGATTTAAAACGTAATTAAAGTCTCCAACCATTATAATTTTATTAATGTTCACATTGGGAATGGATGCAAATACTTTTTGCATAAATTCCTTATCATCGACATTGGGTGCATAAACATTTATCAAAATCATTTTACAGTTAAATAAATTGCCCATGACAATCACATATCTCCCTTCAGGATCAGGAATTGTATCTGTTTCTAATTAAAATCAATAAAATATATTTTAAAAAGTAGAAAATCCATCCAGCCATTATCCAACCTGCTATATCCTAACCACAGGGTCACGGGGGTCTGCTGGAGCCAATCCCAGCCAACACAAAGTGCAAGGCAGGAAACAAACCCCGAGCAGGGCACCAGCCCACCGCAGAAAGGTAGAAGCTAATTAACATAAATAAAAAACAATAATATCTGTCTATCAGTTAATTGCTGAACCATGACCAGATAGTAGAAAATAAGTCAGGCAAGCCAGACACAGTCAGAGTCCTGAAGACCTTTGCCAACAAACTGTTCCCCTGCCACTGGACATTCAATTGACTGTCCACTGTCTTTTGAGTGCCTGGCTCTTAAACTAAGAAAGGAATCAGGTCCTGTCTCACTCATTGTTCTTTTATCGTCCCCCAAAATACAATGCATCCTTCTTATCTGATCTGATTGAACTTTTAACCCACCTAAGCTCTTACTCTCAGAGAATTATCCTTCTTGGTGATTTCAACATCCATATTGACATTACTACATCTAAACTGAGAAATGAATTCCTATCCTTACTTGACTGTTTTGACTTGACACAACATGTTGATTTTCCCACCCACTCTGGTGGTCATATATTGGATCTGATTTGCACTTCTGGACTATCTGTTGCCAATATTTACAGCACTGATTTGGGACTCTCTGACCATAAAGCAGTATTTTTCACTATCTCACTGCCTTTACCTCCTCTTACCTGTAAACGACAAATTTCTTACAGAAACCTTAAAAATATCTGTCCCTCTATCCTTTCTGGATCCATTTCTGATCTTTTACTGTCAGCACCTATTCCGTCAACACTAGATAGTCTTGTTGACCACTATAACTCAGCCCTTTATTCAGCATTAGATAAAACAGCTCCTTTAAAACATAAGGAGATTTCCTTTAAACATTCAGCTCCTTGGTATAACTCAGAATTGCGATCTATGAAAGCAGCTGGCCGACGCCTTGAGAAAATGTCACGTAAGACTGGCCTCACCATGCACATCCAGGCTTTCTCTGACCACCAAAGAGCTTACAGAGAAGCACTAACTGCTGCTAAGAACACCCACTATGGCAGAATAATAGAAAGTGGCCACAATAACCCAAGGGTTTTATTTTCTGTAGTTAATAAACTACTCAAACCTGCATCTGGCCCAACTACCTCTTCTACTGAAGTCTTTGAGGATTTCCTCCACTTTTTCCGTAACAAAATTAAAGATCTAAATAATTCAACTAATATAAATACATCGTCTGTTTATATCTCTCCCTGTTTTCCCACTCCATCCAGCTCCTTCTCTAAGTTCTCACCAGTCACATCTGCTTTTGTTAGTGACCTTCTTTGTAAGATGAAACCGACTACTTGTGTACTGGACCCCATCCCCAGCACACTACTTAAATCCTGCCTTCATGCCATAATCCCGACTGCTACAACAATAATAAACTCATCCCTTGACACTGGCTCTGTGCCGCTCACTTTTAAAATCGCTTCTGTAACCCCAATGTTAAAAAGTCTGGTCTTGATGTTGACAATCTTAACAATTTCCGGCCTATTTCCCACTTACCTTTCCTGTCAAAAGCTCTTGAGCATGTTGTAGCCTCCCAGCTCACCAATTACTTAACTTCTAATAATTTGATGGAACCCTTTCAGTCTGGTTTCAGGGTGTGGCACAGCTATGAAACTGCTCTGCTACGGGTAACCAATGATTTGCTTATGACAGCAGACTCTGGACAAACCAGCATATTAATTCTGTTAGACCTCAGTGCAGCATTTGACACTCAGGTCAAACATGACATTCTACTGTCCAGAATGGAGAACATTCTGGGTATCTCTGGCACTGCCCTCCAGTGGTTCAAGTCCTATCTTACTGATAGGCAAGAGTTTGTTAGTCTTGGCAACAGTAGATCCAGCTTGGCGCCAGTCACACAAGGAGTTCCTCAGGGCTCTGTCCTTGGCCCTCTTCTCTTCTGTATTTATATGCTTCCCCTTGGCCGTATTATTCGTAGCTATGGACTGGGCTATCATTTTTATGCAGATGATACTCAACTCTACCTCAATGTTAAAAGTGGAACTTCATAAGAGCTTTCTCAGCTCACAACCTGCCTTAGTGAAATTAAAACCTGGATGGAGCAGAACTCTTTAAAATTAAACTGCAACAAAACTGAACTCCTGCAAATTGGGACTAAAATGCAACTTAATAAAATGAGCTCCTTCCCAGTCAATCGTGGCGGTGATCTCATCACACCTGCCTCTACTGCAAAGAATCTTGGTGTCATTTTTGATTCCTCCCTTTCTTACTCCGCCCACATAAATCACATTAAGAAACTTTCTTACTTTCACCTCCATAACATATCCCGTGTTTGCTCCTTCCTCTCCTTTTCTAATGCTGAGAAACTTGTCCATGCTTTTATCACATCCCGCATTGATTATTGTAACTCGCTGTTGGCAGGTGTCCCTTCTAATCTTATATCACAGCTCCAGCTTATTCAAAACTCGGCTGCAAGAGTCCTTACTCGAACCAGCAGCAGCGAGCACATCACACCCATCCTGCTCCGCCATCACTGGCTCCCTGTGTCTTACAGAATCGAATATAAAATCCTACTGATAACCTACAAAGCCTTAAATAACCTCGCACCAAGCTACATCAGTGACCTTCTCCATCACTATGTGCCTGCCCGCTCACTAAGGTCCTCTGATTCTGGCAATGTTGTTGTGCCCCACACTAATCTACACTCCATGGGTGACAGGGCCTTCAGCTGTATAGCGCCCAGACTCGGGAATGACCTACCGAAATTACTTAGATCAGCTGACTCCATGAATTCTTTTAAAAAACAACTCAAAACTCATCTGTTCAGGAAGGCTTTTAGCTCTCCTTGACTTCATTCCCCTTCTCTCAGTTTACCTCTATGTCAAGATGCTCATGTAACCTGTGTGTGTGTTCTAGACCATCAATTATGTTGTCTGTTAGGCTTTCTCTGAATTTACTGTCTTACTCTTCTTTATTTATTTATTTGGTTTGTACAATGCTATACACTGTATACCCTGCCATTCTTTCTTATATTCTGTAAGTGCCTTGAGCATGGGAAAGGCGCTATATAAATAAAATGTATTATTATTATTATTATTATTATTATTACAGCTGAGTCGATGCTGGGCTGGCCAGTCTGATGAAAGAACCCTTTTACCCCATTATTCCCGTGTTCCTTTAATTGAGTTTACTTTTCTTTAGGCAGACAGGCTTTGACAGTTGAGCAATGGCACCAAGTGCCACTTGAGGATACCAAGAAGAGAAGCAGAATAGCCTAGGGTTAGTAACAGTCTATAAATATCATATTTATATTTCAGTACTAATGACTAATAACAGATTCAGTATGCATAGCTGATCAGCAGCACTATTCAGGGTACTGAAGTAGTGAGTCTTCAGCCATGGAACTAAAAGCTTAGACTCAAAGAGAACCTCTCATAGCAATAGGTAGACCATTCCACAACTTTGGGGCCCAGTAACTAAAATCTCAACCCCCTACTGTTATTTTATTAATCCTTGGAATCCTAAGCAGGCCATCATCTTGAAATCTTAATGTGCGCTCTGCTTTGTAAGTAATAAGTTCAGATACTGTTAGTAAACAGGGCCTTGGCCATGTAAGGCTTACTGTGTTAAAAGGAGAATTTTGAAATCTGTCCTAAACTTAACCGGTAAGGCGTAAGGACTTGAAAACAGGAGTTATGTGCATCTTGTTCTTGCAATAATTCTTGCAGCAGCATTTTGAATTAACTGAAAGCTGTTTAAAGAACAATTTGAACAGGAAGTGAACACCACATTGCAGTAATCGATCCAACTAGAAATAAATGAATCAATTAATTTCTCAGTATCCTGAATATTTAGAGCACAACATCATTTTCCAGCATTTTTAAGATGGAAAATATGTGTTTTGGATAGTTTTGTAATGATTCGGTAAAACTAAAGGTGATTCCAACTGAGTTAAATAATGACAAAATTATTGTTGCGATCAGCATCTTTCCCTCCAATAATTAACATTTCTGTTTTATCTGTGTTCTAAGACAAGACAAACCTCTCTCAGACAGTGCCAGGTTCACAGCTGGAACCAAATACTTTTAAGCTATGTGCTGCACTGTTAACCACTGTTATGTTAAAGCTATTTGTTTTTCATTCGTCCATGCATTATCCATATTGCTTGGTTCAGTTTTTTAGTAACAAGCACCTGAATTGGAAGCACTGGGTTCAAATTAGGAACGATCTCTGAATGAGATGCCAGTCCCTCCTTGTGTATTATTCAGACATCACTGGAGTAATCAGTCAACTTAACCAGTAAATCTTTGGAAATTTGAAAGGGAGACTGGAATAACCAGAGAAAAATGTCCATTGACATTGGCATAATGTGCAAACTCCATTGTGGTAGTAACATGCCTGAAACTTACATCCAAACTCCTGGAGATGTAAGGCAAGAATGATAATTGCTATGCCACCTCTAGAAAAGAAAGTAGGAAAGAAAATATTTTGCAAAGATTTGATTTTTTTTTTTTATTCTTGCTAAAACAACCAAATGCTACAAGAGGACAATAGACTGGCACAGTGTCCAGGTATAGTTCCTGCCGATTTTTGCTTCAAAAGACTCCAGCTGCCTCATCACCCTGCCCTAAATAAGTGGGTTAGGAAGATGGATTGATGGATCTGTGTTTGCATGCATTTACTATTTAGTGTACTAGTTGAACTACCTGGTGTTGCCTCAATTTAAAGAAACAAAGATAAGTGTCTTTTGAAAATTCAGCATGGTTCAACACAAGTCCTGTTGACGTACTCTGTGTAATCCAGCAAGATAATGAAAATGTCCAAGTTATTTGAGAAGAAAACACTTTACAGTACATTCCTGTGGTCTTTGATGAGATTGCACTTTGGCTGCTACAAAACATCGTGCACGTGGAAGGTGTCCTCCCATCAGCCCCAGCACAGTCCTGCTGTGAGAATTGTAGTCCCCGCATTGGCACTGTTTTTGGGTTGCTCACCACCCGTTATAACCCCTCTTCCTGATATAACATACAGCCTGTGTTTTACATTTAACCAATCGTATTTTACATACAAAATTTAGTGAAAGTTGTTTCAGCGGTTTTTGTATGATTGGCGAACATACAAGCAGACGTCCAAACTGCTTTTAATTGTATTTATATAGATTTGTAATACTGTGGCACTGTTTACCTGATTGATAGCTTCTATGTTTAGTGGATCAATTCTGCATTGTGCACTTTGTAATAAAATAGATCCGCACAGTCCTAAACGTGTGCATGTTATTGTTGAACAAGGAAAGTTAAAAGATGAACAAAAAAGTGTTTTGGAACATAGCCATAGCCTCCATAGCTGGCTGGTGTGGTCAGATTTGAGTTGTTGAGAGCTTGCTGTTTTATTTTAGTCTTTTTTGTTTTAGTTTTAACAAGCAATCAGTCAGACAATTGTGCCATCAGTCATTTATCCTTCCTTTATTCCAATACAGGGTCATCAGGAGCTACAGTCAATTGAAGCAGAATCAGGAGCAAACCTGAATGAGGTGATAGCCCATTGTAAGGCATATCAATTCACTCACTCATATACACGCACCAGGCCAGTTTAAAGTTGCAAACTTTCCACTGTAATTCCACATATTATATGATTTAAACCAAAGAAAGCCAGTAAGTGTTAACTCCACACAAACTGTAACCAGGCTGCACAATCTCAGTGGTCATAAAATTACAGTGTAATCACAGTACCATCAATCAATTAATAAGCCTGTACTGTTAAGACATTACATTTGGAATCGTACAAGCTATATTAGACCATACACCAATCTTCCTCTCAATGTTTTTTATTCCTTTCTTCCATCCCACATGTCCACTGTACACAGGAGATTTTTTCATTTCCATCAACACAAACCTTGCAGTAGTTTAGGAATCTTTCATATTAAAGAGCATATTTCATCTTTATGTTTTTACTGTGATACAACAGGGTGGAATGTAAATCTTTGCTACATTTTTTAACTCCATGGAATGCTACCATTGGAAACCTTATTTTTCTTTTCAAGTCAGATATACATTTAATATGCCTTGTGAGTATATTCTCTTGAGTAAGCTAGCAGCAGGCAAAATAACAAATCGCGTTTATTTTGGACTCTACCAGTGCATTCCAGTATTTAATAATAAGCTATGTGGATGATGTAAACTATCTTGTAAGCTTGGGTCTAATCATTGCCTTTTTATCAAATATAGTAAAAATCTACAAATGTGAGAGGCAAGATATATCATCCATCAGCACTTCACTGGAAAAGTTAATTTCAAATGATGTTAATGGTTAAGATTGCTGCCTCACAGCTCTGAGAGACTGGATTCAAAATCCAGCCCAGTCGTTGTTTGTGCAAAGCTTGCCCATGTTCTCCATATCTGCTAGGCTTTTGTTTCATCTGCTACGCATTCTAATTTTACTGCTACATTCCAAGCACATGTATATTCACCCAGTTGGCATCTATAAATTGGCTTATTGTAGGTGTATGCATGAAGGTATACTATGAGCGTTGAACATCTAACATTGATCTATTTATGTTTTTAAAAGTTGTAAATGTCAACTAGAATTTTTGGCACATCACCATCTTTTGCGTTTTTTCTCTTTGATTTGTTTTATTGGATCAGTGGACTCTCGCTTTAAATGACCACCCGTCTCTTTTTCAGCATGGCAGCATGTCAAATATACAGTCTCATAAATGTGACCTATTAAACACCTGCTCTGATCATGCTCTATCCACTCATATTTGTTTTGTAAAAGCTTTTTTTAATTACGCTTGATTATAATCCTGAAGATCAAAGTGGGGTATAGATGGCTTCTGGACAGCAGAATATTGTGAGTGCCAGACGGTGAAAACTTCAACTTTTTCAGTCATTAGGCTTTTTTTAACTCTCCCTCACATATGCTGAGGCCCCTTCATGAGCAAAACACCGGGATAAGCACTCAAGTCAACCTGATGGAAGATCCAGCCATGAATTCTGGATACTGTGTGCCATGATTATTTATGTTGAAATACATTTGGGTGAAAAATACTTCATGATTAAGGGAACAGTATTAAAATTACATAAAGATAGTAAGACAAAATTATTAGACAAATGAAATTTCATAAGATGAAATATTTTCATAAGAGGGCTCAATTATGCAAAATAACAAGTCAACATCTGATGTTAATTAACTTTACTAAGCTCAACATTTTATCCAGAAAATACACCAAACAGAGATGCGTCCCACCAAAGACCAATCTAAAATCTCTACCTGAGAAAAGCTATTCATCACTTACTCCAATTTCTATTTCATGTAGAGCACTGGATGCAAGGCAGGAACCCAGTTTTGTACAGTAACAAAGTAGAAATACTTAGTTACTGTACTTGAGTATGTTTTGAGAATATTTCTCCTTATTGTAGCACCCGCTGAGTTCAGACCCGAGAGAACATGCTTCTCAGGTAGCCAAGACCTGTCTGAGAGGGTGGGACTACATGGAGAATCTTGTATCAAAGCAACTCCATGAGCAGGGAGCACAGACACAGCATTTACAGAGCATCTCCTGGCAGGTAGAGTCAATTGGTCCAGATGTGGACCGAGGCCTTGGGGCAGCTTCTAGAGCTGGGCGAAAGAGCAGCATATAGGTTTCCTCTTACCCTGGATGAGAAGTGTGAGGTGGAGCTGGGCTACATATATGAGCGGTCAAATGATCAAAGCAGCTAGTAACACAAGGAGCCACAGAACACTTGAGAAGCTTGGTGGAAGTGACCGTTGAAAAAGCAATGTCCTTTTTAGAGCTACTCACAAGCAGATTATGTAAAGCAGTTAATTCCGTTCCTCTGTCATTACAGTATAAACTACATTTTCAAATGCAAATGGCTACTTTTACTCCGATATGTTTTGCTTTGCACATTCATTACTGCAATGTTAAACCAAGTGCTATGCAAATACACACAATGCTTCGCTCAATCAATTATCTAGAATATGGACAACTTTAGACCAGTTGCTCTTACTTAATGCATCATGAAGACCTTTGAGAGGCTGGCACTAAAACAGCTACAACCTCTGGTTTCAGAACATCTGGATCCTCTGCAGCTTGCCATTCAGACACATAGTTGTAGGGGATGATGTGATGTACATGCTCCACAGTGCCTACTCCAACTTGGACAAAGCTATTACCACTGTTAGGATAACGTTCTTTGATTTTTTTCCAGCACCTTTAACACCATTCTGCATTACTGACTGGGGAAAAAGCTCAAGGCTTTGAATCTTGATGCTCCCACAGTGGCCTGGGGCCTCATGTATAAACGGCGCATACGCACTGAAATGTTGTGTACGAACGTTTGCACGATCGAATTGCAGTTTATAAAACCTAAACTTGGTGTAAAGCCAAGTGTACCTCATACCCTGTTGTATGCAAGTTCTCTGCTCGGTTTTGCAGACTGGCAGCACCCAGTGTCAAAGCAGTGCTACTGTTCTTGTGTGGTTTATCTTTCTTTATCAAATCCACGTCCCTGACGCGGCTTTATAAATACACTGAAATAACCGCATATTGTTTATTAGTTTAATGCATCTGATTGTAATTAACCTGTAACAATATAATGGTCCACAGAATGGTCAAACTATTCTAAATACCATAGCTGTTTTAGCGTTGCTACTCTCACTGCACCTTCTTCTTCTTCTTCTTTCAGCTGCTCACGTTAGGAGCACAGCGGATCATCTTTCTCCATATTACTCTCACTGCACCACTCGGAGCAGCTGATCGGAAAGAGAATTATCGGTATACAGCATCAAGCACACGCTGCCTCAGTCATGCTTCCTATTTGAACTGCTTCTCACACGGCAAACGCTTCAAACCTTTCCTGTACGGACCTTGCGGTTCAGAAAGAGTTTCATCCCAAGAGCTCTAAATGCAGTCAATCAGTCCATCAACTGCTCTTTGTAGAACTGTTTGTACTTATAAGTACAATTACCTCACTGCAAACTTGCACTACAGTTATAATATTGCACAACCTGAGCCACTTTATAAATCACGTATTTACATATGATGACAGTATCATTTTTAAGATGAAATGCAGCAAAATATGTTTATTATATTATACAGATAAAACTTTAACTTTATTTAAATAATCTATTTTGCTAATAATTAAAGAACACGGTGTTGCTACGCTAGCAAGGATCTGGCACTCTGTTTACAAATTCTTCCTGCCTCGCACAGTATGCTTCACTGGGACTGGCGTGAAGGATAGAATAGTTAAACATGTACTATGAAGATATTTCAATGTTCCTTAAAAGTTTTGAAGAATCTGAGTTATAAACTTACAGATGGCTTAACGTCTATTACAGAGCTGATTGTGTGGCAACTGGGTATTTGGAGAAAGAAAAGGAAGGACAGGAATTGGAGGTTAGTACGTTTGAAAGAGACAGTACTGCTGCAATAAATTATTTTATCGAAGGTTGCGCACAATCACTGCGACACCGTGTCCCCATGTTTAATAACATGCTTTAACTCCTATCATCATGAAAATTATATCAAGTATACATGTCAGAATTTTAGTTATTCAGAGAGCTATAATATCATGAATGTAATGGATTCTGTGTCCTGTCGGAGGTAGAGAAAGCCGGTTTAAGAAGTACGTAGTGATTCACACACATAGAGCACATAGAAGATCAAATACAAAACAAACCATTTAATGTACTACTTTAGTTACGATGGGCTTTGAGAAACTAGTAAATTAAACGATTTTAAGATTAAGTTTATGATGTTCTGCTTTAATGACAAAATAAACTACGTGATTAATTTCAAGATTAAAGTTGACATTTCGTGCTTTTTCCCCACTGTGTGCCTTTTTTTTTTCTCTGTACCCTAATAAGCTTTCATATGACACTCAGATGGTGGGCTACGACTCGCCTTTTCACGGCGACTTTGATATGCGACTTCTTTTTTATTTCGGGCACTGTGTGACTTTGTGAACTTGAGCTTTCGAGTTTCTCCGACACGCTATGTCACTCGATCAGCTTCCTTTTCTTGTTTATACCACTGTTTAAACCAACAAATAGTACATTTTTCCTTGCCTCCACTTGGTATTCTTTGAAATTGTTCTATTTTTCCTTGTGGTTTTGCCATTGTCTTTTCACAGAACGCTGAGTTTAAGGGCTATTTATATTGATTTACATATTCAAAGAGGCGTAATTCCGGGAGGAGTTGGTTCGGGACAGCAGGCGCGTGCACGTGCGTTACTTTTCACGCTGATCAGGATTTATGTAGCAGAAGAACGCGGAAGTGGGTGAACGCACAGATTTATGCATCTGGATTTTTCTGTTTGTAAGCACATTTCGGCTTTTGTGCTTACATCATGTTATAGTGTGAATTCTACACACGGCGTTATGCATGAGGCCCCTGGATCATAGATTACTTGACCAACAGACAGCAGTTTGAGAAGCTGAGGGACTGTATGTCAGGAGTGGTAGTGCGTAATACTGGAGCATCTCAAGGAACAGACCTGGCTTCCTTCCTGATTACCCTCTAAATAACAGACTTACAGCACAATACCAATGTTTACCATCTAAGGAAATATTCAGATGATTCCTACATGATACACAGCATTAATAATTGAGATGAGCTGGAGTGCAAGGTTGAGGAGGACTTCATTCTTTGGTGCAGGAACAACAACGCGCAACTCAACATCAGCAAGACAAAAAAGCTGGCGGTGGACATCTAGCATGCCAAGGATCCTCTGAGAGTAGTTACCATTCAGGGGGAGAACATGGAAGTGGTGCAGAGCTACAGTACAGGTACCTGGGGGTTCACCTAAACGACAAACTGGAGTGGTCTGATAGCACAGTGGTGCTGTATAAGAAGGGCCAGAGTAGACTGTACTTCCAAAGGAGACTCTAGTCTTTTTGATGTATACAGCAAGCTGCTGGAAATGTTATATCAGTCTATCAATGCTGCAGTCTCCTGGGGTAGCAACTTGAGCTCGTAAGAAGTACAATGCCTGAAAAATGTATCTGGAAAGCCTGCTTCATTACAGGGCAAACCCTGGACACACTAACAAATGTTGTGGAAAAGAGGATGGTGGCAAAATTGGATGCCATTATGATTAATCCCCTCCATCCAATTCAGGATGCTCTCTCTTGGAGAACTGTTAGCTACAGGCTCATTCCACCATGGTGTGCTAAGAAGCACACCGGGTGTCTTTTTTGACTGCTCCTATCAGCCTATTCACTGCTACCTACAGACATACTCATTTTGAAATTTCTGCACAATATACATTTATTTATTTTTATTTATTGATTGATTGACAAATTGGCTACATTATTTTTAGAGTGTAGTGGTGACTCTGATTCTAAGGATCTGCTCTGGCATCCTGAAGGCTGCTGGTTTAAATCCCCATTACTTCCAAAAGGACCCCCCCCCTGCTGGGCCCTTGAGAAAGGTCTTTAACCTGCAGTTGCTCCAGGGACACTTTACAATGGCTGACCATGTGCTCTGACCCCAAGTGGTATGTGAAAACTGTTCCATTCCATTCCATTATCCAACCTGGTATATCCTAACTACAAAGTCATGGGGGTCTGCTGGAGCCAATCCTAGCCAACACAGGGCACAAGGCAGGAAACAAACATCAGGCAGGGCGCCAGCCCACCGCAGGGCACACACACACACACACACACACACACACACACCAAGCATACACTAGGGACAATTTAAGATCGCCAGTGCACCTAACCTGCATGTCTTTGGACAGTGGGAGGAAACCGGAGCACCTGGAAGAAAATATGCATACACGAGGAGAACATGCAAACTCCACGCAGGGAGATTTAATATTTTTACCTTTTTGTTATAACAAACTAAATCTGTATTCTTATACATTTACTGGACTTTCATACTGCTATTGATCTTACTTTGTTTTTCAAGGATCTCCATGGCAATGTGAGAATATGGGCATAGTCATATTAGGGTCTGATCACGTATAAGATTGTGAACTCTTCCAAACTTTTTAGAAGAAAGCAGACTATGAAATCTTGAAATTCAATCACTTTGATTTTTAAGACACCCCTTTTCAATCGGGACATGTCCTTTCATGCAATATTTTTCCTTGTATTTGTGAGTAAATTTAGTGCTCCTGGTTTCTTTTTATGTTTAAAGATATTACAGTTTCAATTATTTCAATCATCCAAGAGCTTGTTATATAATTTATTATCATTTTTCTTTTGACATTATTTGTCACCATTTTGCAGGATTTATTTTCATGGGTTCACTTTTTGTTTGTATTTTTTATTGTTACTGCCATTTAGTTTGTCTGGTTGCTATAAAGATTTGTGATTGATAGGAAAGTGATGCATGTCACCCAGTTTTAAAAGAGGGTTGCACACATTCAACTGTGTCCAAACACTGTAGAAAAATAAAGGTATAACCTTGTGAAAAAAGGTTGGTTTTTGAATACTTGTTTGATTAGGAAAATTCTCATTATTATTCATCTTTGTTTCTGATTACAAATGTAGTGCTCTGCATGTAACATTACAATCAATCACTTCTTTTAATATGTTTAACTTTCACTAGCATTATCTGACTTTCATTCAGTGTTAACCCCAAAATCTCTGACAGTCAATTTAATAAAGTGATCTGTTATAAATTAAATAGAAATATATTAACAACAGTCACAGTAATCTTGAGGAAACAGGCCCTTGGGAGGTCACGTCATGTTGCTTTCATTTTTCAGGATAGTAATACGGTGTGTTGGGGCTTTATGCACCATTTGTAGTCTGCTTTATCTCCAAGTCACTACTTAAACGTCTGCAATATATTTGTACAAGTTGGTTTTATTTTTAATTAAAAAACATGGCTTCAGGCTGTGACACATACAGCAGTGATCAGAATCAGTAACATCCCTTGGAAAATGTTTAACATTCATCATCAGGAATGGCAGTCATTTTTCTCTTTCTTTCTCTTTTTTCTCATTTATAACTGTTGTTTATTTTTCTTTTTTCTAAGATGAGCAAATGCAAAGCAGTGAGAAGGTAATTAGGATAATTTAGTAGGTGGTGGTGGTATGGTGGAGGAGTGAGGAGGGGCAAACAAATTTGTGGTCAAATTAGAAACTTGTTTCTAAGAAGAAATTTATAATAGTGATGCCTCTAGAGACAGAAATATTCCACCTATGGCCATCAGCATAGATTGTAAAGAATCAAGACTGGAGAAAATATAATGTATATACACAGGGCAGTCAATATATGGTAAATATTGAAGTTGCTAATGAATGGAATATTCATTGAACAGTAAAAACCTGGTGCAAAAGGATTAAACAAAATGTGTGAGAAAGAGAAAGAGGGCTCCATCCAGAAGACTTCACTTAATTGACAATATTTTGGCCGAAATTGAGTACCATATATACTCACGTATAAGTTGGGTCTTGAAACCTGAAAAATTGATCATAAAATCTGACCCCAACTTATACACCCATTCAAAAATGCGACAATTTTTTTTTCTTCTTGCTTCCTCCAATCTTGCATCAGTTTCTCAGACGCATCGAATTTTGTTGCAGCAGTGCAGTTACCAATTTCTCTCACTACTTCAAGGATGCTTAATTTAAAACCAGATTCATATTTTCTTCTGATCGAGCGCTCCATCATAGATAAGGGATGCTCTTACGATAAAGGTGTATGAGGGTGTGAGATACAAAAAACACAAATCAGTGCAAACGTTGCTTCGGAATAGTTTGGGTATTACTGTATGGTCACATAGGCACAATAGAGAGAGAGAGAGAGAGAGAGAGGTTAGAAACACGCGCTGATAACAGCGCATTGCCGCACCCACATTGAAAAATAAGGCAGTGTGCTCGGTGGTTACTCTCCCAGGTGGGTGTTAGCATATAATCTTTTGGACCAAAAGCGTGAGTTTTCCGCATTCAACTTATATGACCGACATTATAAAATACTAGGAATTATATGATAAAATCAAGTCCTGACTCATCCATGGGAGAACTTATCAGCGAGTACATACGGTATTCATGTTTCTCTTTTTTGTTCAAGCATTGTGGCACACCATTAAACATTGAGTAGAAGGACAGTTGTCTTCTCATTTTCTTCTCTGGAGGTCAAATGACAACGTCTTTGTTGTCATGAGGGCTTTTATCCTTGTGAAATGGAAGGAGCAAAGGCAACTACCCCAGGCTTGTTCCTCTGGGAATTTCTCCATTCTGTAAAGGGAAATGGAAACCATATGAAAAAGTTCCACCTCACTACTAATGCCAAAGTGTACTATAACTAGGGAATCCATCAGAATCGGGAGTCCGGGATTCCCGGACATTTTTCATTCCCGTATTCCGGGAAACCGGGAACGGCCAAGCTCGCATATATAGCGTGTAAAAGTGTCAAAATCGATCAAGAAATAACAGAGTTATAGTTGAAAATAATTAAGTGGCACGGTTTTTTGGCCCATGGTGTAGTGTGTTGCCAACTAATTCAGTCAACAACAGACCAGTAGCAGTCAGTCTCCTGGTTCCGACTAAGACTGAGCACAGTGGACTGGGAGGAGTCCACACTCTGCAGCTCAAGAGTGCCGGGACGGGGCAGACTTCATTGACGTCTGTCAGACAACAGCTTTGAACAGCAACTTGAAATTGCAATGTGTCAGTCTGTTGCATCCGCATTATCTGTGCCAAGAAACTTGCTATCACAGAATGATGACAAGAAACTGGATGCATCAGTAAAAGCTAAAAGGGTGGTGTTTTGGAGCAACGGCAAGCGCGGGTGTTGTTTAAAACAAATGTATCAGTATCTGATGACTGTGCCTCCTACTTGAGTGGAGGCAGAGCGTGCTTTCTCAGCTGCTGGCACACTCTGCACAAAGGTGCGCTCTTACCTGGACGACCGCACGCTGAACACATTGTGCTTTCTACGCTCTTATTACCGCAACTAACTGCGTTAATCACGATCGACCGGTAGATCGCAAAGGTAGTGGAGGTAGATCATGTTGCATTCAAAAAAAAAGTTTTTAAACGTTAGTCTATCATATATCCTCCCTATGGTATCTGCCACTTGATTGACATACAGGCCAGTCTGGGATCTCTTTTCTTCTAACACACAGGTCATCCCGCACACACGATCAAACAGGCGAGCTACTGCAAAACTCCGGCTGTGATCTAGTTAGCCTTCCAATTTATATCGACTAAAGAAGGGATTTAAAAAAAATTGTTTGGGGAAGGTATGGGCTGGATGTAGAATTGGAAGAGGATTTTTTGTTCTCACAATGTCACAATCGAAGTGCGTTTGTCTGACATCCGAGGTTCGATCTCCGATGAGGGGTGCAGTGTAGTGTGTACGCCTGATGAGCCCAAAATAGGGCGAAACATGTGTTGTATACTCTTTGAATTATTTGACAGTTAACTACAGTATGTAACATTCTATGATCTGCTTCTTGCAACTGAGAGTGCACCCATGGTAGATGTTTGTCGAGTCACAGACAAACCACATGTGTTAACTGGTGGGTAACCACCCATACAATCACATTTTGATTCAGACTGCGAATGCTATGTGTGTATATATGTGTGTATATATATATATATAGCATTTTTAATGTAGGTAGATCATTTAGACCTGGTCATTTTAAAAGTAGCTCGCAAGCCGAAAAAGTGTGGGCACCCCTGAACTAGATACATGTACTTATATGACAGCATGAACTGCTTGTAGATAAGGTTAGTCTTTTATTGGTGTCAACATATTGCAGTAGTTTTGTTAAAAATAAGTGTTGGTCATTCTAAAACCGTTCACATGTGAGATTCCAGTGCACTGTGTCATCCCCAGGAGCCCGGGATTCCCGGGAATGATATGTGGGATTCCCGAATTCCCAGGAATGGATAAACCCATCTGGGAATGGATTCCCTAACTATAACCCTCTGCTTCCTGTGTTTGAGCCAGTTTCACATCTATCTATAAACAACACCCTGAACTCCCACTCATAGAATTCTACCATGTTAATAAAACATGACAACCTTCTTCTGAACACATGTTGACTGTTCAGTAAAGCTCCTGTTCTTGTGTTGTGTCGCTCAATCTTATCCTTAATAATTCCTTCCATTAATTTACTTGTGATGCACATTAAGCTTTCTGGCCTATAGTTGCTTGCACCTGCCTGGTCACCAATTTTATATGATGGAATAAAATTTGTGATTTTCCTTTCCTTTGGAGTTTCCCCAGTGTGCAGTGTCTTCCTAAAAATATGTGTCAACACTTTATATATGTATTTGCTAACCTCCTTAAGAACTTGAGGATAAATATTATTTGGTCATAGTGATTTGTTTGATTTCAGCCTATTTCAGCCTATTTATGGGAATCAGCATCTACAAATCCGAGACCACGGTCCTCAGCCGGAGAAAGGGTGGAGTGCCCTCTCAGGGTTGGGAGAGAGATCCTGTCCCAAGTGGAGGAGTTCAAGTATCTCGGGGTCTTGTTCACAATTGAGGGAAGAATGGAGCGTGAGATCGACAGGCGGATCAGTATGGCTTCCGCAGTGATGCAGGCTCTGCATCGATCTGTCGTGGTGAAAAAGGAACTGAGCCATAAGGCAAAGCTCTCAATTTACCGGTCGATATACATTCCTACCCTCACCTATGGTCAGCTATGGGTAGTGACCGAAAGAACAAGATCGCGAATATACGCGGCTGAAATGAGTTTCCTCCACAGGGTGTCTGGGCTTTCCCTTAAAGACAGGGTGAGAAGCTCAGTCATCCGGGAGGGGCTCAGAGTAGAGCAGCTGCTCCTCTGCATCGAGAGGAGTCAGATGAGGTGGCTCAGGCATCTGATCAGAATACCTCCTGGACACCTCCCTGGTGAGGTGTTCCGGGCACGTCAAACCGGGAGGAGAACCCGGGGAAGACCCAGGACAAGCTGGAGGGACTATGTCTCCTGGCTGGCCTGGGAACACCTCGGGATTCTCCCGGAAGAGCTAGAAGAAGTGGCCGGGGAGAGGGAAGTCTGGGCCTCTCTACTCAAACTCCTGCCCCCGCGACCCGACCTTGGATAAGCAGAAGAGGAAGGATGGATGGATTAATCTGAGCAGTACTTTTCCTTCTACAGTTTCCATATCACTGTAGGATATTGCTACTGACTATAACATGTAGAGGCATGTGTGCTAGGATTGGAAAAGCTTGCTGGAGGAGGAAAGGGTAGGCAGGAGTCAGCAAAGGAGACTCTGGAGGAATACACCCATGGTTGCTGCTACCACATATACAATCTTTGAACTGAGAACTGTATTATATTATGGTCACTTGACCCTATTGGTTCAATCACCTTTAATCCCTCAGTTCTAACCTGATTATTACAAAATGCTAAATCCAGACAGGCTTCACTCTGCATTGGTGCTTTAACATACTGTGTTAAGAAACAGTCACTGTTTCCTTTTAAAAATTTCTCCTCCTTGTTCTCCGCTAGTTGTAAGGCTATCCCAGTTAACATTTGGGTAGTTAAAGTCCCCCATGACTATAACATCCCCCTGTAAACTTGCCTTTTAAATATTACCAAAAAAATCTGCTTTGAAATTAATTTCTGCATTGGACATTATAACAAACTCCTAAAACAAGCCCTCTTTCCCTAATGCTTTCTAGGCAAAGCCACATGTCCTTACTAAGAAGGGGATCATCGTCCAAGTGAAGAAGACTTGTGTTTAAATTCTGTTTGATATAAATAGCAACACCACCACCTTTTTTGTTCTGTCTATCCTTCTTAAATGTGTATCCCTCTATATTATACTCATCCCCAACTTTGTTATTTATCCATGCTATAATATCATAACTTATGCTCTGTTGCGTACAACTCCAACTCACTTCTTTTATTTTGATACTTCTAGCATTAAGGCAAGCTATTTTTAATGTGTTACTCATTTTACTTTTGCATTTAAATGTTGGGTTAGAATTTACATTACTGGGAGACATCTGTGTAGCACCAGTGTTCACGCACCTGTACAGAGCTTTTACCTTTTCAAAGGGGTTTTTCGTTTTACCTGCTGTGGGATTTTAACTTTGCTTTTACTGAATTTATGGATGTTTTAACCTCTTTGGGATTTGTTACTGTTAAATGGATTTATTTAAGAAGATTTTAAGCTGTACTATTTATTTGAACACTTGTTCTGTTGGTTTGTTAACAAAAACACTAAGGCACTGTTTCACCTACCCCTTGCTTTGTGTGTGTTTGTCCTCATCTGCCAAGCTCATCCCGGTCATGACTATTGGCTGTGTTAGGTACAAGAAGCTCCCGGAGGCAACTGATAGCGCGGAGCGGCCCACACTGTCACACTGGAACTATCTCACTCCATCTGCCTCTGGGTTATAGACTTCCTCTTTGATCACTCCCAGAGGATAAGAATAGACCCCTACATCTCCTCAGGCTTCAGCATTTGCAATGGTTCTCTGCAGGGCTTCGTGCTGAGTTCTCTTTTCTGCACCCCCACACACTCCAGCAATAACTTCACCAAATTCACGGATGACAGCATGAGGATGAGTTTATGTAAATACTTTCAATTTGTACTCAGCAAAGAACACTCGAGAAGAATACATTTAATTCTGTAGAATTGAGAGGTGGCATAATGGCACAGTGAGTAGTGCTGCTATCTCAAGGGTCCTGCATACCTGGACAGTGCAAGCAAGTGGGCACTGCAATGGACTCATGCCTTATTGTTCATGCCTTTAGCCCAATGCAACCCTAAATTGGATTAAGTGGATCTGGGAATGATTTATCCATCCATCCATTATCCAACCCGCTATATCCTAACTACAGGGTCACGGGGGTCTGCTGGAGTCAATCCCAGACAACACAGGGCGCAAGGCAGGAAGCAAACCCTGGGCAGGGTGCCAGCACACCGCAGATGATTTATTATGAATTGAATCTATACTAATAAAAGGCAAAGCCCTCACTGACTGACTGACTCACTCACTGACTCACTGACTCATTCACTCACTCACTGACTCATCACTAATTCTCCAAGTTCCCGTGTAGGTAGAAGACTGAAATTTGGCAGGCTCACTCCTTACAGCTTACTTACAAAAGTTGGGCAGGTTTCATTTCCAAATTCTTTTTATTTTATTATTAATTTTATTGCACTCCATACAAAGCAATCAAGTTTTTACAAAGAGAAAAATAGAGTCAAGAACAGATCGATCCCCACCCTTGAGAGAGAGAGCCAGCCAAACAGCATAAAAATTTTACAGCTTTTAAACATACCTAAATTAATAAATTCTCTGTGCTTCATGAACTTATTTTTAAAACAATACTGATTAGATCCTGCCATGTTTTGAAAAAAGTCTGTACGGATCCTCTAACTGAGTATTTGATTTTTTCCAATTTCAAATAATATAACACATCGGTTTCCCACTGACTTAAAAGAGGAGAGTTTGGGTTCTTCCAGTTTATCAGAATAAGTCTGCGTGCCAAAAGTGTAGTGAATGCAATCACAATTTGTTTGTCTTCCTCCACTTTAAGCCCCTCTGGAAGAACCCCAAACACAGCTGTTAATGGGTTAGGAGGGATTGTGAGTCCAAGGCTGTCTGAAAGGTAATTAAAAATTTTTGTCCAGAATAATGTTAATTTGTTGCAGGCCCAGAACATGTGACCTAGTGAGGCTGGGACTTGGTTGCAACGTTCACAGGTTGGATCATGCCCTGGAAACATTTTGGAGAGTTTTAGTCGAGACAGATGTGCTCGATATATAATTTTGAGTTGTATAATTGTATGCTTTGCGCATATGGAGCTCGAGTGAATTCTCTGCATTGCTACTTTCCACTCCTTTTCTGATATATTGATTGAGAGATCTTTTTCCCAGTGTCCTCTTGGATCTTTGAAAGGGAGGGATTGTAAAATGATTTTATATATTGTAGAGATGGAGTCTAAGTCCTTGAGATTGA
>JANRMT010062856.1:44189742-44242238 GCA_026402145.1 Polypterus bichir lapradei
TAGATAGATAGATAGATAGATAGATAGATAGATAGATAGATAGATAGATAGATAGATAGATAGATAGATAGATACTTTATTAATCCCAAGGGGAAATGCACATAATCCAGCAGCAGTATACTGATACAAAAACAAAACAAACAATATTAAATTAAATAGTAATAAAAATGCATGTAAAAGCAGACAACAGCTTTATAACTTTGAGTGATAAAGAAGACAATAACTTTGAGTAATGTTAGCATTTACTCCCCCGGGTGGAATTGAAGAGTCGCATAGTTTGGGGGAGAAACGATCTCCTCAGTCTGTCAGTGGAGCAGGACAGTGACAAAAGTCTGTCACTGAAGCTACTCCTCTGTCTAGAGATAACACTGTTCAGTGGATGCAGTGGATTCTTAATGATTGACAGGAGTTTGCTTAATGCCCGTCGCTCTGCCACAGATATTAAACTGTCCAGCTTTACTCCTATAATAGATCCTGCCTTCTTAACAAGTTTAATTATTATAATTAATTATAATTTAATTATAAACTTTAATTAAGTTTATTCTCTCAACTTTGTTTTGCTTTTTCATTTTTGATGATTGTAACATTTTCACCTTGGCATTAATTGTTCTTAACTCTGTCTAGCTTGTTGTGTTCCTTTGTAAATTGTATTTGCAGGAATGAGATGATAGGAATAGTAACATTTCAAGAGGGAACACGTACCTTAGGGGTTACTTTAGCTTTTGGATCCATAGCTATTGTGGAAAGATTTGTTTAGTATTTTTTTATGGTTGTCTTCTGACCTACCAGAATTTCTTTATTTCCTCAGACCCAGTATTAATGGGCTTAAGGGTTTCCGGCCAATGATCTGATGGCAGGAGAAGAAAAGAAG
This sequence comes from Polypterus bichir lapradei, assembly GCA_026402145.1. Taxonomy (NCBI): domain Eukaryota; kingdom Metazoa; phylum Chordata; class Cladistia; order Polypteriformes; family Polypteridae; genus Polypterus; species Polypterus bichir. Next base: position 44,190,614 of record JANRMT010062856.1, read on the forward strand.
GACCCTGATTCCAACTGCTCATTTGAGATAAAGACAACAAGGTCTTCCTTTAGTAATGTCATCAGCAGGATTCTCCGCAGATGCAACATATTGCCATTCTGCAGAACATGTGAGTTCCTGAGTCTCTGCAACACGAGTTCCCACAAACTCTTTGTAGTGGCCAGTTCAATACCGTGGTGGAGTCAGTCCACAGAACTGTATTTGTAATAGAAACTGAGAGTTCTGTATGCAGTAGCTTTGAAAGCTGTGCACCGTAAATGCAGCACAGAGCCCCAAATGTGGCACTGACAGCTGTTTCTTAGGTGCTATCTGTGATCTTGCCATTTAAAAGAATACCTGTGTGTTCCCTTGAGCACCTTCTACCAAGAGGTATGTAAGAGAGCTGTATGCTTGCTGGGAAGCATCACAGAACACATGCAAGTCCATGACATCTTTGGCTAAGTTCATGCCCGAAATATAACATTGTGGGATGACAGTCTTGGTTATGTGCAGCAATTCATTCTCTAATTCATTCCAGGCTTGGAGAAGCTCGTTGGTGATAGGTTCATTACAGTCTTGTTCCTTTTTCCAGGGGGCCTGAACCAGGATCTTAGCTCGAGTGGTGAAGGGAATGAGATATCCTGTTGGGTTATACTGACTGGTGAGAACCTTGTAGATATTCCTCATGGTGGGCCGATCATGATGAATAGACTTGAAATTGTAACCCAGTGTGTCTGGGGAACAATCCCAGTGTAATCCTAAGGTTGATTCTTATGGGTATATGTTGTTGAAAAGAAGTCAGAGCTCACATGATTCTGACCTTGTGTCTTGGGACAAGTGAGTGATCACATCTGGTATGTTCCTGGCCCACTGGCCTATATCAAGCCCACATTCTGCCAGCAGCACCCAACACTGATCAATAAACTGCTTAGACTGGAGAGGAGACTGTAATGATTGGAGGCAGTTATCAACATAGAATGCCTAACGTACAGAATCCATGATTGCTTCATTCCATTCAGCATGCTCCTTGACATGCTTCAGCAGAGGAAAAATTGCACAGCATGGGTTGCAGGTTATGCCAAAAGGTAAGACGTGCCACTTATATATGTCTGGAGAGTTACTTATATCCAGCTGTCTCCAGAGGAACCGTAACACTGGCTGATCTTCTGTAAGAAGTTTAATGTGATGAAACATGGCAAAAATGTCTCGTCTGACAGCTACTGGATATTCTCTGAACCTCAGAAGAACTTCAAGAAGTGATGGGCTCAGAAATGGACCTGAGAGCAGACTAGTGTTTAATTCTGGTAGACAAATGAACAATTAATTACCATTCTGGCTTTATTATTGTGGCTAACAAGATAGTGAGGGATATACCAAGAAATGGGAGATTCACTTGCTTCTAAGCTGGTAATTCTTACAACATATCCAGAGTCCAAAAGTTTGTTAACCTTTCTATTATATTCACTTACTCTCTCAGGAACTGCTGTTAGCCGATGTTCAGTACTTCTCTAAAGACTCATTACTGCTGATGGAGATGCATGTAGGAGGGGAGTGGTTTTCTTCCATATCAGAGATGTGGCATACCTCTGTACTCTATTAACTTTAACACGGGTGGTTTTAATTTCAGGTATCTCCATAGCTTCTTTGTCTTGTTTAGAACTAATCACATCTTTCTCCTGACAGAATGGAAGGGTGTCTAGTTGCCACAGTCTCACTACATGATGGTGGAAGTCATGAATAGGCTGCTGAATTGAACTGTAGGAACATAAAACTTCACCATAAGGCTGCTGGAGGAATTCAGCTGGGCTTTGTAAAGTCCAGCCCAATTGGTTACATACAGCAGCTGGTCCCCTTGGGGGTCCCTGGCACACTGACTTAATAGGTGTAATTAGATGCTGATGGTCAGACCTAATTAGTACCACTAGTTGAATTTTTGTATATTAAAGGGAATTCCCCTAAGGTGCTTTTACCTTTTTTGAAGGGATTATAGAGGGTATGATTGCTTTGCCAAATTAATCTGGTCAACAGTAAATGTGCTGCTGATACTCTACTATTTAGGATTACTGGTTGCTGATACTGCAAATTCCACGGTTGCACCCTTTAATTGTACAACATCCTGACGGATGGTTCTCATTTCTAAAAGCTCCTTTTTCCATCAAGACCCAGCTGTCTTACAGCTGCTGGTAAGATAATTGTGCATTCTGATCCATCGTCTAGTACAGCACAAATATTAAGGGTCTTCTTGCCATTAGTCAGTATTACCTCGACAACCTTTAGCATAACCTTACTGGAGTGATGGCTCTGCTTGATGTACTGGAGGAGGCACTGATTGTAAGAATACTTTGATTGATAACTTGTGCTACATCGTGGAGAACCTGAAGATGTTGTTCCCCACAGGTAGAACATGGCTTATGCAGTGTATATTTGTCTGGTTTGTGCCCTCTACCACATTTCCAGCATCTTTCTTTGTCTTTTCCCCACTTCATCCGATGGGCAGTGTCCATGCTCTTGATTATTAAAATAAGGACAGAATGGTTTGAACCACTCTCTCTTGATTGGCTTTGGAGGTGTGCTGTCAGGTCCCTGTTGTATCTGAGGGGTATTCCTTTCACTGCTAAGATAGACTATAGAGACATTGGCAGGTGGTGTTTTAGCAGGTTTTGTTTCTCAATGTTTAGCTCATGCTTTAATTGTATTTAATTTAATTTAATTCATGCTTTAATTGTAGCCAATGCCTTGGGGCAATGTAAGACAGTACAGTAAGACTCAAATTTTGGCTGGTGAAGAAATGGCTTCCTGATGGGCTGGTGATGCACACTTTTTTGGGAGGGGACTGTATTTTTGAGAGGCATGTAATAAGTCTGTAACTGACTCACAGAGAAGGGCAGCTAGCTGTGAATGAGGACTTCTGGGTTCAAGCAAAGGCAAGCTGGAGCTACACTGAATGTGAGATTGTGGTTGTGGGTAGTTCATAGGTGGAAAGGTCCCTGCTTGTTGAGAAAAATGTCCTGGCAGAAGAGATTGTTGCAGAATCCATCATGTCCTGCAGCACCTCCATCTGCAGGCAAAGATCCCTACATCATTCCTGCATACATTGCCATTGAGTATCCTCTGATTCCCTATGTTCAGCTGTTCCATAATCATTCCTGGAATTGTAATCGAGTATGTAGTCCTCCAGATGTCCTGGGATGCTGCAGGTTCAGCTTGGATGGAGGTTATGTGTTAGTGGCTCCTCTCATGGCTCTCTCGATACTGCCATGGATACTGGTACACACAAGATCTTTGTTAAACAGTGCGTGCCTCAAACTGGTGTGTAGGTGGCATTAAATCCTAATCCTGGTAAGGAGAATGAAGCAGGCCAGAATTCAAGTAGAATGATTCAATTAACTGCTGAACGTTGCAAAGGAAGGATTCATTGCAATGTCTTTATAAAGCTAAATATTTATTTGTCGATGAATGTATGTGTGGTCTATCAAACAGACACACACAAAGTCAACAAACAATCGAACAAATGCAGCAATGTGCTCACTCCCGAAAGTACACCATTTCTGCTTATCAGGTACAAAACTAAAACATGTGCATGCTCACGCATAACCTGTGAGCATAGTGATGCAACAAACAGTGTACTCAGACTTTTGTACCGTGAGCTAATATTTCACTGTCTGCCCTTGAGCTTCAGTTTGCATAGCATGGAAGTTGTCTTGAGTGAGTCATGCTTCTCAAACAGCCTGCCCTGAAGTGGTCGGTCAGCATTGACTAATGAAATGCAGGAACCAAACAATCTGAATTCATTATAGGAGCATCAATACTTTTGAAATGGAAGGAAGGCACATTCATGACTAACAGGTCACCAGCCTAACAGCAGGAGTAAATAATTTCAGTGTTAGGAAATTTTCAACTAATGGCTAAAAAAACTAATTCAAATCAATAATTCAACATTCGCTTGAAAAACAAATAAAGCTCATGGAAATGTGGGTGGCCATCAATGTAAATTTTATTACCTTCTTCAGGAATTTAAAGTTGTTTTACAGGGAAATGTTTTACAGAGGATATGTTTGTAATTAATACTTAATATTTTGTCATCCCTTTCTCATAAACTGAAAACATTTGCTCCAACTAATCATTTGTGCCTCCAGTGAAATGGTAAGCGTGTAGAAGTGTTGCTTCTTTGATTACATTACTATAGGAAGTAACCCTTCACTTGCAGTAAATTTCCAGAAAGAAAGTTACAGGATCTTCATTAATCTGCATTGATGCCATTTTTGGCATGAACATTCTAGTTAGGGTTACACAATCCTGGGAGAGTGTTGATAGCAGAAGTGACAAAGCCACCCTTAGAACTTTTGCAGAGGGTTTGTGTGTGTGTGTGTATGTGTGAGAGTGTGTGAATGTGAGTGAAAGGATAAGTGAGTAAGAGGGGAAAAGTGAGAGAGTGAAAGAGCGAGACATAACTAACCACATAAAGCCAGAATTTACAAGACCAGTTCCTCTGCATACACTGACCAGCCACTTTATTAGGTATGCCCATTCAACTGCTTGTTCACACAAATATCTAATCAGCTAATCACACGGCAGCAACTTAGTTCATTTAGGCTTGTAGACATTGTCAAGACAACCTACTGAAGTTTAAACCAAGCATTAGAATGGGGAAGAAAGGTAATTTAAGTGACTTTGAACGTGGCATGGTTGTTGGTGCAAGATGGTCTGGTTTGAGTATTTCAGAAAGTGTTGATCTACTGGGATTTTCATCCACAATCATCTCTAGGGTTTATAGAGAGTAGTCCACAAAGAATATCCAGTGAGCAACAGTTCTCTTGGCAAAAATGCTTTGCTGATACCAGAGGTCAGAGGAGAATGACCAGACTGGTTCTAATAGATAGAAGGCAACAGTAACTCCAATAACTACTCATTACAACCGAAGTAAGATGGGCTACAGCAGCAGGAAACCACATCAGGTGCCACTCCTGTCAACTAAGAACAGGAAACTGAGGCTACAATTTGCATGGGCTCACGGAAATTGGACAATAGAAGATTGGGAAAAACCTGGTCTGATGAGTTTCAGTTGATTCTGTGACATTTGGATAGTAGGGTCAGAATTTGGCATCAACAACATAAAAGTATGGATCCATCCTGCCTTGTGTTAATGGTTCAGGCTGGTAGTGGTGTAATGGTGGTGGGGGTATTTTTTGGCACATTTTGGTCCCCTTAGTACCAACTGAGCATTGTTTAAATGCTTACGTGAGCATTGTTGCTGACCATGCCCAACCCTTTATGACTTCAGTGTACCTATCTTCTGATGGCTACTTCCAGCAGGATAACACACCATGTCACAAGGCCCAAATCATTTCAAACTGGATTCCTGACCATGATAATGACTTCACTGTACACAAATGGCCTTCACGGTCACGAGATCTCACTCCAATAGAGCACCTTAAGGGTATGGTGGATTTGGGCATTCACATCATGAATGTGCAACCAACAAATCTACAGCAACTAAGTAATGGAATTATGTCAATATGGACCAAAATCCCTGAGGAATGTTTCCAGCACCTTGTTGAATCTACACCATGAAGGATTATGGCATTTCTAAAGGCAAAAGGGGTCTAACCTGGTACTAGCGAGATGTACCAAATAAAGTGTCCAGTGAGTATTTATTTATTGGCCTTACTATAAAGCTACTGGCAATCATAAGAAGCATCCTGGCTTGGGTTCTCTCAGCTCACAGATGTGGAGAAAGTGTAAATAGATGGTGTTGCCTCTGATCCCAAATGAGCGGTGTGAGTCAGAGTTGGCGGGATACATGTGCAGGCAGGAGATACGGAATGGAGAGAGCTATGGAAGACCCATCATTATATGTCATAACAACAGCAAACAAAGTTTAGATAAGCATTGTGGTCTATGGATATATAACGTGTTAAAACACTGAGGCTGACATGTTTGCATTTCATGTTAGATAGTAATGTTTTCTTCCTGCAGTTAATCGTTTATATGTGCTTTCAGAAGGTGGGTGTAGTGTGCAGCCTCACTGTGCACCTTTTGGTGGTGTTAGGCAGATTTTCCCCTCAAGGATTAACAAAGTATGTCAAAATTAAAAATAAAAACAATAATAATAATAAAAAAATGTTGGTTCAGGTGTTTTGAGTACAGAAATCGGCATCTCCTTTGGCTCTTTGTAAAAGTCTTAACGGCAATCTCTTTGACAGGTTGTGATATCTTGTTTATTTCAGATGCTTATTTTTCATTTCATACATCATAAACAGAGTTGTCAATTCTTTCTAACTCACATCAACTCCTACACTTTTGTAGTAACGGTGAACAACAGAGAGCAAACACAGCACCTTTTGCACAACAGCGTTTTTGCAAGCGAGCAGCACCCAGCATCAAAGCAGTGCTACTGTTTCTGTGGTCTTTCTATGATGTGGGCTGTATCAAATATACTATAATTAATTGCATATCAGTTACAAATTTAAGGTACTTGATTGTAATCCACTGTGGTGGCACACAGAGACAAAATTATGAAAATTATATCACTGTCCAAATACTGTACTTATAGACCTATATACAGTACAGGCCAAAAGTTTGGACACATCTCCTCATTCAATGTGTTTTCTTTATTTTCATGACTGAAGGCATCAAAACTATGAATTAACACATGTGGAGTTATGTACTTAACAAAAAAAGGTGAAATAACTGAAAACATGTTTTATATTCTAGTTTCTTCAAAATAGCCACCCTTTGCTCGGATTACTGCTTTGCACACTCTTGGTATTCTCTCGATGAGCTTCAACAGGTAGTCACCTGAAATGGTTTTCACTTCACAGGTGTGCTTTATCAGGGTTATTTAGTGGAATTTCTTGCTTTATCAATGGGGTTGGGACCAGCAGTTGTGTTGTGCAGAAGTCAGGTTAGTTGGACGATCATTTATTTTTCAACAGGACAATGACCCCAAACACACCTCCAGGCTGTGTAAGGGCTATTTGACCAAGAAGGAGAGTGATGGAGTGCTGTAAATGGTCATGAAAATAAAGAAAACACATTGAATGAGGAGGTGTGTCCAAACTTTTGGCCTGTACTGTACTTATAGACTTATATATGAATAATAATAATAATACATTACAACATGTTCATTTCTTTTGAGTTGATTACCGCTGTACACATAACGTCTACTCGATGACAGAATCACACACTGGCATGATGTTGCACCAAGAGCAGCAGGCAGTTTTCTTCTGTTTTTTTGGCAAAATAACGCAATGATGTTTTTTTTTCTCTCTCCACATATCAGTACTTACTTGTATATGTGCTTATTGACAAAAGTATGTAATCTTGAAATTTTTAAGGATGCTGCCTGCTTAATAGAGAGTCCAGAATTGTTCTTGCGAATCCTGCTGAAGAACAGTGTGAATACAATATGTGCAATCACACATGACACCTGTTCTTCAGTACTCCAGAGTTAAAAGCACTAAAATCATAGAAAAAAATCTTGAAACACAACAGTCATCTCACAAAATGACACTTCACAACCTACAAAATGAAAGTGACGTCAATCATATTTTCCCTGCAAATTTTTTTGAAAACACAGAAAAATACTTGAAAAACAAAGGAAAAGCACCTAAAACCCACACAAAAGCCATTAAAAGGCTTGAAAACGCTTTTCAATTGCTGGAAATTTACAACGCTCAAGGATGTGTGTGAGCCCTACAAAAGCACTCATTGGCTATTGGAAAATTGAAAGTAAAAAAGATTCTTGCTTAATTTTAAATCAGCTTTATGCCATTGGAAAAAAAAACTTAATAATAAAAATAATTAATTATTGCTAAAAGTGCTAAATATAAACTTTTGCAACAGTAAAGCATGCTGATTGATGTTCTTGATATGCAATTTTAGCATAACACAATAAATGAGAATGATTGGATTGGACTATAACATTCCTTACCGAAATTATATTGCTGTTAGCCACACCCTTGATAAACAATTTATTAATTTAAATCTTAAAGTTCATTTTTAATTTATTTATTATAGATTACTCTGAAGGTGCACCAAGATGTGTTCCTTTCAATATCATGCAGCTGCAACTTTTTGTTCTTTGTTTCTAACTGAGAAGCCCAAAAACAAGCCATCGGCTTGTTGAGCTTAAGGAATATTTCTCATCTGGAAGCCTTGTTTCTGTTGACTGCAGGAGCGGTGACAAAGCCACATGAGTTGTGGTAAGCTCACAGTTTTGAAAAGTACAGCGTTACATGGCAGGTTTCCCTAAGAGCACAAAATGATTTGTCTACCATCAAGTTTTCAATCTTCTGTTCTATGTGAGTATCTGCTTCACTCCCTCTCTTTATTAAATATGCAGGGTGTTTGTTTGATTTAAAACTTCTGATTCAAAGCAAAATCAATAATTAGGTTAATAAATATACTCTAATGTGTATTAAAAGCTAAAGGCAATAATGCTGAAATGACAAAAAACTTTATTTACCTTATTATTGAATAGTCACATCTATTTACATTATGCATTCTCGAATGATAACTGGTTGTTTGCAGGGAGACAGGAAAACTGTTAAACTGCACATTAAATACAAGAAATAAAATAGCCTGTAACCACGTTTGCTTACAGATGTAATCTGTCGTGTATGCCATGTACCTTATCGATGAAAGAAACCCTTACATTAGCAGTGCTTCCATAACTGACGGATTGTGATTTGAATTTTTTTTACATTTTTTGCAGCCCACCAACACTGCTCACTACCAGTTGCAATTGATGTGAATGTAAATAAATTGACTTAAATTATTAGGGAATGTGAGACTTTTTCTAAGGTTAAGAAAAATACCTTCAAACAGTTTGCTACACATTAATTAAAAACAGAATTCTTTACTGATCCACTGGTGATGAAGTGGACTCTTGTTCTAGTTATTTTTAAATGTACATTACATTATTTTTAATTTAGTTTTAATTATAGGGACTGCACTGGTTTATATATACATGCATAGATGAAACTAATATTTATGTGTGATTTAAAATAACCAGCTCTATAAAATAATGTGTAAATTAGTGCTGTCTCTGTACATACATTTGCAGTGCAAGGAAAATAAACAGTAAGGAGCTTAACTGCTATAAATTATAAAGGTGAAAAGACTTGGCCAACACAAACAAGATTCCGCTGGCAGCTGTCTCTTTTTCAATGTTTGCATGAGATGTTTATTTTCATTAATACATGTAAAAAGGACTAGCCTCTTATCACCTCTTGTAATAGACATCATTTAATCTTTATCTTTTTATCTTTCATGTTGACACAATATTTGCCAGCATTAAAACGTCAGGGCCCATTTTAGCTTTGATCTCAACCAACTGGATTCCATCATGGGAGAGTTTCCTAATGTCACCAACATTTTACCAGCAGATGACTGTTTAATGTGGATTGTGTGGGGTTTGCAAAAAAGACTAAGGTGTGACACTGAAAAATGTATTATGCAAACAATTATTTATTTTATATTTCAAGGACTCCTTGTTTTTTCTGTAAGACTAAAACTAAAATCTGTAATTGTAATTAAAGTAATATGAAATAATTTAAAGCAGTAGGCATTGATTTTACCTTAATATTATTGTATTTTATACTTTTAGAAAATGTTTACCACACAATCATTAGTTTCTTTCAACTGTTGGATCTTTATATTCTAGTACCGGGGCATAAGACATTAGATTAAATACGGGCAGTCTTGGGCTAAAGGCAGGAATCCATCTTCAATAGTGTGCATGTCCAGGGCACATGTACTCATAAACTCATAATTTAGAGTCATCTGTTAGTCTAACCCATATGTCTTTTGAAAAAGAAGGGGAAACCAGAATCCCTGTAGAAAATTTAAAAGATACAGAGAGCTCATTTGGGATAGGTGTGGAAAATTGTCATGGTTTTAAAGCCTGTAGCATGAATTTATCATCTCCACCAACTTTAAAAGAAAATGGCAATGGATTCACCTTCACATATTACCTTACTTATTAACCCTCCATTTTTTATCTTTGCAGTGCTTATTTATATCCCAAAGATGCTATTTTTCACTAGCAGAAATAAAAAAGAAGGATACATAATTTTAATCAAGTTTTTGAGTTGTTATATTTCTGACCATTTTTTTTTTTGTCTTTTCAAAACTGATAGTGCTAACCTGTTCTTGCCCCTGCAAGGCCTTATCCAGGACTGTTTCCTCCCATGCAGCCAATGTTGCTAGGGTGGATTGCATTAAGTAGGTTTGAATATGGCTCTTTATTTGATGATCTGTGAATGCCCAGTGGGAATGTACAGGAATAAGCAGACTTATGAAAGTTTTATTTATAAATGATCTCAGTTACAGATCTATGCAGAATCCATATTCATCACCTCAAAAAAATGAAAAGGTTTTTTAAAAGATTCTCAAGAAAAATGTATGGATCAGCTCTCAAAAGCATTATGCATATTCTTCATTCATTGACACTGCTGCATTAGGGTTTGCTCACTCCTTAAACACTACACTGAGATGTGTGAGTTACACTAATTATCAAATACAGCAGAAACTAACACAATTAACATATTCAAGTAAATAAAAGTTTGGATTCAGAGTTTCTCATATGATTAAAATTCATCTAACTTGAGGAACATGCCTTAAAATGATATTAAGTTTCAAGGCAATGCCACTAAAAACTCATGTAAGAAGTATTAATTTGGCAAAGGAAACGTGTCTTGCAGAAATTTTTCAAATAATATAACAAGGTTCATTTTATCAGGCTTTTATTAAGACTTAAAGTTGTGCTTGAAAGTTTGTGAACCCTTTAGAATTTTCTATATGTCTGCATAAATATGACTTAAAACATCATCAGATTTACACTCAAGTCCTTAAAGTAGATAAAGACAAACCAGTTAAACAAATGAGACAAAAATATTATACTTGGTCACTTATTTATTAAGGAAGATGATCGAATATTACATATTTGTGAGTGGTAAAAGTATGTGAACCTTTGCTTTCAGTATCTGGTTTGACCCCCCCTTTGCAGCAATAACTGCAACTAAACATTTCTGGTAACTTTTGATGATTCCTGCACACCGGCTAGGAGGAATTTTAGCTCATTCCTCCGTACAGAACAGCTTCAACTCTGGGATGTTGGTGGGTTTCCTCACATTAACTGCTCGCTTCAGGTCCTTCAACAACATTTCGATTGGATTAAGGTCAGAACTTTGACTTGGCCATTCCAAAACATTAACTTTATTCTTCTTTAACCATTCTTTGGTAGAACGACTTGTGTACTTAGGGTCGTTGTCTTGCTGTATGACCCACCTTCTCTTGAGATTCAGTTCATGGACAGATGTCCTGACATTTTCCTTTAGAATTCTCTGATATAATTCAGAATTCATTGTTCCATCAATGAAGGCAAGCCATCCTGGCCCAGATGCAGCAAAACAGGTCCAAACCATGATACTACCACCACCATGTTTCACAGATGGGATAAGGTTCTTATGCTGGAATGCAGTGTTTTCCTTTCTCCAAACATAACGCTTTTCATTTAAACCAAAAAGTTCTATTTTGGTCTCCTCCGTGCACAAAACATTCTCCCAATAGCCTTCTGGTTTGTCCACGTGATCTTTAGCAATCTGTAGACAAGCAGCAATGTTTTTTTTGGAGAGCAGTGGCTTTCTCGTTGCAACCCTGCCATGCACTCCATTGTTGTTCAGTGTTCTCCTGATGGTGGACTCATGAACGTGAACATTAGTCAATGTGAGAGAGGCCTTCAGTTGCTTAGAAGTTACCCTGGGGTCCGTTGTGACCTCGCCGACTATTACACGCCTTGCTCTTGGAGTGATCTTTGTTGGCCGACCACTCCTGGGGAGGGTAACAATGGTCTTGAATTTCCTCCATTTGTACACAATCTGTCTGACTATGGATTGGTGGAGTCCAAACTCTTTAGAGATGGTTTTGTAACCTTTTCCAGCCTGATGAACATCAACAACTCTTTCTGAGGTCCTCAGAAATCTCACTTTGTTTGTGCCATGATACACTTCCACAAACATGTGTTGTGAAGAGCAGACTTGATTGAAAACACCTGACCCTAATTTCACCTTCAAACTAACTGCTAATCCTAGAGGTTCTAATACTTTTGCCACTCACAAATATGTAATATTCGATCATTTTCCTCTATAAATAAATGACCAAGTATAATATTTTTGTCTCATTTGTTTAACTGGTTTCTCTTTATCTACTTTTAGGTGAAAATCTGTTGATGCTTTAGGTCATATTTATGCAGAAATATAGAAAATTCTAAAGGGTTCACAAACTTTCAAGCACAACTGTAACTGAGGGTATGAGTGGCACCAAAAACACACATTTTTCATTCATTCATTTTGTGAGCCCGCTACATCCTGAGCTGGGTGGTGGGGAACCTAAAAACTAACACAGCAATCATGGTGCAAAGAAGGAAGAATCCCAGGGCACAGGGTAAGCACACAGAGAGAATCAGAGAAGATCTCAAAGGATAATTATGAGAGAAGATGGAAGAATATTGAATCGTGTCTTAAGATTGTAACAAAGATATCTGAATATCAATAAAGTAAGCAAAACCATGTGAAAGATCCAGCAAAACCAACGACTTCTGTTGGATTCATAATTTCATAATTTTTCTTCAATTTTGAGTAGATCACTGGTTAATTGTGCTTCAGTAGGTACTGCTTTTTATTTCTACTAATTATTCTACTACTAATTCAATAAATTGAAGTTAGTTTGTGCAATAGAAATAACATTTAGAGTTACAGTATAGGACACAATATTACGAAAAGACTTTTTTTAATGTAAAGTAAAGCAGCATGGCCACACATTACAGAGCTAATACAGGGTGGGCCATTTATATACTGTAGATACACCTTAATAAAATGGGAATGGTTGGTGATATTAACTTCCTGTTTGTGGCACAATAATATATGTGAGGGGGGAAACTTTTCAAGATGGGTGGTGACCATGGTGGCCATTTTGAAGTCGGCCATTTTGGATCCAACTTTTGTTTTTTCAATAGGAAGAGGGTCATGTGACACATCAAACTTATTGGGAATTTCACAAGAAAAACAATGGTGTGCTTGGTTTTAACGTAACTTTATTCTTTCATGAGTTATTTACAAGTTTCTGACCACTTATAAAATGTGTAGAGTTAGCTTGCTGTTCTGGTATCATCATGCATGCACATGCTTTGATATTCTATTGAGAGATCATAAGAGAGACACTGAGCACACACACATTATGCAGTCAAGTGACAAACAGTTAACATCAGATTAAAGTTTAGTAAGCTTAGTACAGATGCTTTACAATAGGCAGAGCGACAGCACAGGGCTGCCATTCCTGCCTCACAGCATCAAGGTCTAAATGGAGTTTGCATGTCCTCCTGTTGTATTTATGGATTGATTGACATCGGTCAGTACAGTATGTGTAACTGGAAAGATTACCAGTTTTAACCCAGAATACTACAAATATGTCAATAATACTCATTTATTACCAAACTATTTTAGCCCACAGTGTGCTGTGAAATAAATTACATTCATCCCTTTTTATCAGGTTTATAGCTTGTGTAACAAAGGCGCTATATAGGCACCTGACCCGACACAGATGGACACGGAGGCACGTATAAAAATAAACAAACTTTTATTTTTCTTCACCCGTGGGCGCACGTCTTCCCTGTGACCCACAGGCAATACACAGTCCCACAAAACACCAGTCCAACACACAGCAACACCACCTTTCTTCCTTTAACACCATTCCTTCTCAAGCTTCGTCTCCTTCCTCCCAACTCTGGCTCATCGAGTGGTGGTAGCTGGGCCCTTTTATAGCCCACCCGGAAGCGTTCCAGGTGATTGACCACCTGGTCCTAATTGCACTTCCGGGTGGGGCTGAAGACTCGTCCAGCCGGGCTGTTGGAAGCAGACAGCCCCCCCTAGCAGCCACCCCAGGCCCCAACCAAGCTGTGGAGGACTCCATCTCCCATGGAGCCCTGCGGGTGGTTGGGGAATCACCGTCGGCCAGGGAGGCTGCCACCAAGCGTCCTGGGGGAGATACTGGACTGCCCATTGTGGCTCCCCTGGGACATAAGCAGCAGGGGCGTTTTTTGATTTTTTTTTCCTTCTAAAAAGACATGGATACATTTGCAATATGTGTGCAATCTCAAGAGGCAGATCAATACTCGATAACACCTTTGCTTGAAAAATGTACATATTTCCTTTCGTTTCAGGCTTTTTTTCTTGTTTGGACCCTGGGCACCAACAGCCCACTTGTAAACTGCAAGAATATGCAAAGTACTTTTGAAAATGTACAATTACACTCAATATTAGATAGATAGATAGATAGATAGATAGATAGATAGATAGATAGATACTTTATTAATCCCAAGGGGAAATTCACATAATCCAGCAGCAGTATACTGATACAAAGAAACAATATTAAATTAAATAGTAATAAAATAAATAAATAAATAAATAAAAATAAAATGTTAGCATTTACTCCCCCGGGTGGAATTGAAAAATTACACAATATTATTCATCCCCCATTGCAAATTAGGCTTATTGGCAAAATGTACAAACTTTTAGTTGTATGCAATAAACAAATCAAACAAGAACAGTTTAAATAGTTCAACACAACAAATATTAGAAGTGGTTTCTCCACATTCAACAGAAAATGCACTTTTAATGACTACTGCAGTCTCAAACTTAATCAATCCCTTCATGACAAGCAATTTTAGTACTTAGTAGAGCACCCCTTTGCTGTTATGACCTGCTTGCAAACATGATGCATAGCCAGACACCAGCTACTGGCAATGTTCCTGAGGAATTATAGCCCATTCTTAATAGGCAAAGGCCTTCAGCTCACTAATATTCTGTGGTTTGTGTGCCCCAACTGCCTTTTTCAAATGTCACCAGAGATTTTCTTTGGGGTTCAGGTTAGGCAACTGTGATGGCAACTCTAGAATCTTTCAGGGCATTTTCTAAAACCAAGTCTTGGCGGACTTTGATGTATGCTTGGGATCATTGTCCTCTTGGAAGGTCCAGTGACGTCCAAGTTTCAGCTTCCCCACAGACAACATGTCATTTTCTCCTTAGGATTTCTTAATACTTGATTCAATCAATCTTGCCCTGCTCACACTGTAGGTTTCTAGTGCTAAATGAACCAAAGCAGCCCCAGAGCATCACCAAGCCACCACCATGCTTCACTGTAGGCAGGGTGTTCTTTTCATTGAATGCTTCACTCTTCCTCCTCCAGATGTCCCGCTGATCCACAGACCCGAAAAGTTTTGTTTCATCGCTCCACAGAACAGAATCCCAAAACTTCTGTGGCTTATTTATATGATTTTGAGCATATTGGAGGCAACTTTTCTTGTGCTTTTGGGTCAGTAGTGGTGTATGTCCTGGAGTTCAGGCATGGAGAATTTCAGTGTTTAGTATATGCCTTACTGTGGAAACTGAAACCTCAGTACCTGTTGTCACCAAGTCTTGCTGCAGGTCCTTTGCAGTCACTTGAGTTGTTTTCCACCTGCCAGAAATCTGGTGGCAGCTAATGATAGCTTCATCATTCTGCCACATTCAGGTAGTATAGCCAGTGTTCCTTTAACTTTGAACTTGCAAACTATGCTTCCAGCGGTATCTCTGGGAACATTCAGGCCTTTGATATCTTTTTGTATACTTTTCCTTGTTGGTGCAAGGCAATGATCTCTTAACGTTTTAGACAATTCTCTTGGCTTACCCCTATTTCTAACATGTAAACAAAAGTCACTGTCAACACACCCCTTGCCAGTCCAGTTATTTGATGTGTTTTATCACAAGCCCACCTGACGCACCTAATGAGGTCCTTGATTTATTGCATCAGATGTGCTTGCGACAACACCTGATTTGCAGATGTGTGCTATTATTGGGGATTCTATTCAGGGGTTAGGGTTAGGGTTAGTATGCATTAAAAGTGCCATTTTGTGTTGAATGCGGAGAACCACTTGTAATATTAGTTGTGTTGAGCTATTTAAATTGTTCTTGTTTGATTTGTTTATTGTAAACAGCTGAAAGTTGTAAATTTGTCCAATAAACCTAATTTGCAATGGATGTTGAATATCTTTGAGTGCAACTGTATATAAAACTCTTCACTTTAGAATACAATGTTCTAAAATGAATGTTGAAAATTAATATATACCATGATCATGATTAAATAAATTGAAGTATACTGAACTTCTCTTTTAAGTACAGGGCTGGACTTTATTTCAGTCCATCAATAAACTCATTTGCACACCCACAGTGAGTTATACTGAGCCAATTTAGAATTGAAAATCAACCTAAACATGGGACACAGAAGGAAAATTGAAGCACCACTATGCAGTTAATGACCAGACTAGGAACTCAGCCCAGATCTGTGAGGTTGTGAATCAGCAGAGCTAATCACCTTACCACCAACACTGAACTAGTATATTCAGCAATGAGTACATTTATTAACATTTTTTTGTAATTATAGACCAGGGGTGGGCAAAGTCATTCCTGAAGGGCCGCAGTGGCTGCGGGTTTTTGTTCCAACACAGTTGCTTAATTAGAAAACAATCCTTGTCAATAATTACATTTCATGGCTTGTTGGTGCTTTAACTCTGCTATGTCAAGTCATTCTCATATCCTACATTTTTTTTTCCATTCTAAGGATATCATCCAAATACTTTGAAGTGTAAAACGGATGGATAATTCTCAATCCTTCTCTTTTTTCTCTTCTCTTTCCTTCCAAGTATTTAATTAAACCAAATAGTGCACGATAAATACACACAGGTGTAAAGGGTAACAAGCAAAATGGATAACTGCTGGTTTCTTTTGTCATTTGCATCTTATTGTTAATAAGGAGCAATTAAAAACCGAGAATGCAGCTGTTTAAGACTTAAATAAGCAATAAGGGTTCAAAATCTTAATGAGGGAGATAACTAAAATGAAGCAGAAGTGTTTCTAGAGCAATAGGTGCTTCTTATTAAGCAATTGGGTTGGAACAAAAACCTGCAGCCATTGCGGCCCTCCAGGAATGACTTTGCCCACCCCTATTGCAGACCATAAATTAATCATCATCCCACAGGATAAAACAGAAATAATGTTGATGGTCTAAGAAGGACAAACTGATACCTCTGCAAACGTAGGCTTTTCTTACAACCAATCACTTGAACTTTCTATTAAATATAGTATTTATCACATAAAATAATTCAGCAGGGAAATTTTCATTAATATGAAACATTAGTGAAGATTTATTACCTTTTTTAAGTTGTATGCAACAAGGATGTGATGAAAAGTCTGACAACAGCTGTATGCTCTTTTGTAACCTAACTTACTTCTTAATCTCTCTTTATAAAGAGGACCTCTTTTCCTCCAGCTAAGAGAATATTAAACCACAGAAGGGCACCTAGGGATAAGTCATAAAAGGATCTAGAATTTGATCACCGCCTAAAGGCACTCCCACTGCCTCTAGGTGAATACATATTTTTTACTCTATTAACTTATTCATATAGTTATTACAGAAAAAGTATGTCTTGACTGAAAAGCTCCTTATTCCACCTTTTCTGATGGACGATAAATAATGTGCCTGATCACATTTCACACACATTACAGAATGGCAATTAGATACATTACATTAAACAAAATTATATGAATTGCATCATTTGACCCCTCATAATTACAGTTCAACTTGCTTTTGTAATGATACCAATTAAACCTTGTATTTTGAACTGTTAAGTTAATTAGTTTCTTTACATTGCAGATAATCGTAAATTATTTTTAATTGTGAAATGAGCATAGCTTGAATGGGAAAAAGGAGGAGGAAGTGTAGCCCGCTTATTTGTTTTGCACAGGGAGAATGTGGCAGTTTTGTTATTCATTGTAAAGGAACCAGTTCATTTTAACACACTTGAGCTCTACACTCTCATTGGAAGATTATTGGAAATGCAGAATACGACATAGGTTATGTTATACATTCAGGGTAAATCAGTGCAAAGTGTCGCTGACATTGGCATTAAATGTCTAATCTAAAATCTCTAAACTCTACGTTTACATTACTAATGGGTCTACAATAGCTTAACTATAATTTTGAAATTTGAAAAGCTCAGAAACACAAAATGTTTTCTTGCTGAAAATAAAGAAGAAGAAAATGAAGGTTTTCAATGCAACAATTCACTTTAAGAATCAACCTGCTTCCTGTTAAGGTAATATTTAATTAGAATTTTTGCTTTGCTCCCTTGTTCAAAAGAATTTTTTATGTTTTAGTTATTATCCTACACTTTCAAACAGACTTTTGCTGTTTGGTTTCTTGATCTGTGTGCTGTAGGATAGATGCTTGGACTCCTGGCCCCCTCCAAATGTGTGACTCACTGTTACAATGCTTCCAGACTCTCCTCTGCCCTCTGGAGACATAGCCATTTGTGGGAAAAAGGGTAGACCCTCTAGTAAATGTGCAGTGGTTGCTTTCATAGACACAGTTTAACTTAAAGGAAAACACAGTTCAGTTTCCAAAAATATTGTTCTATGGCTTAAAGCTAATTCTTATTAGTCTTATAGGTAAAACACACAGACATTTGAAATCCCGCCTCAGTAAATAACTTCATGTTTTACTAACATTCATGTGCAAGTGCTCACAAGTTAGCTCCTGGTTTATCTTTCAAAAGAATTAACATTTTGGCTGAATTTGCCTCATACTGTGTCTGCAACTGCATAAAAAGGCTAAACACTAATTGGAAACATTTGGCCACCTTCAGTGCTATGTGGAGTGTTTAAAATTCCCAGGGCTCTGAAATTTTACCGGATGGTAGACTTACTGAAAAAATGACACCTCTCTTGCCAATTCATATGCCTACCAGACCAGAAATGACTGCGCCCTTAACTATTGTTTTTTCCCCTTTTCTTTCCACACTTCAGTTTAATCTCAGCTTTGAAAGTGACCAGTCAATGCTAATATTTGAAAATTATGGGCATTTAAAATATTTTTCTAATTTGAAAAGGTACAAACTTAAGCAAGGATGTAAGTTTGCTATATATTTCATTTATTTCTTATTTATTTTATTTATTTCTTTACAAAACATTTCACTTCTCCACTGGCAGACGAGACCCAAGTAGTCAGATGCAATCAACTATGTAATTTTTGATCACAGTATGTAGGCTGTGCATTGAGATTTCATTCTTAATTGATATTAAGAAGCCGAGAAACTACCATGGTGTACACTGCTGCGCTACTTTAACTCAATGAACTGCCATCATTCAAAACAAATCTCACTTTGTAGCATGAAGGATCTGTAGGATAATTACAGTATTAGTTCTGTGAAATGCTTACGATTCTGATTGATCAAATATTGATGCTTTTCCTCAAAAACTCATAAATAAAAGTAGTAAGACTAACTCATTCCTATTTTACACTCACTTTTCTGTGGGTTCTCATAACCAGATTAAAAATATTCACTTCACTTCAGTGTATTTATTACAAAAGATAATGTTTAACAGAATGCAGGTGGGAAAGGAAAAATTGTTTAAAAGAACAAAGACAAATCGTCAGTTGGTGCCATTTTAAAAGTGCTCCCAGAATCAAGACAATATTTTTCTGTGTGATACTTGCATTTCTCTAAGTCTGTAATTTCTGTCACATTAGTTTTCACAGGACAATTTAGAATTATTCACCTAAGAAGCATGGTGACATAATACTGTATGCTATTCAGTCAGTCAGTCACTCTTGACTATACCATATGCAGTTCAGAACAGGTAATCCAGCTGAAGCTAAGCATGTTTGGGCTCAGCCAGTACTTGGATGAGAGACCAACCAGGAAAAGTATGATTTGCTGCTGGAAGAGGTGTTGGTGAACAAGAACAGGGGGTGCTTATCCTGTGTTCTGTGTGTGGATTCCAATGCCCCAGTGTGCTAATGGGAACACCGTGCTGTAAAACTGGTGCAGTCATTTGGTTGAAACATAAAACCAAGGTCCTGATTCTCTGTGGTCATTATAGATTTCTAGGCATCCTTTGTAAAGAGTTGGGTGTATCCAGGTTTCTTGGTTAAATTGCCCACCATGGCCCAGTCATTCTGGCCCCCTAATTGTGGACCCCGTTTCTAATTGGCTAAAGATTTCTGGGCATCCTTTGTAAAGAGTTGGGTGTATCCCAGTTTCCTGGCTAAACTGCCCACCATTGCTTAGTCATTCTGTTCCCCTAATCATGGACTCCTGTCTCTGATTGCCGATCTTTTAGCCCTTCATTACCTAATAGCTAATTTGTGGTGAGCGTACTGTTGCAAGATGGCTGCTGCCACATTCTCCTATGTTGCTGCACATTGGTGGTGGGTTCAGTGGCTTCCCACTCATTAAACTGCTTAGAGAAAAGCACTATATAAATATTAACAATTATTATTACTTTTATTATTATTATTATTATTGGTGTTGGATGCTACACATACAGTTGTGACCAAATGTTTTGAGAATGACATAACTATTGGTATTCACAAAGTTTGCTGCTTCAGTGTTTTTAAATCTTTTTGTCAGATGTTTCTATGGCATACTGAAGTATAATCGCAAGTATTTCATAAGTTTCAAAGGGTTTCATTTACAATTACATTAAGTTTATGCATATAGTCAATATTTGCAGTGTTGGCTCTTCATTTTCTTTTTGCAATTTGCCCTGGCATGCTGTCAATCAATGTCTGGTCCAAATCTTGACTGATGGCAGCCCATTCTTGCATAATGGTTGGAGTTTGTCCGAATTTGTGGGTTTTTGTTTGTACACCCGCCTCTTGAGGATTGACCACAAGTTCTCAATGGGATTAAGGTCTGGGGAGTTTCCTGGCCATGGTCCCAAACTTTTGATGTTTTGTTTGCTGAGCCACTTAGTTATCACTTTTGTCTTATTGCACGGTGCTCCATTATGATGGAAAAGGCATCGTTTGTCACCAAACTGATCTTGGATGGTTGGGAGAAGTTGCTGTTGGAGTATGTTTTGGTACCACTTAATGCAGTTGTCAATAAAAGCCTTTGAAACTTATGAAATGTTAGTAGGTATACTTAAGAATACTATAGAAACATCTGACAAAAAAGATCTAAAAAACTGAAGCAGCAAACTTTGTGAAAACCAATACTTGTGTCATTCTCAAAACATTTGACCACAACTGTACATTATTAGGTTGTGCCTTCCAACAGGCTTTGAAGCCAATTTTTGAGTGATTTAGAGATTTTGATCGATTTGATCTTGTATAAAGGGCTGCCCAAAAGGAAAGACTATTATCTCTCTATTATAAAAAAAAAGTCCTGGAGAGAAACAGTAGGGCGACGAGACGTAATCTTCATGTTAAGACCACAGAAGACACTTAAAAGACCCGCGAGACTAAACAGATTGGCCATGGAGCGTCTCGCGGGGACGTAGAACATGAGATTTTTGCAAGACATGCTCTACTTACAACCAATATCAAATAAGAGCATGGGTAGCCAGCAATACACTCAGTCGTATTTTGGCTTTGAGCACACATAGATCCAGGGCTCTCAGCGCATATAAAACATATAAGGAGAATACGTTATAATTGAAACGTAAACGACTAAGCGAAGAAGAAAGTAGCTCGGACAAAAGAGACTCAAATGCGTTGGAGAGACAAAAAAGAAAAAGAATAATCTAGGTGCAAATTCAAAAAATAAGAAAAGTGATATCCAGCAAAAACACATGCAGAGCAGGTTAAAGATAATGCAAACTGGAATTCAAAAGACTCAAAAAAAATGTACAGTAGGTGCGAAACACATACAGAGCAAGATACAGAATATGAAAGCAGAAAAAAACGACAGTGTCAAAAAAAAGAAAGTAAACATCGTATTAGCACAAAGAAAGGGAAATTATTACTTGGAGAAATAATGAAAAGACAATAAAGATTGAATATATGGACATAGCTGATATGTCAGAAGAATGTAAATATTGTAAGGCTTTGAAGTTTAAGTCAAGAGAATTTCAAAAACGGAGTTTACCTCACATGCATTTATTGGTTACTTTGCAAAAAAAATGATTAACTGCGTCTGTGCTGTTCCTTGCCATTTTTCCATTTTCATGTTTCCACCAGGATTTGTTCCTTGGCTTACATTTTTTTGTTCTTTTCTGTATTTTCATTGTTTATCTAAAGTATTATCTTTCATGTGTTTGTGATATTTCTTTCTTATTAGTTACTCTTTATGTGTTAAATGTTTCCCTGTATCCGTTTGTATTTTTGGGTTTAATTTCAAGCGGTGGGACTGCCCTCAGGCTATATATCGTGAGGCTGGGAATAGATCCTTCAGTGGTTCAATGACTGACGTTTAAAGATAGTGCATCTTTGTGACTACTCTTTGTTGGATTATGGGTTTTTGCATTTGTTTTCAGGTTTTGGTTTATGATTTTGTATTGTGGCTTGTTTGCCCTGGTCTGTAATTTAGGCAAATCCTTATTACCTATTTTTTTGTTTTTTTGTGACAATTTTTTTTAATCCTTTTGATTATAGTAAATGAATATCAGCAGTTTAAACATTTTGTGTTGGACTTGTCTATAACCCAGAGATTTTCATGGTTCCTCGTCACTGTGGAGCATTTTTGTATATTTGTGGTATTTTCTTGGAACATTCATGATATTTTGAACTTTTGAAGTCAGATCCCTGTTCTGCCAGGTCAGTTTATGTTTAGGATACCTAGGCCCTAGCCTGGTTTTGTGGGTGCCTTTTCTGTGGATAGCCTTGAAAATTGTTAAACAATGAACAACTTCTCCAATATCAGTCATTGACTTACATGACGACTGATGTTCCTTTGACCTGTCTGACAAGTGACATTTTTGTTTAGCAACTAAATTTAGAGGGGTGTCTGACCAATCACTGACCTTGACAGTGTGGTTGTAATTTCATTTTACTTTTTTCCACTTCATTTGGTGGATTGCACTGAGGTCAAATTGTGTTTAGTGACTTTCACATGGTCTTGCTCCTTTCCTCAGATCTATGCTTCTTTGTAAATAAATCCCTGATTTGTTTTGAAAGCTCATTTGTCCGAATTGCTTTTTTGAAATCTTTGCCATACTGTTGGGCTCCAGTGAGAAAGGGGGATTTAACATCACATATTAATTGAACACTAAAAGGCAGCATAGTATAAATAACCCCATAGAAATACTTGAGTAAAAGTAGACTTATCTTTCTGCAACTACTCAAGTAGAAGTTTTAAAGTTTGATATTAATTTTACTACAGTATCAGAAGTACCAGTAAATGTAGGATGTTTTCTGTATGGTCAAAAAAAGTTCTTACAGACATAAAATAATTTTAAGTACATTTTTTATTATGTGAGTCGCATTACATTCACAAGATTTCGAGTCAAATAACTGCTACTTGAAGCCATGACATTCAGCATGAGTGAACATCTTAATGATTGTATCTTAATTCAGCAGGATAGGTGCTGATAGCACAGGTGTGCAGGCTTCCCCCTTTTTAAGAAGAAGCTAATCCATTCCTGAAATCCCCTTCATGAATTAAATGTCTGTAACCCAATTACAAATAATTTAAATGAAGAACATTTTTAAACATTCTCTGACATTAAAAATGACTCCCATTTATATTCTTTTTAACACAAGCTATATGAAAATTGGCAGCGCTATATTAACATTACTCATCAAAATAAACTCTAATAATGTTTAATAAAGTGGTTTACCTAGAGTTTATCTCTTTCTAATTTCCTAAAGGATGGCCTTTCAGTTTTTCCTGACTATTTTACAATCTATTTTGGAGCTATCATGCCCAGGAGATGTGAAAGAAAACATGTGAGCAAAACATGAGAACTGCAGCCTGAAGATCAGTCCTGCCTGTTCAGTAGCCTGCTATGTGGACAGTGTCTTAAATGTGACAGTATTAACTGTGGACATCACTAAACATGGAACTGTGTGTTGCCAACATCCAGCCCTGCCCCATCCTGCAGGGTGCGGCATGGTGAACTTGGAATGACTCTGTAGATGATCAAGTTCTAGTTCTAGCTCTGTGCATTTGTGAATTTTCTCTAAAGCCGGGAAAGCCTGTATTTTACATAATTGACTGAGCACAGCTTTTTTTTTTGTATTTGCATAGCCCATATATGTTCTTATTTAATACTGCAGTAATGAATATGTCTAGCAAAACAGATTACAGTTAAAGTAGCCATTTGTATTTGAAGTTAAAATGAAAGTTACTGATCATCCTGGTTTCTGGATAAAAAAACACATTTTTATGAGTGTAGTTTTTTTGATTTTTAGGTTTATCCTCTTGTTTAGGCAGACCTGGTTTCCTGTTTTTTTTTTCAGAACAGTCCCATTTTTATGAATTGCATCATATTTTAGGCACTGCATCCTGGAATGTAACAAAATGTCTGACTTATCCTGTTTTTACATTTATATAAGGCACACCAAAATCCATGGGTGACCAAACCTTTCTGTTTCATGTTGATTTTTACAAAGCACAAAAAAATAATCTCCACTGGGGAAAACCTCAAAAAACCACTCTTCACCCTCCACCTCCACTCTTTGATTACATTTAGCAAACTAACTGGATTGAGTTACAGTATGTTTGTTTTAGAATTATGAAAATCTGGTCAGCCTCTTCTTGCTTGTTCTTATGATTTTAACTATGGTTAATACTTTGGATATTAATTTAATTTTCCATTTATGGTTTTAATCTTGGCCTGTTTAAGACTAATTTAGACTTATTCTATGATTTCATTCTTATTTGGCAGTACACTGCTAAGGAGGGAGCAACTTCTCCATGGGGTTTAATTAAGGAACTTTGATGTCTTGTTTGTAAGAGATGTACAGTAAATGACGTTTTGGGCACAATTCATGTCAGAGTGAAACATCTTGATAACTTGGGAGGATCTCACAATATATCCATTTGATTCAAGCTGCCATCTAGTGAGGATGCCCCCTAAGTACCTCCTGCCATAGACACAAAGGCGAACATAGGACTGACTAAAGCAATTATATTGCATTGCTGCCCTTGGAATATCTTGGAACTCCCCAGAAAAAGATGCATATTTTTGCTGAGACTTTAGAAGTTAGACGAGACCAACTCAGGCTGTTACCAACTGTTTCATCTTGTTAGGGTGCTAGGGTGACCCTATCATCTCCTTTTACACTCTTCATTTTGTAGACTTTACCAGAATTCCTCAAATCCTATACTGTACTCTTACCACACCATCAAGTACAGTAGTTGAGCACTTTCTCTCTTCTTCCCTTTTAAATCTACAGTTTACACTCAGGCAACTTGATAGAGTAAAATAAAGGGCAGGAGAAAAAGTTAAACTTTTAATTATGTATTATTGAATATATGTGCTGATTTAGAGGAAACAGAGTACAATAAGTGTTAATAAAATAATACCAGCACACCCTGAATATAATGAGTCCATATGCACACCTGGAGCCTCATGTATAAACTATGTGTACGCAAAAAGTATTGCGTACACCTGTTTCCAAGCTCACATCGCGATGTATAAAAACTAAAGTTGGCATAAAGCCACACACATTCTCACGCCAGCTCACATCATTGCATATGCAAGTTTTCGGCTTGGTTTTGCAAACTGGCGGCAGCCAGCGTCTAGCAGTACTACTGTTCCTGTGTAGTTTCCCTTTATATTCCCTTTATATTTTAGATTCACATCCCTGACGCGGCTTTATCAAATACACTGAAATTAACTGCATATTTTTTTTAGTTTAAGGCATCTGATTGTAATCAACCTGTAACCATATGGTGCACGGAATGGCCAAACTATTCTAAATACCATAGCTGTTTTAGCGTTGTTACTCTCAGTGCACTGCTCACAGTATTTTAACCAACTGTATCTGAGTGTGGAATCACAGCTATACAGCAGCTGATTGGAAAGCTCTACAGTAGATTGTATCAAGAGCGGAGAGAATTATCAGGATACAGCATCTAGCACAAGATACCTCAGCTATGCACACAGTCTCTTTGAACTTCTTCCATTCTGCAAACGTTTCAGAGCCTTTCCTGTAGGGACCTCGTGGTTCAGAATCAATTTCATTTCAAAAGCTATAAATGCACTCAATCAGTCCATTAAGTGCTCCCGGTAGAACTGTTTGTACTTATAAGTACAACTACCTCACTGTAAACTTGCATTACAGTTGTAATATTGCACAACCTGAGCCACTTATATGCTTTCAAATTGTATATTTTTCATTGTTTTTTTACTGTTTTATTATTGTTATCATTGTTGTTATTTTATGGAGTATTTGCATATTGAATCACATTGTACCATACAATAACAATAAAGGAATTCAATTCAATTCAATAGAAGAGAGTGCATATCTACAGATGATGACGACTGGCTTCTAAATCGATTTAGATTTCCAAGCGCTATCTTCTTTGGAGCTCTTGATATCTTTTTTAAGATGAAATGCAGTAAAGTATATACAGTATATTGCATTATACAGATGCATTTTTAACTTCATTTAAATAATGTATAATGTTAATAATTAAACATGTGAACACAGTAGACAGCGATACCGATGAACTGGCACCCCATTCAGGGATTGTTCTAGCCTTGCGCTGTATACTTGCTGGGACTGCCGTGACCCTGGATGGATGGATGGATAGAATAATTAAACATGTATAACAAAGATATTTCAATGTCCCTTAAAGGTATTGAAGAATCTGTGTTCTAAGCTTACAAATGGCTTGACATTTATTAAAGAGCCAATTGTGTGGTGATTAGTTACTTGGAGAAAGGAAAGGAATGACAAGAATTGGGGGTTAGTATGTTTGAAAGAGACAGTACTGCTACATGAAATTATTTTATCGAGGGTTGACGCAGCAAGCATCTTGTGGGAGGCAGGAACAATCTCTGGACAGGGTGCCAGCTTATTGCTACCACTGCGCCAATGTGCCCTAATGTTTTATACATGATTTAATTCCTGTCATCATGAAAATTATATCAAGTATACATCTTAGTATTTAAATTGTTCAGAGAGCTGTAATATCATGAATGTAATGTATTCTGTGTCCAGTCAGTGTAAGAGAAAGCCCATTTAAGAAGCATGTAGTGATTCACACACATAGAGCACATAGAATACGAAGCAGTTAATGTGCTGCTTTAGTTATGATGGGATTTGAGAAACTAGCAAACAATTTTAAGATTAAGTTTATGGCATTCTGCTTTAACGACAAAATAAACTACGTGATTAAAGTGGAAATTTCTTAATTAAAGTTGACATTTCTACATTTTTTCTACTGTATCCCTGTTTTGTTTTTCTTTTCTCTGTACCATAATATGCTTCCATATGACACTCAGATGGTGGGCTATGATTCGCCTTTTCATGGCGACTTGGATATCAGACCATTTTTTATTTCAGGCACTGTGCTACTTTCTGAACTTGAACTTTCGAGTTTCTCTGCCACTCTCTGTCACTCGATCAACTTCCTTTTGTTGTTTATACCACTGCTTAAACCAAAAAATAGTACGTTTTTCCAGTGCTTTTACCATTATCTTTTCACAGAAAGCTGAACATAAGGGGCTATTTTTAACTGATTTGCATATTCAAAGGGGTGTGACTCTAGGAGTTGGGGTGAGTCAGCAGGCGCATCCACGTGGGTTACATTTCATGCTGATCAGGATTTAGGTAGCAGTAGAACGTGGAAGTTGGCACATGCACACATTTATGCATCTGGATTTTTTTTGCGTGTACGCACATTTCTGTTTTTGTCCGTACTCCATGTTTTAGTGTGAATTCTATGCACGGCATTATACATGAGGTCCCTTGGCTGCTTTGGTTAACTTATCCCTTCCCACGACAAATGGTTCAACAAAAATGTTGTCTGATGTAGTGGGATCATAAATGAGCTCAAGTCACAACTGGTTACACAGCTTTCTCTCCTTTAAACAAATACAAAGTTAATTTTACAAATAAAGATATACAAAATATTTATCAACATATATGCTAGATATTTCTACTTTTTTTTGGACAAGATTATATTAAGCTTTTTATAATTCTGTGATCATCCAACTTCATATTTTTGTTTCTTTGAAAGCAAATGAGAATAGACAAATAACAGAAATTCAGAATTCACTGTATATTCAGAGAGACTGAGTAAATAAACAGAAAACTAAAGATAATCTGGTAAATAAAACAAAAGGAAAAGATAAAATTACAGAAGCCAGATGATGTTGAAGTGTCAACCTTTCTTTGTCCTTCAACAATGCCTCCATAACAAAGAGGGCTCAGCACGTCTGTACTTTTCATGGATGCTGAAGAGCATGAGAATCCCCAAAACCAATTCTTACCACATTCTATAGGAGTATCATTGAAAGCCTGTTGTCTATTGTAATGTTTCGGATTGCAACAAATTACAGCAGACAGTGAGAGCAGCCAAGAAGGTTATTGGTGTGCCTCTACATTCCCTGAAAGACATTTACCAAACCCACTTATAACAGGGCCAGTAACATTGCGAAACACCATTTCCACCTGTTACATGGTTTCTTTTCTCTTCTAACATCTAGAAAATGCTATTGTAGTTTCTGTTCTAGTTTCGCAAGACTGAATAACAGTTTCATACTGCAGGCCATCAGAATTCTGCATGCATAAAAATGTCTTTCTAGGGTATTCCTTTCACACTATACTGTTAAATTCTTACATTGACTATTGTCTATTTATTGTATTGCTTTTGTGAGTTTATTGTATGTTGGTATATGTTACACCATGGCACATGGAGATACTGTACGTTTTCTCATCTCACTATGTATGTGTACAAAGTTGCTGATGACAATAAAGTGATTTTGACCTTGTGGTTAACATGTCCACAAGCCAGAAATTATACCTGTCAATATAGATATTTTTATTTAGGTATAGATTTGTGGCCTGCAGGGGGCACATCAGCCACCCAAACCTAACACAGACAGACACCAGGTGCAAGTTCAGCACACAACACATGTTTATTTTCCAGGGGAAGTGCTTTTCAGTGGTTCCCCTCAGCAGCTCAGGAACAGAGTACAAAAGCACAAAGAAACACAGTACTCAGTCTTACTCTTTTTCTTTCTCTCTTTCTTGTTCCCCTTCACCTGCATTAATCCTCTGGTGAACTTTTACTTTTCAATCCCGACTCTTGCTCCTGGAGTAGTGCCTGCTGGTTCCTTTTAAGCCACACCCGGGAGTATTCCAGGTGGCTCATTATGGAGGTCTGGAATCACTCCCAGGTGTCGAGAAAGCCCAAAGTAGGTCTTCCGCTCCCCATGGTGGCTGCCACAGAAACCAACAGGGCTGCAACGATCTCCAACTCCCAGCATGCCCTGCCCTATAGCACCCCGGGGGAGATAATGCCCTGAGCCCACTCTCTCTCCAGATCTTTCCACAATAAATGTGTCCAAGCCAGGTAAGGATTCTGGCTGTCTATGACAGATTATTTATAATAAAGAGTTTATTAAATAATCCAAAAAAGGCAACATATAAGGCAAACAAGTTTACATTATAATCTGAAATCCAAAGTCAGAATTCAAGAACCAAGCAAAAAACCGAGAAAATCTAATAGCAATGATAAACACACCACCATTTCTTAATGAACTTTGGCTGGATGTAGCCCTGAGCTAGAATATAAAAGCTGAGTGTGGTTCTAATCAGTGATGTCACTGTGGTTCTGCTTCTTGGGTTTCCACCCACAGAACACAAGGAATGTAGCTTCAAAGGCCATATACACACTAAATAATAAGAACAACATTTAAATAAAGCAGAATTAACAAAAAATTCAGAAATACAGAAAAACACATAACACATAAAATAATTAAACAATATAAGAAATAATGGGAAAAAGTAACATAAACATAAGTAAGGCCTAACAGCTACACTTTATCCTGGCAGTCTCTTATGCCAGGCGGGGACCTAAAAGGATGCAGAAGGAAAATTAAAGTCCCTGAAGGAAAACCCATGCAAAAAACTCCCCTTGCAGCAATGAACAGGCACAGTCCCAGTGCTAACCACTAATCCTCCATGCTGCTCCACAGGAGACAAGTGTAATATCTAGTAATCATTTGCATGATGTCACCCTATCTCATTTTACTCTCACTTTTCCTCTTGTTTTTTTATTTTTTGGATTATTAATTATCACCACTATTTACATTTGGAAGGATTATTGTGCCCAGAAGACATTAAGTCTCAGCATTTTCTTTTTAGAATTGAATGAATAGAGATAGAGGAGCTACTTTGGGCTGACCAGCCTAACCTCTTTAAACCTTTTCTTTTGTTCTTTTTGTTTTCTTAAAAGGCACCTAGTCTAGATTTGAATGTTGGATGTTAGCTTCATTTTTTGTTGTGGTGATGCTATGAAGTATCTATCATTTAATTAATGTCATACAATACATTACAACAGGGACAATTAAATCATATATCACTGTTTTATATTTCTGATTTTTCAGGGTTTATGTTATACCAGAGATATTTTATGAGATATGGCAGCATGTTAGTACATAGGCTAGAGCCACTGTCCCTGCTTTATGATTAACGATTTGATTCAGTGTACATTCATGTCATGTTTTCATCATGCCCATGATGTTTCTCTTCAGGTATTCTGGTTTCACCCCAGATCAAATGTGCATGTTGTTATGATCTGCCTTGCTCATAAAACTCAGAACAAGGCTTTACTTTAAGGAATATTGGAGAAGATGATAGAGGTTTGATATGTATCCTGTAGCCATTTTTGGGTAAATCTGCACTATCAAAATTAACTTACCTTAACCTGTCTTGTCTGTATTTATTTGTTTTATTTATTTCTATCTATTATTAGATGCAATTGCGAAGGCAAATTTGATGTTTTCTTGTGTAAATATGTCTACATCAAGAAACCTTGAACCTACTTCCAAAATCTAGTCTCAGGCTTCAAATGAGGTCTAATATCAGAAGTAAGTCTATTTTGATAAGAAAAGCAAAATGGTCAAAATACAAAAAATCAAGAAAGCACTTACAAAAGTTTAACAATTAAAATCCAAATGGGAGTCAATAAGACAGAGACTGAAACTAATTCCAAAGGTTACACACTGCAGAGTTTGCAGGTATATAAAGTCCTGGTTATGGTCCCTCAGCTGCAGTGTCAGGGTGGTACCCCTTAGGGTCAACATGGAGAAACAACACATATACTGTAAAACATTGGTAAACAATTAACATCATATATATATATATATATATGTAGATAGATAGATAGTGTGGCAAGCGGCTGGGGGTGGCACCAGGGACAGCCGGTACTTCCGCCACACTGGGGAGTGCCGGCGGAAGATTATCGGGAGGCACCTGGAGCACATCCGGGCAATTATTAAAGGGGCTGCCACCCTCCATTCAGTGGTTTGAGTCGGGAGCTGAGAAGGACGGAGCTCAGGAGAAGAGGAAATGAGGTGGCCTGAAGAGAGAGGCATCATTGTGTATAGAGGCCTGGACTTTGGGGGAGTTTTGGGGTTGTGTGGCACTTCGTAAATATGTATAATAAACGTGTGTGGGTGTTGAACAATCGGTGTCTGCCTGTCTGTGTCCAGGTCAGCCTCCACAATAGATAGATAGATAGATAGATAGATAGATAGATAGATAGATAGATAGATAGATAGATAGATAGATAGATAGATAGATAGATAGATAGTGGCACATAAGTGTGATAAGGGGGCAACCAAGTAACCCGATGCGCCACGTGAAACCGCAGGGTGAAGGAGAAAGCCAGTGTACTAACCCATCTCTCTGTCCTCTCACAAGAAAGACAAGCTACAAAAGAGTCTGACATCGTAATAACACTGCCAGTTCCTTGCTCAGATGGATGGGCCACTTCCGCATTCCTTAGTCATGCCTTGTCAATTCCCGTTGACATCACTACCTTCCCAGGATGCCCTGCTGTTCCCGACATCCTTTGCACTGTCCCATCCTCCATAAATACGCCATCTTTTCACTAACAAAACGTCTTGTGCTATGTTTCTTACAGTTGCCTGTAAACATACTGGTCAGACCTCATCGCTATCACAGTATACGGGGACGGTTCCCCAACCCTTTAACTTTGTTGAAGTGTGTTTCTTTTACAGTGGCGTAGTTGGCAGGATTGTGTTCGAAGAATGTCCGAAGCACAGGACCTTGCTACGGTGTTAAACACCTTTATGACTGAACTACAGACTTTGAAGACAGAGATGGCAAGCACCCGGACGGAGCTCTCCAAAACCAAAGCTCGACTGAAGGCAGCAGAGGCGGTAGAACTGGAACCAGTACGGCCTCCATCCACACAGTTGGTAGCAATGAACGACTTGGACGACATTGAGTCATCCTTAGTAATTTTTGAGAGGACAGCCTCTAGTAATCTTTGGCCAAGGGCGAAATCTATAAGCGCTATGGCGTAACTTCCAGGCAGCAGGCGAGGGTATGGCATGAGTGGAAGTTCAACCTCAAGCACTCCACAAGGACTCAGGC
Organism: Polypterus bichir lapradei; assembly: GCA_026402145.1. Taxonomy (NCBI): domain Eukaryota; kingdom Metazoa; phylum Chordata; class Cladistia; order Polypteriformes; family Polypteridae; genus Polypterus; species Polypterus bichir. Next base: position 44,222,996 of record JANRMT010062856.1, read on the forward strand.
CTTTGAGTACTGGGACAAACTGGATCACTGGCTACAGCCTGACATCAAAAATCCACGGCATATATTGGAAGAAGTGGCCTGTGAGGGCCTAGTCCACACATTGCCTGACTACCTCGCCTCTGATTACCTCCCTTTAAGAACATGGATGATCTGTTGGAGGTCTTAGATCACCAGCTGGCAGCCACCTGACTCTGGAGGTCAGAGCGGTCTGCTCGTAAAGCCTGACAGGGTCGTTTAGCCAACCCCGAACCCGCTCGTCACTCCACCGAAGTTTCCGGAAGACCTAAAGAAAAAGGTTCCAGCCTTCCCTGCTGTTTCAAGTTTGGGGAGCTGGGACAAATCCTATTTGCTTCCCCTCTATACCCAGAGCCGATGGACTGCATATGGCTAAAAGGGGACAGGTACTGTGCGCTGGTTAATCTTCTGTCTGTTCCGAATACGGGAGTGGTTTTGGTAAACGGGCACCGGGTGTTAGCCTTGTTCTCACTGTTTTGCCTCACTGCAACAATGGTTGGCTCAGAAAACCAGTGTAATGTGTGTTCACAGGTAGACCAGGTCTGCTTTATAACCTGGGAGGGTGAACCCAAACAGTTGGTAGTAGCGGTCTTGCCAGAACCTCCCTATTCGGTTATATTGGGCCGTGACTGGTTGAAAAATAACTGTGGTAAGCTGTACAACCCTCCCACTTCTGGTTCGGGTCTATTATTGGACAGGCAGGAGTCTGCCCCGGCGGCCCCCATGCCTGGCCCTTGGTGATGACGTCGCCACCTTGGGGCGGTCTTCCCTGCGATGGACCTTCACCCAGAAAAACCTCCTGCCGAGAGCCCACGGGGGGTGGGGGGGGTGGGGTGTGTGTGGAACTCGCATCAAGCGCGAACAATGGAATGACGATTCCCTGAAGTTTGCCATCGTCTCTGTTGAGGGTACTTCCCTCAGTTCTCCTACACCACAGGGCCCCTACTTTGTGTTAAAAAATTATCTGCTGTACCGGGTGGCGGAACACGAGGGTGAGGTCCGGACGCTGTTGCTAGTCCCGCGAACCTACCGGCAAACTGGCACATGCCCACCTCATGGGCGCCCACTTGGGAGCTGAGAAGACGTTGGAGAGAATAAAACTCCGATTCTTTTGGCCTGGGATAAATGAGGAGGTCAGGCGATTATGTCAGTCCTGTCTGGAATGTCAACTCCGCCAGATACCCCAGAGGGATTGTGCTCCTCTTGTCCCTCTCCCCCTCATTGATGTTTCCTTTGAGAGGATCAGCATCAATCTCGTTGGCCCCTTAGAGCCCTCCTCAAGAGACCATAAATATATTCTTGTGATGGATGACTACGCCACCCGGTTCCCAGAGGCTGTTCCCTTATGCTCGGCCAATACAAAGAACATCACACGGGAATTAGTAGAGCTCTTTTCACGGGTTGCCATACTGAAAGAAGTCCTCACAGACCAAGGTACGCCCTTTACTTTGGATACATTCAGGGAGGTTGCCAGGTTACTCCGTATTACACATCTCAAGACGTCTGTATAACATCCTCAGACAGATTGGCTGGTCGAATGATTCAACCAGACCCTGAAACAGATGCTGCATAAAGTAGTCAGCGGTAGGAACTGGGATCAACTCCTCCCCCTTGTCCTTTTTGCTTATCAGGAGGTACCTCAGGCCTCGACAGGGTTTTCCCCTTTTGAACTGTTGTACGGGCGACAGCCCTGAGGAATTTTGGATATCCTAAAAGAAGGCTGGGAAGGTGAGGCCCTTCCCTCCTCTAACATTTTAGAATATATCGCACAGTTACGTAAGAGGTTGGCAAAGATTCAACTCCTCCTACAAGAAAACATGGCGAAGGCTCAATCAGCACAGGCGCGGAATGAAAAACACCTCCCTCCAGGAGTTCCAGCCGGGAGACTGTTATAGTCCTCGTGCCCACTTCCCATTCTAAACTGTTGGCCCATTGGCAAGGCCCATACGAGGTGAAAGAAAGAAAAGGGCTTGTCGACTATTTGGTAAAACAACCAAATCATCGGCCAAGTGAGTGGGTTTACCACATCAACTTGTTGAAGCCGTGGAAGAAGACCTTCACTCCGGCCACACCCACTCCCTTTTATCATCAACATCCGCCCTTAACCTTGGCTCTTATCTAACAGACTCCCAATGACAGGAGCTGGAGTCTGCAATCCTGTCCATCCCGGAAGTGGTCAGTAAGGCACCTGGCCGTACCTCGCTGATTCAGCCAATCCCAGCCAGCACAGGGCGCAAGGCAGGAAACAATAACACAAATTCCTGAGCAAGGAAAATTGAATTGTATAGATAGAAATCTTTAGTCTTTAGTATCTGTACAACTACAGATTTAGTTTTATACAACCCCAATCTGCAAAATAAAGGAATTAATAACAAAAATGAAATTTACCACGAAGAACCTTACACTTAACAATTCCAATAACATGGCCACTATTTCTGCTCTAATAAACAATTCTACCTTTAATAGAAATGATGTGTATTGGTGTACAAAATAATCCATATCAAGATAAAAATGTTTAAAATTCACAATACTGAACTGTCCTTCAATCAATGTATAAAATAAGAAAATTTAACTCAGAATGTAAACTGTGTGAGATAACACTGATTAACCTGCCAGCAATAAGGACACCTGAGTAAACAGTTAGAAAACCTGCACCTTTTGACTTTATTTGAAAAGAGTCTCAATGGACGTTTTAACTCTGGACTCTTTAATACCATGTCAACCACACTCTGTGTACATTTTTAAGTGCTATAGATTGATTTTAAATTCTTTATCTTTACTGACTTGAACCTTGCATCTTTTAAATCATTCTTTTAGAATCAGATTGTTAATTTATGAGACTTGGGGCAATAAGGATCGTAATGGATAAACAGTCTGGCAAGCACTGATTGATTATTCTTGTAATCTTTGTTAATTCAAGTGAGGTTAGGCCTTTAACTATAAAGCAAACACCTAGCACTCATATAAGCAATATAGTTAATAGTAACTGTAGTGTAGGCGAACACACAATGATAATGAACACAGAAATCTTTATAATAATATATTCAAGATACAGTGATAAGAGCGCCTTGGGTGCGTGACTGCCATATTCCCACAGAGGTCAGCAGCTGAGGAAAATGACGTAGCTGCACAGTGAGCGGGCTCCTTCGTTGGTGATTGCAGAAGTGTAGCTTACCCGTTTGGTCTGTTTATGCTAAGCAAGTAAGTCTGTATGATTAATTCAGCTGTCCAAGTGCAGATAAGACTGTAGACGTTATGTGATATAAAGCAGCTGTATTAAGGCAAAATTCCATGTTCAGTAGTTCTAATATCACAATAAGATAAAGATTCTGTTTTTTTTTATTTTGACCTCCATTCTCTTCCTATTCTACCATGGCTCCATTGTACCTGTTTTACTAAACTGGCTCTTCACTAGTGGTATAATAATACAACTACCCAAACAAAACTCCTTAAGAAGTAATAAATTGCATGTAGGAAGGAAAACCAAACAGACCTTCCAAAATAATATTAAAACAAAACAAACACAAACAAGAAAATGCATGTTGTAACATTCAGGTGTGCTCGGAAACTTAGATTGTTTTTAAAAATTACATTAATTTTATATTTTCTAGTTACTTCATCAAAGACTTTGTTATCACAATTTAGTTTATTACATATTTTTGTAACTGTGTATCTAATAAAAAAATAAAAGTGATAATAAAATATAATTACATGTTTTAGTACTGTACATAAAATACTTTTCTAATACCATTTTACAATATAATGAGGCTGAAATTGCTTTCATAGAAAGCAGATAGGAACTCATGGGATGAAAACATTAATAGGAGGAGTTCAAGGTCTTGTGAGGGAAAAATGGAGCGGGAGATCGACAGGCAGATCGGTGCAGCGTCCACAGTGTTGCAGGCTCTGCAGTGGTCTGTCATGGTGAAAAAGCTCTCAATTTTCCAGTCGATCTATGTTCCTACCCTCACCTATGGTCATGAGCTGTGGGTAGTGACCGAAAGAATGAGATCACAAATACCAGCAGCTGAAATGAGTTTCCTCCGTAGGGTATCTGGGCTTTCCCTTAAAGAGAGGGTGAGAAGCTCGGTCATCTGGGAGGAGCTCAGAGTAGAGCCACTGCTCCTCCGCATCGAGAGGAGTCAGATGATGTGGCTTGGGCATCTGATCAGAATGCCTCCTGGACGTCTCCCTAGTGAGGTGTTCCGGGCACGTCTAACCGAGAGGAGGCCCCGGGGAAGACCCAGGACACTCTGATGGACTATGTCTCTCGGCTGGCCTGGGATAGCTTCGGGATTTCCCCGGAAGAGCTAGTAAAAGAGGCGCATCTCTGCTCAAGCTGCTGCCTCACCCGATTTTGGATAAGCAGAAGAGGATGGATGGATGGATGGATGGATATTCATTCACGGCGACAAGGTGAGAATGCAGAGGAATTCTTTATTTGCACATAGATATGCATGAATGTCTTGGTCCATGGACTGAGCACTCAATAATACAATTCATTTGCTTTTATGCTTTTCTACTACCATTACCTCATATAATACTTCACGTCATCTGACTCTTAATATGCATAGCTATATTGTTTCATCCAATCATCTAGTGCCCCCAGTATTTTTTGACTCCTTTTGACCCCATTTTTCCGAATGTTGACTCACTAATGGGGGTGATTTGAGAATTGTACTTTTGATCTTGGCCCCACTTTATAGCTGGGGTGTTTGGGCTTTCACATTACCTTATCCTTGCTTTCTAGAGGGGCGTTCGTTATTTATTTACCTCATTATAACCTTGGAAAATCGGGACTGTGGTTTCTCTAAGACAACCCTGCAAAACATGCGGCCCGATACGGCTCTCACTGCAGCCCACGCCAGGGTTTCTAAGAATTGTGAACTCGTACTTAATTGTGACTAAACTTATATCTAATTGTACAAAATGCATCTACAGTTCATTCCAAGAAACTACTGTTTGTATATAATATAAAATTGTGGAGTCAGAGTCCGTGCACTAGCTCCTGAAGGTTAAATGCGCAGTCTATTCAATTCCAGTACCCAGTGTGAAAGCGCGAGTCTTAATTAACATTCAATTCACAGTGACCAGAAATAATGGGTGGTGATAATCGCAAGCGCAAAATTTAGTCAGAATGAAGAGTATTTAATCCTGAGTGGACAAATAAGTATCTGATCAGCTCCTAAAATGATAAAATACTTTGTTTGGTTTACCACAAATCAATCGTGGTTCCAAAGGAATACAATGTCCGACGTCATTTTGAATCCAAACATGTCGAGTTGGCGAAGTTAAATGAAAACAAGAAGAAAATTAAGGCGTCAAACTTGCTGAAAGCTTTGTATGAACAACAACAATTTTTCAAAATGGCAAAGACAGAAAGTGAAGTGGCTACAAAGGTAAGCTTTTTAATTTCGAAAGAAATTGCTGCTGCTGGAAAACCATTCATGGAAGGCGACTTAATTAAAAAGTGCATGATAACTGCTGCATCTGAACTATGTCCAGAAAAGACAATAAGAGTGAAGAGTGAATGATATCTCTAGCATCCTTTATGACCAGTTAAGAAAGAAAGCTGCAGATTTCAAGTACTATTCATTAGCCATGGATGAAAGCACTGAGATAAATGATACTGCACAACTTTGAAATTACAGACAAATTGGAAGCTTTGTGTTCCATGAGAGGCCGAACCACCGGTGAAGACATTTCAAATGAGGTGAAGCAATGTATCACTAAGAAATTGAGTATGGGTTTTGAAAATATTGTGGCTATTTGCACCTATTGTGCACCATCAATGTGTGGCAAGGGGATTGGTGCAGTAACACTCCTGGAAGAATTTGCTGTGAATAAATTAACCAAATATCATTGCATCGTTCATCAACAAATGCTGTGCAGCAAAGTCCTAAGTTACGACAATGTCATGCCAGTCGTAGTTTCTGTCGTAAATTACATCTGGGCAAGAGGGCTTAAACATTGAACATTTCCTGCATTTCTAGAAGAAGCTGGCGCTAATTTCGGGAATTTATTGTATCATACGGAGGTTCATTGGCTAAGCTGTGGGAAAGTATTGCAAGTTCATTGCACTCAAGGAAGAAATCGTCGAGATTTTGAAAAACGATCCAAAGGATTTTCCCGAATTGAAAAAAGAAGATTGGAACAACGACCTAGGTTGTCTGATTGATATCACCACTCATTTGAATGAACTGAATTCAAAACTGTAGGGAAAGTCACAGCTTATTTTCCAACTTTTGGCATCAGTAAGCGATTTCAAAATGAAACGTACGCTGTTTAAAAACCAATTGTCAGAAGGAGACATGAGCCATTTTCCAACATGTAAGACCATTCCTTCTAACAAATATGCCATACTAGGAAAGAAATATTCTCACGACGTTGATAAATTACTTAATTATTAAGAAAAAAAAATTACTTAAGAATTCGACAAAAGATTTGCGTTGTTAAGATAAGAGGAAATCAAATTCAGAGTGATTGAAGACCCTTTTTCTGTGAACCCAGATGAAGTTCCCGTGGACTTACAGCTGGAGATCATCAGACTTCAATGTTCAGCAATTTATAAAACCAAGCATAGAGAAGGTGATCTTCTTGACTTTTACAGAAGCTTGGACAAAAAGAAATTTAAAAATTTAAGGGATGCAGCAATACAAGTACAGTATTTAGCGTGTTTGGCAGCACGTACATATGTGAACAAACATTATCTGCTAGGAACCTTAATAAAAGCAAATCTTGTTCGTGTTTAACTGATGAACACTTACAAGACATATTAAAAACTTCAACATCAAATATGACTCCAGAATTTGAAAAACTAGTTGGTGACATGAGATGCAACGTCTCAAATTAAGGGTCCATTGAACAAGTACAAATATGGCAGTTTGTGGCTTTTGGTAAGTTAACATTATTAAATTTAGTTATCTGATACTTTAACATATTTTTAATTGGTACTCTCTTGAAAATATTGAGGTTTGCCACCTTCATTTTTTTGTGAATTTAACATGACCTGCGCCCCGCGCTACATTTTCCGACTTTGGTTGAGGCTGCGGATCATTTTTGAGCTGTGCAGGGTTGCTCTAAGATAAGGCAGACCCCATGTGTTCAAATTTTAAGCCACATTTAGTTAACCCTTTATTCATCTTCAGTCATTTTCCTTATGTTTTAATAACTAATTTTTTTACAGCATCATTTAAGTATATACTTGTAATAAATTGTGGAAATATTGAAAATTCCATAGACGTCACACAGATTATTTCTCTGTTTTAAGTTTGAAAGATTGATAACTTCAGCAATGCTTTCAATGGGAGATTGTGAACTTTCAAAATAGTGTACAACACTGGGTTTTCCAGAGAACTCAATGAAAATTGAACAGACCACAAGGAGCCAAATTGTTTCATGTAGGAAGGTGAACAGACAGAGGTATCATACCTAAAAACACTTAAACCAGAGATGAAAGACCATATGTCAGAAATTAGCACCTCTAAATTGGCTGAGTATAAACAAGTGTGGGTGTTTGCTCTTAATGGTTTGTTGATATCTTGTAGCAAATGCTGCCAGGATAACCACAGTAACACTGAAAACCTGTATTGGAATAAGCAGATCTTTCAAAATGAATGAATGAATTTGTGGAGGGGCAGTTGGATTGGTTAATAATTTAAAATTTGGTCCAGGATCTGGCTTCCTGCAATCCTGTAATGAATCAAATGGTTCAGAAAATTGCTTAGAAAGTCCTAGCTTCATGTATTGAGAACGTGAGAAGAAAGTGAGAAGAATTATCTCACTTTCTTAAATCCCAAGCTGCTTCCTCAACTGTGTACAGAAGCTTTAAAAAAAGTCTGCTTACTTTGGCTCAAGGGCTTTTTGAGTTAGTAAAGGCCTCCCAAACTTTGTTTAAGCAATTGTCGGGTCTTGGCTGATTACTGTTCAATAAGAATAATAAATAATGTAAGCTTTCCTCTTTGGTAGCCATAAGCCATCTTGAGTCAATTTCACTGGCTATCCTATATATCTGGGAACAGCCTGTCTGCTGTCAAAATAAGCAGTAAAGGAATCTTTTAATACAAAAATATTCAAATATTCATTTGATTGAAAAACATTGAAACCCCTATACTTTGTAAATGATGGATAGATGTGATTTCACTCAACTAGTGATAAAATGACATTGCTAAAATAAAGGAATTCCCCTTAAATGCATGAGTAGAAGTCAAACTAACATGATTTGTTATTTTAAAACTTTCATGTGCAATATGCCTCATAATTTTTCTTCGCTGTGAGTGTGAAAAGTGAATTAACAAATTCACACAATTAGCACACAACCATACTTATAACAGGAAATAAATACTATTGTAGACAGTGATTTCTTCTTCCCCTACAGCTCAAAAGATCTGGGTTCAGTTCCACATCCAGAAATGTACAGGTCAGACTAAGCTATGACCTTATTCTGACTCTGCTATGAATTGGGCTAATTTGTTTTTTTTAAGTTGATTTTTTGAGGGTTTAAACATTAAAGAATGTTACCATATGAATGTTTTGTTTTAAATATTCAATTCCAAATAAACAGAATTGCTTGAATTGCACAATGCCACACTTTATAACCCAGTACCTCATTTAGTGCTGCATTTGAGATTAAGGATTCTTATTTCAAACAACTTCAATGTGTGAGCTCCTAGCAGTGAATGTTATTTGTTCATCAACTTTTCTTGGTGTTTTTGTGTTGTGGTTTTGTCATATTTTGATTATCAACTTCTAGCTAGTCTCCTTCCAGTATTGTTTATGACTTAGCGCTTTTGCTTTGACAATGGTTTCTCTGATTTTTGGTATCAACTGTCGCTACAGTTTTCTTAATATATATGTGTTTCATGGTCCAGTTAGCTCTGTCCTAGTGGATCGCCACATTCCCGCTTGCCAGCAGACAATTCAAGAGAGTCAGCTGGAACCAAAAAAAGAAGGTGGGCTGATCTGCAGACCATCTCTGGATAAAACAACTAGCCTAACATATTCAGCATGACTAAGCGTCAATGTGTGGAAGAGTGTGGTTCACCCCATCCAGGAGTTGCTCCATGCAAGTGTGAATAGATGCTGACCTCCATGGCCCTGATCTACTTTAAGCATATTTGATGATGAACATATTTGTATAGTCTATGGTTTCATGGTGGAACAGTAATTATTTAGCATTGTGTATAGGTAAGCTTCAAAAGGACTGACATAAGTAGGTGTTTTGTGCTGCTTAAAATAGTGTAGACAGATAAAAATTCAAGTTGAAATATTAAAACGAAAAATTAGCACCCTTTGTATTAGTGTTGTCAGCAGAAGTGAAAAGCAAGTCAAGAGTTTCAATGCAAAAGGTTATAATCATGATATTTGAATTTTTGATTCACTTGTTTAGAAAGAATGTGGATTGAGAGTCCCACGCCATACTGAACTTGTATTTTAGAACAACATGACATATTCTACTGTGTGAAATGTTAGGATGTATATTTTTATTTCATATTAGGATAAACAACATTTCCCCAGTGCCCTTCAAACTGCTATATACATTCAGTCAATCACTAATTTATTTATTTACTGTTAATTATTGTACTCTGCCCTTGCGTATTGTTCTCCATTTTTGTTTGTGTCACCGCAGTGATTTAGGGTCATACCTACTTTGAGAGTTCTCTGCTCTGTCAGAAGTGGTTTAGGCTGGCTGCAATAGGCATGTTTTCGGCTTTTATGACAAGCCATTTAGAATTTGATTCACTCTTAACAGTACATACACACAATTCTGACATGGTGAAAGGGTGTGAGCCTTCTTAAATATGCCACAAAAACAGTCCAATGACCTTCATGGGCATCCCAGAGGACACTCATCCCTAAGCCAGCTAGTCCCCAAACTGCTTCATGCAGGCTCCTGCAGTATACATAGGCCTAGCAATGAAGAGCTTACATTAAAAGTACAAAAATGCAATGAAGATGAACTCTGGCCTTTTAAGACAATCCAAATTCTAATCTTTATATATTGTCATGCATGCACATAGGAGGACATCCACATGGGTTTGATCGAGGTATGCAGTAACCTGCCAGGGTGAGAGGGGGCACTGCCATTAATGCTATCTACTCCTTCTCTCCCTGCAGCTCTGAGAAACCACCCAGTGAGGGCACTTAGCCCTGTCTCTTTCAGGGCACACACTATAAAGATGCCTGGCTGCCCGGAAGGAGGCATCATCCTCTCCTGGGAGAGAAATACCAGACTGAACTCCCAAGAACAAACCCTTTTTCCTCTTGAACCCGAAGAGCTTGTTTTGTTGTTTTGTGGCTGTTTTTGTTTATCACCTTAAGGCACATTTTGTGTTGGACTTTCTGTATTAATTGTTTCAACGTTGCCCATCTTATCATTCCTACACACGGCCACAACATTCAGAGTTTATTTAACAAAAAAACAGAAAAACAAAGACAAAATGCTCCAAAGAGAAAAAATGGACTTGCCCATAAGACAATCCTTGGTAAATAAGTTCCAGAATACAATCCAACAAAATAATCAGGTAAACAGTAGCGCACAAGATTTAAATTTACCAAAAAATCAATTAAATAACAATACTTACAGTAAACCCAAGGCTCCAATGCTAGGTTTCTCTTTCTGGCTGACATATAAAGCCAGAAAAAGGAACCCGCACCAGTGATGTCAGCTCTTGGGTTCCACCCACAAAGTATAGTACATGGTTGCACATTTAAAGATACAGAATAGATATAAGAAATAATAAATATAACACAAACAGCATAAAAATATGTACAATAATTCAAACCTAGCAAAAACCACCAAAAAATAATACAATCCAGAAAAAAACTCCTGCTTTAACTGGTGGTCAGCTGAGGCTGCCCTATTTAACGATCTTCTTAGCCCCCGTATTAAAGCTGGGGCATGGCATCTTACTTCTTAGCCTTGACTTCCCACCTCTGAGTCAGTGTATTCTGAGGTTGAGGTAAAGTTTCCTTGCTTTTGAAAATATTCTTAATATCTATAAAATGATTGATAACGTTTTGGCATTCATTTTGGATTTTGGTCTTAATAGAAGTTTCGCCTTTGAATTTTAAAAACTAGGCTTGTTTAGGATTTAGAGGTGTTTTGGTGATGGGTCTGCCTTTTATACATTTCATTTTTGTACTTTTTAGGCTTATGAATTATTTAATTTTCCCTCATTCACCTATTATTAAATTTAAATTTATTTTAATTAAAAACTTTAAAGCTTGCTTCCAAGAGTCATACAAGATAAAATGCCCATATAGTTAAAGAGAGATATTGGAAAGGGCTATAATACAGTATGTAAAGTACACAACAAAACTGGGATTGTGCACAACAGTATCAATGAAAGACAATAAGATTTTACATAATCAAAAGAAATTTCTTTGGGAACAAAAGTTTTAAATAACTAGATCACTTTGTCACAGATTATAGACTAATGGCTGCTTTCTTAATCATTCTCACTTGTTACTAACTGACTGGAAGATAAGTCTAAACAAATAAAGCTTAGAAAATTTACTTCGGGATCAGTTTACTTGTTGTTTTTAACACTTACCATTAAGTACTTTGGTGAATGCTGCTTTAAATCATGAAACATGGCAGCTTCAAAGACAAATGACAAAAAATGTAAACAATTTAAAATCACTTTGCCTGTTTATACAGGCTTCTTGACTTTTATATTAATTTTAAATTAAGACAAGATGTCAAGTTGTTTGTAAAGCTTGCCTTTTAGGTTTCTGCATTACAGTGTCTTTACTTAAGATGTTGCCATATCACTAAACTGTTTGCTTGTTTTTTAATCCATGTATTGCATTTGGAATGTAATCTGTGACACTGAGTGCTGGTGGGAAATGGCTGGATTCAGGTTTGACATCTTGTGCCTTGCTGCCAAAATATCAAGCTAGCCTGTTTTTCTATCTCAGTTTCACCTTCACCATATCTTAGCACATCAATAGATGTTTAATTTATTTTCCCTTCAGTAAAAAATATTCTTTGTTATTATAATTGCTGTCCTACAAATTAAACAATTTATCCACTATAGGGATTGCAGATCACTTTATACAAATTATATATAATGTGTTCTACATTTCTCACTTGTTGACACATCGGCATGTTGCCACTGCAGCTCTGAGCAGGAAATTTAGAATAGGAATTAAGTGAAGAAGTGTAGTGAACTGTAATTTGTGTAGTTTAGGACCCAGTCACAACAAAAGTTTGATGCAATGTAGGATGATAAAGGTCAGCAACCAGGGTACAGTATATCAAGATTTCTTCTTGAGTAATCTCATTATCTGTCCATGTAAACCCTTAACTGGGTCAGTATTAAGGATTTTGTAGTCTGCGCATGTCCGTTGCAGTTTGCCAGCATATGCATATATTTCCTTGGCACACGTTTTCCACAGACACAGGTAGAAGCATCTAAAAAACACTTTTCAAGAGGAGAATGTTTGGTCAATCACATTATCCCTTCTTTTGGCTGAAATAATCTGTCTCAGTATTTCAGAAAATAAATTTATGTTAATGAGTTGACTGTGGGTGGTGCAGTGGTAGCGCTGCTGCCTCATAGTTAGGAGACCCGGGTTCGCTTCCCGGGTCCTCTCTCCGTGGAGTTTGCATGTTCTCCCCATGTCTGTGTGGGTTTCCTCCAGGCGCTCCGGTTTCCTTCCACAGTCAGACATGCAGGTTAGGTGGATTGACGATTCTAAATTGGCCCTAGTGTGTGCTTGGTGTGTTTGTGTGTGTCCTGCGGTGGGTTGGCACCCTGCCCGGGATTGGATTCCTGCCTTGTGCCCTATGTTGGCTGGGATTGGCTCCAGCAGACCCCCGTGACCCTGTGTTCGGATTCAGCGGGTTGGAAAAAGGATGGAGTTGAACGTAAAGCGCTAAACCCAGCAGTAGGGTAATAAATGTGTGTAAAAGTAATGTGCATTATGTAGTCCAATTACTTTTTAATGTAACAAGTAACCTAAAGCAATACTTGCTTTACTGACCTAAAAATACCTGCGCTATTATTATTTCAGGAGCACTGGGTGTAAAGCAAGAAGCATAGTATCATGTCCTTTGCAGGGCTCAGTTGCAGAGCCAAGCAGGTAGGCGTGAACTGTGTGCATCAGAAACTTATAAATAAAGCATCAATTTGACTAGACATAACTTATAAAACACAAGAAAATGATCTTAGGCATCAAGCTTATTTTCAGAATCTGGGGGGTGGTGATGTTTAACTTTTTTTTGCACAATATAATGATGTTGGAGCATTTCGACAAAGAAGAACTCTAGAAGATTACTTGTGCATGATAAGTGGATGGTCTGAGTAGGGACTGTATATTTGGGGTACTGTCACAGAACTTAGGTCTTTAGATCAGAGGGCAGGCTTAAGGGTGCAGAAGCACCCAGGACTGCTAGGAGACAATTTATCCTGGATTACATACTCAGCAGCTTATGACCTCAGAAGTGACTTTTGGTTATACTGGAAGGTGATCTTTGGAAGGTATCAAAAGAAGGAGATGCTTGTGAGTTAATCCTAAACCAAAAATAGCATCAGTGGTTTATCAGTAACATTTTATTAAAAGAAAGGAGAATAAATACGAAGGGAGAACAAATTACCAAAAAGTAGATAAATAACAAAAACTAACTCTCCCTTAGGTCTACCTGAACAACAATTTGTGACAAGCCTATAGGTAGGTTGTCTATTGTACTTCCCCATCAAATCTCAAAAATAAATAACTTTCTTGTCATCTACCTTACCCTATAAAACCTGGCCTCCCTTCTCTTTTGCAGTCAAATACTTGCCCAACCATTCCTTTGAACTCTGTAGTCCAAGATCTTATGGCTGGAAGCTAAGCCCTGCTCACAAACTACCTTCATTGGTGACACTTCAAGGGCCACAAATGGTCTAGGCAATTCCTGGGCAGGGACATCCACAGCTCTTCTGTTTTGTCTTGTAGGATCCTGTTGTGATCCTATTTTTCCACTTTTATTTATATCGTGTAAACTTTAAAAAAATGTCTCCAATACACTTAACTCTCTGTGGTCAGGCACTTTAGCACTTCCTCCCCCCTGTCCTTCTACATCTGTAACCTCAGGCAATTAAGCAGAATAAAGAAACCTCAGGAGCTAAGTTACTCATTTATGTATTATTGGTAATAAGCCCAAAAATATTAAGGAAGCAGAATACAATGTGAATGTTGGCAAACTATACCATTACAGCCTAAGTAGCAGTGCATCTTGCATCCATAGGCGACTCTTGGTTTATGTTCAGTCTAGCTTATTTAACTACCACATGGCTTTTGAATGGATTGTTGAAACAGACCACAGGTCTTTTTCAGTATGGGTACTGAGATAGTGTTGTCTTCATCATGGTTTTCTCTTGATGGCCAAATGGTGACAAAAGAGAAATAAAGGCAAGGTTTATACCATTCTTATCACAACTCACAACCCAATGGGTTGCCATGGTAGAGAATGGCCTCTGATTGAAAACCAATCATAAAAAGCCATACTTCAGATAAATAGAATTAGTTTACCTGTCCGTTTCCATGCCATTTACCAGTGAAAGTGATCATTTGAGCAGAGACAATCTCGGCCTTCTCTTTGTCTCCTTCCTCAAAGGGATTTAAGGCTACTTGTGGGCCAAAGATACAGGGAGCTTGAAGTAAAAACAACAGTCATTGGCAAAAATAAGAAAGAACAGAAATATGGACATTTTGTTTGATACTTTGGCCATCTGGGCATTATTCTGAGCTATAGAACAATATGAAGTCACTAGCTATTGTTTGCATCAGTTATATATTTTTGGACATAAAAGTATTAAAATGATTGGAGACATGGTGAATGTCAATCAATGATTAATTATTTGATTAGTTTAGAAAACTTTCATAAGATGATTGTAATAATAAAAAACTCTCCAGATGTTGTTTTCAAACAAACAACTTATCTTATTTCTTTTCCATTTCTCTAAAGTAGACACAAATAAGTGAGCTCTCCATTAACAAACAATTGTGGGTGGAGTGTGCTGCTTTCCACAGCTGGGCACTCCATTTGTGCAGTTAATACTACATGACATTTTGGATGTATTAGAAATACAAAGGCCAGAGCCAAATGGCTGGGATGTTAGTTTAAGCATTGTTTTAAAATATCGAAACTAGAGGCAACTAGAGGACACTAAGAATTGGCAAATAACAAACAATACTTTTACTGAGTAAAAGATTGAACTACATTGTCAATATATGTCCTCAGGTGCAAAAGTACAATTTATGTAACAATAATTAATAGATTAGTGCAGTGGTTCTCAGCCTGTGGGGCGGGACTCCCTACGGGGGCGCGAAGATGTGAAAAAAAGAAAACAAGAATCAAAAATATGAAAAAAAATCTGTTGAAACCAAAACAAATTAACTTAAACTACATTCTGATACTAGAACAATAAATATAGAGTTAGGTAAATGTCGATAAAAGTTAAGTAGGTATAATAAAATATGCATCTACATTTCAAAAAAATGTTGGGGGGGCGCGATTAAAACTGTTATGAAAACTCGGGTCACAAATACTTAAAGGTTGAGAAATGCTGGATTAGTGTGAAGGTACAAAAGAGTGGAGGAATCCTCAGAAAAATTTGGGGGAACAACCGGTCCACCATGTTTAATGTTAAAGTCCAAAAAAGAGAACTGAAAATTCTGCTCATAGGCACAAGAACAGAAAAAAAAGCATAAACCCTGCCTCACTAGCCTATTTGATTCCTCTGCTGATCAGAGTAGGTTTGGGGACGTCCAGCATATAGGGACACTGCCTTTAGCCTGATGCTATTTCTTTGGGTCTGGTTGTTTGGGAAGCTGATATTTATATGATAATAAGGGGTGTCTTCATTAGCCCATGTGTGATAATAGTTCTGACAAAGAGATCCACAACTAAAGTTTTACAACCACTAGGATAAAATTTAAAATCAAAAGGATTAGAAATTAAAAAAATTGGTGATGATATATATCATCAGTTTTTTGTTACTCTCAGTCAAAGTAAGTGCCCATTGCATGACAAAGCTAGTGATGATGCTTGTGTTTTCATATGGACATTGAAGTGTCAGCTTCAGGGATGTCCTCCTTGACAAGAAACTAATTTACCACATTTTGTTTGAAAAAACATGTTCTTATCAGCCATTTCTCTCACTGAACTATGAATACGTAACAGAGGCATTTACTGTCCTTTTTTATTCAGACTTGAGATGATAGGCCGAGTTACTAGTTACAGTATTACACATTGCAGTATTGTTAGCCATTTCTTAGTAATTCCTACACATCAATTAATTTTGAATTACTTTTTGTGGTATACAGGTGGAATGCCAAAACACTTAGAAGGACAATAAAATCAAAATATGATAGAAGAATAATTTTAGAGGCATGCAAGAGAGTTATCTGGAGATATATTTTTTCACTTAACCTACTGTATAACTGAAGTATTAAACTATAGTTAAAGAGTAAACTAAAGTGATCTCTGATAACAAAAATCAAAATAAACATTGCAAAATATCTGCAAACTTTGAGTAGTCTCTAAATTCAATGCTTCCACCTAGTGTTCTTGTTAAATTTATTATTATTTATTTATTCATGTATTTATTTAATTATGAATTGATTGGTTAATTGGCTATATTATGTCATGTAAGTCTGTATCCTTGTTGTTTGTTTCTTCTGCTGTACACATCTAAAGTTCCCCATCAGATTAATAGTCTATCTAATCTAATCTATCCATCCATCCATCCATCCATCCATCCATCCATCCTCTTCTGCTTATCCGAGATCGGGTCACAGGGGCAGCAGCTTGAGCAGAGATAACCAGACTTCCCTCTCCCCGGCCACTTCTTCTAGCTCTTCCAGGGGAATCCTGAGGAGTTCCCAGGCCATGGGTGCAGGCCCGGCCACCAGGCACTCACCATCAAGCCCCACCTCCAGGCCTGGCTCCAGAGGGGGGGCCCTGGTGACCCGCGTCCAGGCAAGGGAAAATGCCGTCCAAAGTTTTCATTCATCATAGAAGGTTTGCTGAACCGCTCTTTGTCTCATCCCTCACCTAGGACCAATAACTAATAACAATAACTAATCTAATCTCATCTAAATTAATCCAAAAAATTGGAAATCAGATAGTATATGTTTCTGTCTTAAATTGTCTTTTTGTACTGATGTCAGATGTAATGTCAAAACCTACTTATGTGTGAGGTAATGAAATTTGCAACTAAAAACCACAAGACCATGCCTGTAGCTGTGTTCATCTGGTTTCCAGAAATTCTGCAGCTTCTGTTTCATTTGGGGTTCAGGAAGTGAGTATGACTAGTTGACATGCATGCATGCAAATAATTTCACAGTTCAACTGTGTTCATTTTAAAAGTTTATATAAAAATTCAAACAAAGCAGTTTACACAAAAATAAAGAGAAAAACTGATAATACAAAAGTAAAGTTCTTATATAAGACTAGCCATGTGCGCCCAACTATGTTGCGCATGTTAAAGTTGTCAGTGAAGGGCTCCCTGTTTAAACGCGGCTGCCAGTCGTGAACTGGGCCCTTCATCGCACAGCATTATGATTTTTTATAAGGGAAACAAAATTACAAAAGAAAACGAATTGGATGTTGATTCGATAGGAACGGCCTACTTGGAATCACTGTCCGAATAGTAATTATGAGGTGGTGAAGGAGCATTTCTGTTTCTGTCCGTTCACAGTCCGTCTCGTTTTCACGACGCTATCGTTTCCTCTCACGATGTCTTCTCAACCTTTCTCCAATCTCGCAGGTTGCTTTGTGGCAATCCAAAGAGTAAGGCAATATACATGGAGAAATGGTTATAAAAGGGGGACACATAGGTATCCAGGCTCTTTAAAGCATAAATAGGGATCACTAGGCAGCACTCGCCGGCTACAACGTAACAATAATAATTTCCAGAACGTGCTGTTACGTTGTCATTCATTTTACATACTGTCTTTCTTTCATTCATATGTTATGTAGGCACGTACCTTTTATCTTCGGCAATCTCATTCTCTAACCAGGCCTCAGGAGCTAACCAGCGTAACACTGTCCACCACCCCTTTCGTTATTCCGGCACATTGTTGACATCCATGAGTAACAACAACGTACTAAACTGGTAGGTGGTCTACACATGCATGGAATTCGCAGACAAACAAAGATCAAGATCTAAATGAAGATCTCTTTAGTTAATTTAAAGCACAACAATTTGTTTAGTTTGAATGTCTGTGTTTTGAGGTGTGACTGGAGTACTGCTGTCTTCAGTAGTATAAGCCTGGAGGAGATTTTTAATGCAATGCCTATGTTTTAGCTGTCTCTCTACTGCCATCTAGTGCTTCTTCTTCTAATTCATTCGCGGACAAACAACGATCAAGATCCAAATGAAGAGTATATATAGAGATGTTTCTGTTCAAGGTTTACATATCTTGTTATGTTTCTTTGAGTTCCTCTTTGAAGTCCCCTATATAACATCCAGTACAGTCATATGTTCAAATGTCAAACATGCAAATGTGAAACAGGAACTGTGAGAAAGCTGTATGCCATTGTTATCCCATTGAAAACAAGGCAAATCAAACAGTTATGTTCCTAGCTAACTAAAGATTGACTAAAAAATCAATTACTACAGTTCAGTTAAAGCTGAGCAATAGGGAAGTTCCATTATAAGTTAGCTTTAGGGGTTAAAAAGAATCATCCATTATGTATGTAGTTATGAGAAACTCACATTCTAAACAAATTAAGCAATTGCTTTTGTGTACTGTAACATTAACATTAAACATTCTAAGATTGTCTTTTACAATACCCATAAAAATGTTCATCAAATAGTGACATGCATAAATAAAATTTGTCAAGTAATAAAGGTAAAAATCACAGTAACATTTTAAATCTCAATAATAATGCAACACGTAATAAAATATGTACAATGGTATTTACAAATGCCCATTCATTACACCTTCTAAGCAATATAACTATGGTTGTAATACAACTCAAATGATGAACATTTACTTACTACTTACCAGGCAACTGCAAACCGGAAATGTAATAAAGAACTGACATGGATGTGAAGCATAACATGCACTCCCACAGCCACCCAGAGAGTCAATGGTTGAACTGTGAAGTTAATATGCTGAGAGTCGCACTTGTAGGAACATAGAGGTCTACTTAGTCATGATGATAAGACTCTCCACACAGGTATCTATCTATCTATCTATCTATCTATCTATCTATCTATCTATCTAT
>JANRMT010062856.1:44243586-44257771 GCA_026402145.1 Polypterus bichir lapradei
ATTTCGAAATGAAACCTGCTTAACTTTTGTAAGTAAGCTGTAAGGAATGGGCCTACCAAATTTCAGCCTTCTACCTACACGGGAAGTTGGAGAATTAGTGACGTTTGGAAAATTCAATATGGCGGCTGACAGTGGCGTCATACCATCGAAATAAGTACGTACATCGGTTTCGGTTAGCTCAGGGAAGTCACCTACCAAATTTCATGAAGATGGGGTCAGCCATCTACCTACACGGGAAGTTTGAAAATTGGTGACGTTGGAAAGTTCAATATGGCGGCCGACAGTGGCGTCATACCATCGAAATAAGTACATACTTCGGTTTCGGTTAGCGCAGGGAAGCCGCCAACCAAATTTCGTGAAGATGGGGCCATAAATAAGAAAGTTCAACATGGCGGACGTTGTCGACCGTTATCGACCGTTATGACCGTTACGTGTAGAATTTTGAAATGAAACCTGCTTAACTTTTGTAAGTAAGCTGTAAGGAATGAGCCTGCCAAATTTCAGCTTTCTACCTACATGGGAAGTTGGAGAATTAGTGATGAGTCAGTCAGTCAGTCAGTCAGTCAATCAGTCAGTCAGTCAGTCAGTCAGTCAGTGAGGGCTTTGCCTTTTATTATCATAGATGAAACATAACCTGGTCACAATAGCAACATGTTTTTCTATCGGAGGAAAGCAAATGAATGATTCTGGCGACCAAATGATTGCTGGTATTTAAAGAATTTTGATTGGCATACACCAAATTGTTTATTAGTCTGACTGGGCTCTCCTCAGATTGTCTTTCTTTATGCCTCCTATTCTGCTACCAAATGTTGGCTTAGGACAGGATAGTGCAGTTTCCATTTATTTTCTGCCTGTATGGTAGAATCACACAGCAGTGGTTGTTCTGCCATAGAAGGCACCGGAGTATTACCTCCACACCACTGCTACCATGGCACACATAAAAATAGCTTCATGTGGAATACAATAAATTATGTTATTGAACATACTGGACTTTTTCAGTGAAGAGCAAATTACTGAAATGCTTCCTGCTCACAGACACAGGGTTCTGTATGATATCAAAAGACTTTGCAAAAAATGTTTGTAAATGATGAGCAACTATCTTTCTAACCATCCATCTATCCATTGTTATAACCTGATTAGTTTTGTACAGGGTTTGTAGATTCAGGAATCTTTAAGGCGAGTTTATACTGCAAAAATGAACAGTCACAAAAGGATGCAAATGCGGTCACAGACAGAAGATGTGCGCCCTACTTATTACTAACCTGAATGGAGAGAGATGTGTACAATGTACAATTCTCAGTTATTTTTATCATTGTTTCAGACATTTTGATGAAGAGTGTAATTTATAAAGAGTTAATTTACAAATCTGAAACATCTTACTTAGAGCTGCTGATTAATTGCCATTAACACATGTGAGTTTTTTTTTTCTTTTCAACATTTTATTGAATTTATTAAAACCAGGTAAGATTCCTTAAAAGCAAGTCAGACTTGCCAAAACTAAGTTCAATTCAACCCCCACCCATGAGAAAGAGAGCTAGGCCAACAGGCAGAGTAAAACTTTTAGGAGTAGAAAGAAAAGGTGGAGAAAATCCCAATTTCCCCAATTTAAATGCTTATTATAAAATGTTATTGGTTAGATCCTGCCAGGTATTAAAAAAAAGTTTTGAACAGATCCTCTAAGTGAGAATTAGATTTTTTCCAATTTCAAATAGTATATAACATCAGTTGCCCACTGACTTGAAAGAGGTGGGTTAGGATTCTTCCAGTTGAGTAAGACAAGTCTGCGTGCTGTTGTGGCAGAAACACGCTGCTCAGAGAAGGCACACAGAGTCTCAGGAAGGCAGCAGAATCAAGCTTTATTGCATGATGCATACACAGACTCAAATCAATCGCGCTTACATTTATTGCAGTTCTTATCACTTATGTAAAATACTCTCCACCTTTTGGCTCTTCCAATCATTACCTAATGTTCAAACCCACCATTACCTAATGTCCATCACTTGACCGAAACTGCCATCATTACTTCATACCCTGTGCAGGTGTCCAAAACCTAT
Organism: Polypterus bichir lapradei; assembly: GCA_026402145.1. Taxonomy (NCBI): domain Eukaryota; kingdom Metazoa; phylum Chordata; class Cladistia; order Polypteriformes; family Polypteridae; genus Polypterus; species Polypterus bichir. Next base: position 44,245,641 of record JANRMT010062856.1, read on the forward strand.
TTATCAATCGATTACCACCAGTAAATCAGAATCAGAAGGACCCATGCATGAGATATTGGGCCAGAGGTTGGGGCAGCTGTGCCCCTTAAACAATAATGGTGTTTCTTATAAACTACATTTTCCTTGACTTGTCATCACCTGTCCAGGCAGCCAGACAGGGAGGCAAAGGCCCCGTCGCTGTAAGTGGAAGCAAACGACCTGTTTTTTTTTTCTCAATGGCCAATGCCTTAATAACTGCATTTCTTCAAACAGTGGCCCATTTAGCCTTCTAAAAGTACAAAGTGTTCTTGCAAAAAATAAAATAGTAAAAGAAATAGACGAGGGCTTTTTATGTTTAACCCTTACTATACTAGCGTGCATTAGGATATTATACTTATTTTCATATATGCTTATGATTCTCTTTGAATATATGCAGATCATCAACTTAAAGAGTATACTTTTCTACTGTGCCAATAGTGTTGTAAAGGCAATTACAGTTTGTTTGTCCTTCTCCACTTTAAGCCCATCAGGAAGTACACCAAACACAGCTGTTAATGGATTAGCAGAGATTGTGACACCAAGGCTGTCTGAAAGGCATTTAAAACGTTTGATCCCGAATGATGTTAATTTGGTGCAGGCTCAAAGCATATGGCCCAGTGAGGCTGGAACTTAATTGCAGCATTCGCAGGTTGGATCTTGTCCTGGAAACAAACAAACGAGACAGATGTTCTCAATAAAAGATTTTAAATAGGAGCGGAGTTGATTTGTTTTCAATCCTATTTTTGTAAAAATTGATTTATTTGTATGGAATGTTGTATGACTTCAATAAAATCAAAAAAATAAAGATTTTAAGTTGAGTAATTGTATGCATTGCACATATGGAGCTCGAGTGAACTCTGTTCATGGCTGCCTTCCACTCCTTTTCTGAAATGTTGAGTAAGAGATCCTTTTTCCACTGTACTCTGGGTTCTTTGAAAGGGATGGACTTTAAAATGTTTTATATATTACAGAAATGCTGTCTGAGTTCTCAAGACTGATCAATATTTCTTCTAGAATCGAAGTAGGTGGGAGGTAAGGAAAACTGGACAGATTTTGTTTAGCAACATTTCTTATTTGGAGGCAGTAAAAGATTTGTGTTGATGGGAAGTTAAATTTGGAGTGTAATTGTTCATAGGATGCAAAGACATTATCTATGTACAAATCTCTAAGTGATTTTTTTCCCATATGTTTTCCAAACATTAAAAACTGCGTATGTTTGACAGGGTAGAAAAAGTTAGTTATTGTGTAGAGGTGCCACAGATAAAAGCTTCTGTATCTTGAAGTACTTCCTACATTGGTTCCATATTCTGAGTGAATGAAGCACAATTGGGTTGTTAGTATATTGGCAATAACTCATATTTACTGGGGTACAAAGCAAGGAATATAAAGAAGTACTGCAGGATTTTATTTGTATTGTGGACCAAGCCTGTGTGTGTTCATCTATTTGTGTCAATGTCCAGGTTTTTATAGCTTGTATATTTGCCACCCAGTAATAAAATTGAAAGTTAGGTAGAACCATGCCATCTTCTGCCTTAGGTATTTGTAGGGTCACCCTTTGGATGCATGGATGTTTTGAATTCCAAATAAATTAAGTTATGATTGAATCTAACTTCATAAAAATGATTTGTTAATGTACTGTATATGGGAAAGCTTTGAAATAGAAGAAAAAGAAGCTTAGGAAGGATATTCATCTTGACAATGTTAATTCTTCCAGCTAAAGTGAATTTTGTTGATAAAGAGCTTTATGTTTACCCCTAGGTATTTAAACTGATCTGCAGTGAGAAAAGGTTAGGTGTCCAATCTAATACTGGGCGCTAGAGAGTTCACTGGAAAGAGTACACTTTTATTCAAATTAATTTTGAGTCCAAAAATCTTTTGAAATTTTGCTAGTGCTGTTAGGACCACAGGCACAGTATTTTGTGGATCTGTTATATATAGTACCATATCATCTGCATATAGTGAAATTTTCTGTTCAAGTCCTTCTCTGATAATCCCTTTAATCTCATAAGCATTTAGAAAGTGAACTGCTAGTGGCTCAATGGCGATTGAAAAAAGCAGTTGTGACGTGTCTAGTAACACGTTCTAGTTTGAAGTAGTCTGAAATAATGTTGTTAATACAAACTGAAGCTTCTGGACTGGTATACATTAGTTTGATCCATGCGCATATTTTTGGACCAAACTCAAATTTCTCCAATGCAGTGAAAAGGTAATCCCATTTAACCATATCAAATGCCTTTTCTACATCCAAGTATAGTAATATCTTTGGGATGTTTGACTTTGTGGGTAGAATATGTTACATTAAACAGGCGTCAAAGAGTGGAAGCTAATTGTCTGCCTTTAATAAGTCCAGTTTGCTCTTGTGATATTATTGAAGGAAGCACTTTCTCAATCCTTCTAGCTAGAACTTTGGAGGGTACCTTAACATCATTATTTAGAATTGAGATTGGTCTGTTTGATGCACATTGTAATAAGTCTTTATTTTCATTAAGAAAGACGAAACGTTTGGCAAAATGTTTGAGGTAGAATTTTATTGTCTCTGGCTTTTGTAAATGTTGCTAATTAAAGGGGAGCTAACTTATTAGAATATTTTTTATAAAATTCAGAAGGGTAGCTAGTTGCGCCTGCTGCTTTACCACTCTGAAGTGAGTTTATAGTATCTAGTAATTCAGAGAGTGCCAGATGTTTATCCAATTTCTCTGCACTGAGAGCATCTAGTTGTGGTATTTGTAATGCATCCAAAAACACATTAGGTTGTGTCTTGTCTTCTTTAAACTGAATACAATACAAGGGCTTATAGTACTTTCTAAATGTGTAAGTTATATTTTTATGGTAAATGATTTTTATCTCCATCTGTGTTGGTAATTACTGGTGTTGCACTGCAAACTGCCTGCTTGTGGAATTGTTGAGGTAAGATCTTATTAGCCTTCTCTCCGTGTTCATAGTAATGATATCATGATTTAAAAATTAGTTGTTCTGTTTCTTTTGTTGTCAAGAGGTTGAGGTCTGAATGCAAAGCCTGTCTTTTCCTATAAAGTGCCTCATTTGTACACCTGGTAATTTCACTGATTAACTCTGATGCCTTCTTGGTTTCCGATTTATTTTTGTCCTCTTAACAAAGCTTTCAGAATTTCCCAGAGTATTCCTGCAGAGACCTCTGAGGATGTACTTGTCTCTAAAAAAATTTGATTTGCTTGTATATGAACTCTGTACAGTTCTTATCTGCTAATAAAAGTGGGTCAAGATGGCAGCTGCGAGATGAGTATGTGGGGCATAATGATTTGACATCCATGATCAAAGGGGTGTGGTCAGAAATAACAATAGCGTCTTACTTGCAAGATTTAATTATGGGCAAGAAATTTTTATGTATAAAGAAATAATCAAGTCTTGAGTAACAGTGATGTAGTGATGAGAAGAAGGAATATGCTCTAGAGTTTGGATTTAGAAATCTCCAGGGGTCTGATAAGTTGTGATCAATTACAAACTGTGTAATTGTTTTTGCAGTTTTAGATGTCATCACCCCTATGGCAGGAGACCTATCAAAGTCTGGATTTCAAACACAAAGTCATCAGCCATTATAATTTTATGAGTGTTCACATTAGGAATGCATGCAAATACAATTTTGATGAAGTCCCTATCATCCACATTGGGTAGGTAGATATTTATCAAAATCACTTTACAGTTAAATAAATTACTCATGATGATCACATATCGCCCTTCAGAATCAGATACTACATCTGATACTACAAATGAAATTGTTCTATGTATAAGAATTTCCATACCTCTAGTTTTCTTTGTATTGCAGGAGTGGAACATTTCACCAGTCAAATCTCTGTGCAATCTAAACTGATCGTTGCTTATTAAGTGGGCCTCCTGTAAAAATACTGTTTTAGCTTTTAGACCTGTTAGGTGAGAGTATACTTTCTTTTTCTTTATTTCTTTATTATGATTGAGCCCTTTAACATTCCAGCTCACAAAGTTAACTTTTTGGTCATGAAAACATTGCTACTGAACTTTTATTGTCATTTTTAGTCTTAAATTAAGATAGCTTTAAGACAGCTTTGACCTTTACTTCCAACTTTTCCAGGAGTTATTGCCATGAAGGCTATTGTTACATTGGCACTTGCAATTGTAAGGATTGAAAGGATAGATTAGAAATAGCTTGCTCTCTTTCTCCCCCATAATGCATTAATTTAATCCAGTCAAATTGACTGCACATCATCCTTAAGCAGTGGCATATACATACAAGCACTTGATTGTTTCCTATGTTGTTTTTTGATAATGGTCTTCATCCAGACACACCAGCTGATTCTCCAATCACCTTTAAAATACAGGATCGTCCCATAGTGGAACATAAAATACACTATTTCTTCAAAGTGCAGAGAATAGCATAACAATTTAAATCAAACCAGTCATTCAAGCAGAGTGAATGAGTTTCATTTTCACATTGTGCTAATTTTGCAGACAGGCAAGCACTGCCCTTACAGTTAATCACAGTTGTCAAAAGGATGCAAATATATTAAAAATATACAAAATGGATGTCTAATTAGTTGCTGGTAATTAAAGGTAACTAGTGCACAGAGCACAGCCCACAGAAGGAAATTTGTACAGTAGTACAAATTCATTTCTTTCTAATTCCTTCCCTGTGATCATAATTTTTATATCTTAAATCCAGCATCTGAACTGAAAATTAGGTTGTGCCATGGCTCTCTATGCTTTTGGATTTGAGGGGGATTATTTTTTATTTATGCTTCTAGAACTCCATAGACATAGGGTGAATATGCAAACCCAAAAGAGATAGTATTTGCACTGAAGATTATTCAGAAGCAGTAGCCAATATGTCCGTCAAGTGTCAAAATCATATGCCTGATGTCAATTGCTTTTTGGGCATTAACATTATAAGTTAGAAATAGTGGATGTGAACTTACTTTAGATGACTATTTAACTCGGAGTCCACAGAAAGAAGGAATGATGTGCTTGCAATTATTGGCCACAGAGTGTGTTAATGTGTCTCTGAAAAGGGAAATAGATAAAAAATGAAATAACACAAATAGTTGAATGAAAAGCATGAGGGTTGTACTTCTATAGGGAAAAGCACTAAGAGAAACACTGGAGGTGTTTTACAAAACACACCAAAATATAGTGGGACGAAATTACATTACTCAAGACAAGAACATGTGCAAAAAGGGAAAAGCTAAAACCACAAAAAAGTAAATCAAGACACTGCTAACTTCACCAAGTCCAATCAATACTTAGGTAAAATAGTCAATTAAACTCTACATCTAAAAAGATACATCTACAAATATACACATAAAAATAAATATGTGTATAAAACTGCCTTGTTATGTGTATGTTACAGAGAGTTTAGCAGTCTTATTGCCTGTGGAAAGAAGCTATTGCACATTCTGGCTGTTCTTGATTTTATGGAGTGATATCTCCTACCAGACAGTAAGAGATTGTACAATCCATTAGAAAGTTATGAGTCTCTCACAATGCAGGGAGCTTTCTTTTTGCATGTTTCTTTAAAATGTCCTCAATGGAGGGGAGAGAGACCCCAATGACCCTCTCAGCCAGTCTTCCTGCCACAAACTGCAGTTTCTTAACCAAGATGTGATGCAGCTTGTCAGGACACTGTCAATAGTGCCACAGTAGAAGGTGGTGAGTATGGGAGGAGTAAATGAGTTAAACATACACCCTTGTGTTTTGGTAAATCTGCCAGTTGTTAAGAAGTCATAGTTGTGGTTGTCTGTATGTTTTATATTTAATAATGTTTTATTTGTATGAGCTTCACAAAATCAATTGCTTGTGTTATTATAGTCAAATAAAGAAACATCTAATTGTTAGCAACTTGTAGACCCTAGAATGTAGTAATTCAGTTCTTATTGTTTCAGGCTTATTTTGTAGCATTCTTCCTCCAAAACAAAGTGTCTCCAGCCATCATTGTCCCTTTGTATGAACAAAGTGTTTAGCTGTTTAACAGCTGCCATTGTTTTTCTAGCTTGCCTCACCCCAGGGTCAGGGTCTTTGCCAATACTCATTGAGTCTTCTGACCAATGCACTCACTAAATGCCCTTGAGCATTAAACTGACAGGGACGCTGATGAGACACTCTGTAAAGGGTTCAAAAGTTATGAGGGTGTGTTTAAAAAATTGTTGTAAAACAGTGTCCCATAACCACTGAACTGCTGTGAGATAACTATCTGTGTTCTTCATATGGCACCATTGCCTCTGCTGGCCACTGAACTGAAAACAGCAGTCTGTTTTACATCATTGAAATGAACCAGAAAAGTATTTGACAACATTCTTCAGTCAAGAATTTCATGTCGTCAATCTAAAAAGCTTGCAGTGTCATGTCATTTAATCATGGAAAAAAAATGCAGTCTGGTTTAGTTACACAATATGGATATTGAAGCCCTGAAATAATCATTATTGGGATTAAATTGCTTAATTATTTTTATTATTTTTTATACATTTTTTATATATAGAAAACAAACCCATTTACGTCTCCGAACTATCACTCTGTCTTTTAAATGAAAGTCTCTTGTGCCAAATTCTCCTGTAATCATTTAAGTTTCCTGCTACAACAAAACAGAATTCCACAATACACAATTTTTTTCAGTGTTCCAGACATTGTTGTCTGCTACACAAACAGGGACTATTAACAGTCTATTGGGGATGTGTGGGGGCTGTGGATGACTTAAACAATCTTTTGTTTCTCTCCATTTGCTTCTCCTCCATACACAAGTCCTTTGAGGTCTACATGAAGTTTCCTACATGCCACTTCCTGGTAGTTCTTCTGGGCATGATCCAAAGCTAATAGCTCTAAGGACCTTATAGAAGTGTCTCTCTAGGGAAGACACAAATATCTTAAAGTCATGTACTTTGAAAGAATAAATAAGAACTGTGTCCCAAAACAAATAGGCTTTCTTATCATTTTTTCACTATTAAATTCAAGCATCCAAGCCTATGTGAGTCTCATAAACTATGGAGCCAGAAAGTCTATTTCTAGAAATAATAGCAATAAGAAGTCAAGCAAAATGACAGCTTTTATTGGCTAATTGAACCAATTACTATATGCAAGCTTTTGAGGCACCTGAGGACTCTTCTTCGGGGAAGGCTGTAATCAGGTGTCATTTTGCTTGACTTCTCATTGCATCCATAATGTCTAACATGGTACAACACTACTGATACTAAAGAAATAATAGAAAATTCAATATGATTAAAGTGTTTAATCCATTATTGGCCAAAGTGCTTGTAGCTATCACAAGGAGGAATTGCAGGCAACATGGAAGTATAAGTAATCAGAGTTTTTACTTTACAGCCCCAAAGAGTTGGGTCTGAATCTCAGTCCAATTTTGTCTATGTAGAGTTTTGTACTTTTTGTCTACTCCAGAATGGTTTGCGTCATTGGCATTTTAGACACCATCTAGATCATCCCATCTGCTGGTCATTGGTCAGTCAGAGTTGGGGCATTTCCTGTGGATGAGTTAAAAAAAAAAGCTCACTGAGCAGGTGCATAAAATCAAAAAAGGCCTTGTCATGAGTGGAGGCAAGAACTCACCTGCAGTCATTTTCTCTCTGTCACAACATTACGACTAAAATAACAAAATCAAATGCCTACTTCAAGCACATTTGCGACTTCTGCTCTGGGAGGTGCTCAGAAGGAGCAACCCTCTTCTGCTCCTATCAAGCACTGGCCTCACGTTCCTGTCTCTGAGACTCACACCCGATCACGTGACGAATCTCCGATCAGCCAAGCACTCTAATCAACCTAAGAGTGGTGCGTGCATATTCCCCCGTGCACCTCCACCCACCTGGAGCCTGCATGCTGCAGGTCTTCCATTTATTTATTTAAAATGTGTAACACCAGAAACTTCTGTCATCACACAGTGAGCTGGCTTTAAATCCAGTCTCACTCTTTTCTCATGCTATTTGGTAGTTAATGAAGTTGTATATAAGTTAATGTAAAGGTGTATTAAAATAACAAGCAGTAAGTTACTGCAATTGGCCCATAAAGAAATCTGCAAAGAGTCCCTACTCATTAGAGACTCTCTCCATGGAATACCAATGGCAGAAGATCACCAGGTATGCCTCTGTAGGTTGTCTTCATGACTGACATGTTCATCTGTGTTCATTCAGTCAACCATCACTAAATCACATGCAAGTTTTATAATGATGTTAACACACACTTGTGAATTCATAATTAATTGCTTGTTCTTTATTCATATTGATTCACTTTATCCTCAAGACTGTGTGTTTCATTCTCCAAAGTTTCTCATTTTTTGCCAGTACACCATTTTTAAATGGGCTTTTTTGCACAAACACCTGCTTGCATCTAGTAAACTGGCTCAAGGTGGAATGTCTATTTTACTGTTTTGCAACCTTTATTTATATGTATCTGTTTATCAGAAAAAAATAATCAACACAGAAATTTTACAAACAGAATATACCATGGAGAACCTCATTTTCTAAACTTTGGCCATGCCTGTTAAAAGTCTTAGGAAAACTGGTGGCATATTGTTAAAACAATTAGTGGGACACAATGAAACATGATATATAAATAAAGTGCTCAGCAGTGACTTGTTGTGGTATTAATGATTTTTTTTTTGGTTGCAAGAAGTCAGTTCGGCCGAGATCTACAGGTAATTTCTGTTGCATTTAACTCTAGGACATTCAGTGAAAGTTCAGTGGTGCTCCGTAGTGGTGTTTGGATTAATTAATGTTCCTGATGCACTGCTGGACAGTTTTGTTTTATTTTGTCTCCTTATTGCAACATATGAAAATCTTCATCTCTGTTTGAATCAGAATCCTTTCAGATCTCTAGCAGGGCTGTGAAAAAAATGATACAACAATGACAATATATTCTATTTAAGAGGAAGTTATAAATATGCTCACACATTTGCCTATGTCTACACTGCAGCTTTTTATTGTAATTATAATCATTATTTGGCAAGTTGATGACATTGTTGGAGCTTTCTTATATTGTATATCAACCAGAAGTGAATAGGACTCCTAAACTGCAAACACATTCCCAGGAGCACAGCTGTTTGCATTTCTTTGCTTAAGTGTGTGCTTGAGAGATGTTCTGAATATTTCTTGAAGGATTCTTGTTATCCAATAAAGATTGGCACTGCTTTTGTTTTCTTATTCCACATCCTGCTCCCTTCATTTTGGAATAGTAGAATGTTTTTCTTGTGTGGGAAGATTGTGACATCTACACTATTCCCATTGATAAGAAAACATTGTTTTTCTTGTTTTATATTATAATATTGAAATTATTTTTTAAAATTGTTTCTTTTATAAATTTGCCTGCTTGCACTGTCAAAATATTAGTAACTAGCAAAATACCCGCGCTTCGCAGCGGTGAAGTACTGCCTTAAAATTTTTATTAAGAAGAAAATTAAACCTTTTTAAACTGAGGGAAAATATGCCAATAATTATTTGTTAAGGGTCTCTTTGTATGCCACGTTGTCAGTTCGGCCCTCCAATTGTAATATGACCAAGCTGTAGCTGTGCGCTGAGTTTACTCTTGAGCATGCAACGTACAGTTGGCCATGTGAACAGTAATCTTGTTTCAAATCTCACAGCTTGGATTGCTGCTGTCATAATCGGTTTGAGTTTCATGGTTTGTTTCAATTACGACAGTATTTGTAGGACTTGTATTGAAGAGACATTCGGCATCTGTCAAGCGTTGTAAGTATACAACCAGTTTCATTTATAACTTCACATCCAGCTTTTGAGAGTTTAAGCATTTCTAAACATCAAAGTGTCCATTACTGAAATCGTCACCTGTGAATCTAAGATGTTTAAGAGGCATTGGCGGTTGTCCAAAGGTGTAAAATATTTGGCCATTTCGGTACACTTAAGCATTTCACTCTTCTAGTGCTCCTGTGTAGTATAATTATCTCCTGTACTGTCATCAGTCCACACCTTGAACCTGTCCCAGTCATTCTATACATAAGACACAATGTTCCTCTGGATATCAATAGTGAGCCTGATATGGCCGTGCAATATGTAACAAAGAGAATGGAAAAGGCAGGTGCCATCTCCGGGCATGGAAACCACTTGGTAAGTGACAGTTCTTTGATCGATGGTGATCACCTCGATAGACATGTTAATGGGGGTACGGTTGGAATGATAAAGGAAATGGGTACCTGAACAATGTAAAGTAAGTTTAAAATACCTATACAATAACTATAATCGTAATAAATGAACAATAAAACCGGAGAAGCCGTGGATTAAATAAAAAGGCTGTAGTTATCAGCAGGGAGACGTGAATACCGTGGCGAAGCAAGGAAGGGAATGTAGAGACTGGAGCGACAGATGGCCTTATATAGACAGGCAGCCAACAACGTGGGAGGCGTTAGGATGGGGGACCCAACGCCGCCTCACACGGTGACCGAGCTGCAGGCTATGGACGTATATATGTACGTAAGTAGGATTTAGTTAGCGTTGGGAACCCACGTACCAAATTTCTTGAAGATGAGCCCATAAGTAACAAAGACCGTTGAAAAGTTCAATATGGCGGCCGACAGTGGCATCATATCACCAAAATAAGTACCAAATTTCAGCCTTCTACCTATGAATAAGAAAGTTCAACATGGCGGACGTTGTTGACCGTTATGACCGTTACGCGTAGAATTTCGAAATGAAACCTGCTTAACTTTTGTAAGTAAGCTGTAAGGAATGAGCCTGCCAAATTTCAGACTTCTACCTACACGGGAAGTTGGAGAATTAGTGACGTTGGAAACTTCAATATGGCGGCCGACAGTGGCATCATACCACTGAAATAAGTACGTACATCGGTTTTGGTTACCGCAGGGAAGCCACCTACCAAATTTCGTGAAGATGGGGCCATAAATAAGAAAGTTGAACATGGCGAACATTGTCAACCGTTATGACCATTACGCATAGAATTTCGAAATGAAACCTGCTTAACTTTTGTAAGTAAGAATTAGTGATGAGAATTAGTGATGTTTGGAAAATTCAATATGGCGGCCAACAGTGGCGTCATACCACCGAAATAAGTACGTACATCGGTTTCGGTTAGCATAGGGAAGCCACCTACTAAATTTCATGAAGATAGGGTCAGCCTTCTACCTACACGGGAAGTTGGAAAATTAGTGACGTTGGAAAGTTCAATATGGCGGCCGACAGTGGCGTCATACCATCGAAATAAGTACATACATCAGTTTCGGTTAGTGCAGGGAATCCGCCTACCAAATTTCGTGAAGATGGGGCCATAAATAAGAAAGTTCAACATGGCGGACATTGTGAAAATTAGTGACGTTGGAAAGTTCAATATGGCGGCCGACAGTGGCGTCATACCATCGGAATAAGTACATACATCGGTTTCGGTTAGCGCAGGGAATACGCCTACCAAATTTCGTGAAGATGGGGCCATAAATAAGAAAGTTCAACATGGCGGACGTTATCGACTGTTATGACTGTTACGTGTAGAATTTCAAAATGAAACCTGCTTAACTTTTGTAAGTAAGCTGTAAGGAATGAGCCTGCCAAATTTCAGCCTTCTACCTACACGGGAAGTTGGAGAGTTAGTGATGTTTGGAAAATTCAATATGGCGGCCGACAGTGGCGTCATACCACCGAAATAAGTACATACATCGATTTTGGTTAGCGCAGGGAAGCCACCTACCAAATTTCGTGAAGATTGGGTCAGCCTTCTACCTACACGGGAAGTTGGAAAATTAGTGACGTTGGAAAGTTCAATATGGCAGCCGACAGTGGCGTCATACCATCGAAATAAGTACATACATCGGTTTTGGTTAGTGCAGGGAAGCCACCTACCAAATTTCGTGAAGATGGTGCCATAAATAAGAAAGTTCAACATGGCGGACGTTGTCGACCGTTATCGACCGTTATGACCGTTACGTGTAGAATTTCGAAATGAAACCTGCTTAACTTTTGTAAGTGAGCTGTAAGGAATAAGCCTGCCAAATTTCAGCCTTCTACCTACACGGGAAGTTGGAGAATTAGTGATGAGTGAGTGAGTGAGTGAGTGAGTGAGTCAGTCAGTCAGTCAGTCAGTCAGTCAGTCAGTCAGTCAGTCAGTGAGGGCTTTGCCTTTTATTAGTATAGATTAGCAAGGCAGAATCA
>JANRMT010062856.1:44262771-44273765 GCA_026402145.1 Polypterus bichir lapradei
ATGTGCCCTGAATCAGCAATGAGACTATTCAGTAAAGTTAACAAATAGATAATTAAATTAAGTTAAATTTAATTGTAAAAAGAAAGAAGCAATTAAGGATAAAAAGGGTAGAACTAAGGTGATATAATACAGTATATATGGAAAAAAGTATATATCCAGAGCATTACAATTTTAAACAAGATCTGAGCTGTGTGCAAATGTAACAGAATAGAATATCTTTGTACCATAAAGTGCAGTGTGCTAGTTTGCTGGTTAAAATAGACTTAAATAACATGGTAGCAGCTGAGAAACAATGAGGTAGAAAATTTAGTGTGAATTAATGAACAGATGAAACAAATTGTGGTGGCATGTCCAGGTTAAGGAGTCTTATAGTCTGTGGATAGAAGCTCCTCCTGAGCCTCTCTGGTATGGCCATAATACTCCTAAACTGATATCAGCAGGTTGAACAGATAGTTACTGGGATGAACCGATTCTCTAATGATCCTAGTTGCTCTGGTCTTGCATCGCTTAGTATAGATATCCTGCAGAGATAGTAGATCAGGTATGGTGCAGCATTCTGCCACCTGGATCACTCTCTGTAGTTCCTTAATATCCCGTACACAGCTATTCCCAAGCCAGGAGGTGATATTCTGAATCAAGGCACTTTCTACAGCACCAGAGTAAAAAGTCCTTAGAATCACTGGAGAAACCTGAAACTTCCTCAATTGTCTGACATATTAAGGACACTGCCTTGCCTTTTTGGATTGGGCTTGAATATGATCAGTCTATATCAAATCCTTTGTGATATGAATACCCAGATATTTCAAGCTGCTCACTCTCTCCACTGTGATACCATTGATGTTGAGGGGGTTGTAGGACCACTGATGTCTCCGACTGAAGTCCACAACAAACTCCTTGGTTTTGCTGACATTCAGTTGGATGCAGTTCTTCTGACACCACTATGCCAGGTTCTCCTCTTCCTCTTTGTATGCTGTCTCATCATTGTTGGAGATGAAGCCCAGCACCTCTGTGTCATCAGCAAACTTGAAAATGGAGATGGAGGCATGTGTGGCCATGCAGTCGTGAATGTAGAGGGTGTAGAGCAGAGGGCTGAGTACACAGCTTTCTTGCACTCCCATACTGAGTGTGATGATGCGAGAGGCACAACTGCCAACTCTCACCCCTTGTGCTCTACCTGTAAGAATGTTGAAAACCCAGGAACATAGGCGGCTGTACAGGCACAGGTCTCTCAGCTTTCTGAACAGTCTATAGGGGACAATTCTATTGAAAGCTGAACTGTAATCAATGAAAAGCAATCTCACATAGTTTACCTGTTTCACTCCATGTGGCTGAGAGTGTTATGCAGGATGTGGGAGATGCCATCCCCCAATAATCTACAGGGGCAGTAGGCGAACTGGAATGGGTCTGTAGGGCTGCAGATGGGTGCTGCAATTAAGACTTTAATGAGCTTTTCAAAAACCTTCATGACTATCAAGGTCAGTGCAACAGGTCAGTAGTCATTCAGGTGGCAGCCTGCGATGGTGATGATGTCACAACATTCCGTCAGCAGGCTGTGGCTGTCACTAGCATTAGGACGATTAGCCTCAAAATGGACATAGAACAAATTAAGATAGCTAGCAAACACAGAGTCGGCGCTCTCAGTTGCTTTGGATTTGCTTTTAAAGTCTGTAATTATGTGCTGTCCATGCCACATTTAGTGTGTGTCACCCTGGTGGAAGAACAAATCCACACACTCCCAGTACCAGTGTTTCGTGTCCCCTACAGCGCGATGTATGCCATATGAAGCAGCTTTGTAAGCGCTCATATCACCAGTAGTGAGTCCTGCCTTATACGCAGCGGTACAGGTGTTCACTGCCTTATGGATAGTTCCATCAATTCATGGTTTTTGGTTAGCAAAAATCTTTATTGTTAATTTGGGTATATTTTCGTTTCCAAGCATGCTAACAAAACTGATGAGTAATTCCGCAAACTCATTGATGTCATCTGTACATGACTGGAACATGTCCTAGTTTATGCCATTGAGCATGTCCTGTAGCATGACTTCTGATTGTTCAGACCAGCGCTTTACTTCCCTCATGACTGGGACTTCCTAATGAAACTTGTGTTTATATTCTGACACGAGTAAAACAGTGTTATGATCTGATCTCCGAAATGCCGTTAGAGAAACAGCTTTGCAGTTCTGCTTGTACAACGTGTAGCAGTAATCCAGTATGTTACCTCCTCTGGTTGTACACGTAATGTGCTGATTCATACTGTGATCATAATGTATTACATTAGGCTGGCGGTTCTATGCAGATGTGTGCCTATTAGTAGACTGTTCTGCAAATGTAAACTGAGCATATAAGAATTTTTTAAATGGACTAGAAGATAAAACACAGGTTTAAGCCAGAAACAAATTAAAAGCCAGGGGGTCAAAATAACTGAAATGCTAACCAAAACAAAAGTCAGATTTTTTTAGTCTTATCCCAAACCAAGGATGGTTCAACATTTGTGGGGTTGGTGTAAAAAGTATTGTGTTGGGGATGTCATAAAGCACAACCTCTGGAACTGCAAGTAGCAAGGAGTTTCCTTTTGACAACAGCAGTCCCAAAAGTTCCAGGACACACATAGCCAACCAAAAGCAATCGTCTGTGACACATGCAACAATTGAATTTTATTATTATTATTTTTTTTTTACGTTCTGCTATGCTTGCAGTAGACATGTCAAATTTATATTGGATACAATCCTATATGCTGGTGAAACCCCAGTCAGCTCTGCCACTGCTTTGACCAAGAGTGCTCAAAGTTATGCAAACATTCACTTTTCTGCTAAAGTATATAAAAATAGCTGAACAAGATAAAAGATCTATTTTACCTTTCAGCGTTCTCACTTCCACAACAACACTCATTGAAAAGCTGGGACTGGATTGCGATGTACATTTAGCTTTCACTGTTTTATCTAATTCCAGTTAGGTTATGTGCTGCTCTTATTGTTTTCATGCTTCTCAGGTTGTTTTTGCAGTCGTCATTTTGTTTGTGTGCTGTTGAACATGCGTTTCTTGTTCTGATTGGATTTTGCATACTCAATTTGTTTTTGCGTTTTCTCGTTTGTTTTTGCATATTCAATTTGTTTTTGCGTTTTCTCTTTTGTTTTTTGCATATTCAGTTTGTTTTTGCGTTTTCTTATTTGTTTTTTCATTTCTGATTTTTTGCACTTCTGGTCCAATGTATGAAAGCAATAGAACTATAATTCAAATGAGCTGAGGGCTACACATATTAAAATAATTTTAAAACATAAGAGGAAAGAAACATTTTCCATCATGCATTTAAAGGCTGACAGACAACAAAGGACCTTCACTGAAAAAATGAATGCCACAGAACTGACTGAAGCAAAACTTTGGGAGACTCATGAAAGCAAAGCACACATTGTCAGTAATTCCTTACCTTTATACTGTATGAATCTAGGTATAAATCCTAGCCCACTCACTGTCTGTCCTTGTCCGAGTCCGAGCTGCCTAGTAGTCCTCCAATTGTCTTCCCATCTCCTAAAGATGTTTATGACGCAACTGGACTGCTGTGCAAGTGAGTATCTATTTTTTTGGTGGATGAATGCATCTTCTATGATCATTCACTTTTGGCTCCTACTTTGCAACAGATGCTGCCACAGTAGATTCCACAAAGAAATAGCAAAAGGAATTCATGGTCAGGCTGTGCATGAAACCAAAAACATTCGTCTCAATACTTAGCATGCTTCTTGATTTGTATCACTAAAATGGCAAGAGGATCCTCCTATAATTTTGTTAATCTAAAGGAATCTAAATAAAAGTGTAGTGTGATTTCATTTTGACTGTAGGTATTTGTATTTACTAGAAGGTAACCTGGGTGGGTATTTGTTCTTTTTGAAAGAACTTTCTTAATTCCACAAGGTTTGGAGAATCACTGTAGCTGATCAACAAAATCCTTTTACAAAGGATATTTTATTGAAAGCAGAAAGAGTCATTTGTTATGACGGCTGCATGTTGTATACCAAGAAATTGTATTCTTCACGCCTCATTATAGACACCAGTCTATGATTGCATCTGATGAAGGCACAAGATTTCATTGCACAGAAGCTGGAAAAACATTGCAACATTAAGACATGGATGGCTGTATAAGCTACAGTATTGAGATGTTCTTTACATTCTTGTAATCCAACACCAAACCCTCAGGGCCCAGATGAGCAATCTGACTCTAAATTAATTCTGGGAAGTGAAGCTGTGAACAGTAACTGTGAGTGGCAGATTAACTGTTACAACAAATTCTCCAATACAAGCTTTGCAATGACTCAATCACTTCTTTCATTTATTTCAAGTTGAATCATGCCATTCTGGAATGAGTGTGCAAAATCCTAAAATACCTGGAGAAAGTGTGTTAGCAGAAAAAGTGAGGTCAAATCTGTCTTTGTGTCCATAGAATATTAGCCTGATCTCCACCTGACCAGTGAAATGCTCTTAGAGGTGTGCAACTGACAAATTGGAACCTGTCAGATTGTGGGATGAAGAAACAGAAAAACAGATGGAAGAACAAATGTCTGTCTGTGTACTCTCATTACATTTTGTTCCAGGGATGCATGCTCAAATATGCAGTATATACTGTACACAGTATACAGCCCTGCTTGAACGGTCCTGGCCAAACTGCATGTCTTGAATTTTGTAAAACTGATTTATAATTAATAGTTGATGATGTATTTCTATCAGCCCAGTGGAAATAGGTAAATGAGATTTGGAAGGTGCACTTTCAAGTTTCTGGCTGTATTAAAAATATATGTGCTATTATATTGTTTGCAAAGAACATCTGTTTTTCAGAATGTTTTTTGCAGTATATTTTCAGATAAGCTCAAAGTATTACTTTAAATAAAAAGTAAATACAACTTTGACAGACAAACTAAAATAGTGGCATTTTCTGAAAATGTTAATGTATGGTTTACTTGATAAACTAAAAAAATGTTCAAAAAACAGAGTAAATGTTATTCATTAGGTCACTAATTTGTTCTGGCCTGGCTTGTTATAATTGTCATTAGGAGTTGTTGACTGATGACATTTACAGAGCCTAATAAATTCTTATTCTCTTCAAACATTGTGCAATGCTCAACAGCTGTGAGCTCTTCTGAAGATCTGAAAATTAAACTGATGGCTGCAAAACAGGGGAAGGCTAAAAAACAGCCCAAACTGTCTTAAAGAAATGGTAGTTAAAAGAAACTGTGGAGGACAAGAGAAAATCTGGAAGACTAAGAAAACTGACAAACAGGTGGTGTACTGTGCAGGAAGGTAAAGCAACACCCCTGTATGAGTGCAAGGGAACCACTGGCAGGTTGAGCTGAGAAAGAAGTGCTGTTCTGCTGTGCAGCATTACTTACGTGGAAGTGCCATCAGAAGGAAATCTTTCATGCGATTTTTTTCACCAAAAACATCCATCCATTATCCTAACCTGCTACAGGGTCACGGGTGTCTGCTGGAGCCAATCCCAGCCAACACAGGGCACAAGGAAGGAAACAAACCCCGGGCAGGTCGCCAGCCCACCGCAGGGCACTCACACACACACACAGCAAGTACAATTTAGGATCGCCAATGCACCTAACCTGCATTTCTTTGGACTGCGGGAGGAAATCCACACAGATACGAGGAGAACATGCAAACTCCACGCAGGAAGGACCCAGGAAGCGAACCCAGCTCTCCTAACTGCAAGACAGCAGCACTACCCACTGCGCCACCGTGCCAGCCTTCACCAAAAACATAAGCATGCAAAATAACATCTGCATAGGACAGAGATATTTTGGAACTAAGTACCGTGGACAAATACCATTAAACGTCAAGCTCTTTGGTCACAATAACAAAAGGTTTGTTTAGAGAAAAAGCACCAGCATTTGAAGAAAACAACACCTTGCCAGTTGTTAAGTACAGGGTGAATCTATTGTGCTCTGGTTTTGTATGGCAGCTAGTGATCCACTCACCCAAAATGGACATTGTGGTGTGAGGCCTCCAAGAATAGTCTAGGAAGCAGGGCAGAATTTTTGCGTGCTTTCCATAGACGGCACACCCGAAGGCAGACTGATTTTTCACTCCAGAGTTAGACATTGGCCTGCACTGATTTTAAACTTTCAAGGATATAAATAAATGTTCACAAACTATAACCCAGTCTTCACTAGTGGGAGCATGACTGTAAACGAAGGACGTTTGACATTGAGGCTTTGAACATTGTATCACTTTAACGGTCCACACTGTGCTAAAAGAGTGTATCAAAGCTTTTATCCAAGCTTCACTACCAAGTGACTTATGCTTCAAGTGTCACTGAAGCACTGGGAGTGGTCTGACTGCTTTTATGCTTTGTGCTGCTCCACATGTTATGAAAGGGGATGTGAAACTGCCTGTTGCATTTTATACAGAGAAGTAAATATGGAGTTCAGATTTGTGCAGAATTTGTTATCCTACAATAAAGTAAATACCATTTACTATTCTGCTCTGTTGGCACATTTTATATGTGCACAGATTCAAAAGCTCATTTTCTAAACCCTGTTATGTTTGTCTTTGGCCCTTAGTGCAGTTATTCTTCAAACACTGATAAACAAATATTAATATTTCACATTAAAGTAGGGCAGAGTGGTGGCTCTAAGGCTAGAGATGTGCGTTCTTCCTATTGCCTGTTCGATTTCCATAAAATGCCAGAAATGACTCTACTCCATTGGGCCCTTGAGCAAGGCCCTTAACCAGCAGATGTTTCTTTCTGGGTAAGACGTTACTCTGCATCCAGCCCCGTGAGCAGGTCCTCCAACTTACAGGGGTTGGTAGCAGGATTGGCACTCCAAACACCAAAAAAAAAAAAACCTCACACTGTTCCAGTGTGGTGCTGAGGTGTCACCAGATGCATTCAGGGTCCAATCCAGGTGTTTTTTTGTTTGGTGGTTGCGGCAACGCACTCTCAGCACATGGTCCCAACCTCTTTCACATTAAGCCACAGCAAAAATACCCTGACGTGAAAAAGTTGTCAAATAATTATAAATCAGTGGAGGCTTATAATGTATTGTAGCATCTTGCCAGTGCTCTCTGGCTCCAAGTGCCAGTGGATTTTTGTTGTTTGCATTGTTACTGTAATGCCGCTGCCAAGTTGCATCAGCCTGGCATTCCATCATACAAATGAGCGACTTTAGTGTCAGCTGCAAGACAGCCGATACTTTGCAAATGATTTCCAACTACTTCAGCAACAGCAAGTGGGCTTCCTGTGGATGGCGAGTTTTGAACTTCCTGCTGCAAAATGCTGACAAAACAATTTTTGGTTGTTAGGTGTCCATATTTGGCTGGTCTATGTGAGACGTTGAGGGTTAATACTTATGGCTGTAGTATTTCTGAAAGTTCAACCATCAAATATCTCAGAGTGCTTTTTGATACTCATTGCCTATTCCACTCTCATATCAAGGCTTTAATCAGAACAGCATTTTTTTCATCTTAGTCAAAAATACAATCTATTCTATCTTAGTGTGATGCAGAAACATTAATACATGCATTTGTGTCTTCTAAATCTGATTATAGTAATGCCCTTTTTTCTGGTCTTCCTAGTTGTGCTCGTAAAAGTCGTCAGTATGTTCAGAATGCTGTAGCTAGAATCCTGATAAAAACAAAAAAAAATGATCACATGACACCCAATTTAGCTTCTCTTCACTGGTTACCAGTACAAGCTATAACTGATTTTAAAGTTCGTCTTTTAACATATAATGCCTTGCACTGACTTACAACACCTTACTTGCTGTGCTAAATAAACCATACGTTCCTGTACATTCTCCTCACTCTCTTGATTCTGGTCTCCTGGCCATTCCTCCAGTTAAGAAAAAAATCAGTTGGTCACCGAGCATTTGGTATGGCCTTCCCTTATGTGTTAAAGACGTACACTCAATTGATTCCCTTATTTCAAGACTAATAGCTTACCTTTACTTCCTTCATTACAAACTGCCTTAGAATGTAGTCTGTTCTATCATCTTGAAAGATTTTCTTAAATGCTTAAATTATTATTTTCATTATTTGCTGAAATCTCTTAATATGGCATTTTAATGTCAAATTTATTATTTATCATGGACCATACTGCATGGTGATTTTGCACTTTAAATAAAATTGATTGATTCTAAGGCTAGCAAGTTACCTAAGAGAGTGAAAATCTGTTGAAATTTAGCACAAGCGAGCAGTAGTAGTGGTGCTGTAATATTTATAATAGCAACAAATGCCATCTTTTTTAATAGTAGAAAAAACAAAAGGGACATGGCAAACAAGCAAAATACAAATATTAAACATTAACTAAACAGAACAACAATAACCAATATCACATAATTAAACAAATATCTAATGAACAGAGCAAAGTTATTAAAAAAATCAGGAAAAATTAATGATAAAGAAAAAAAAGGAGACAAAAAAGAAAAAGTAAACATAAGCGATGGGAGGAACCTAAATAAACCTAACAAGACTCCACTAAATATTAACAAATCCTCAAGGAGAATGTCAGACACTCAATCGGGAAAATAAAGATGGAATAAGGGCGGCTTCTATAACAAGACAACAATTTAAAATACACTTATCTACTATCGGAACACCATTGAAAACCTGAAGGTAGGTCTTAAATGTTCTTTGCACGCAAGACAAGTCCAAGAATATCTCACAGCTGGAAGTGATCGGCAAAGAAGAATAGGGAAAAAATGTCAAAACAAGAATTCAAAACTCATAACTGGTTACATAAATGTCTGCAGGCTCTGATTTTTGCCAAGTACACGTCTTCTTAGTACTTTGTCAAATGCCACATTCACTCTTTCATTTTATTTATTTTTGCACTTTTTTATTTTATCAAATAAATTGCATCTGTATGTTAACATTTTCAAAAAAAAAATATTGCTTTATTTTATTTGCTGTCAACAAAATATGTAATTTGGCCAAGGGTGTCCAAACTATATGTATGTAGACATTATAAATATATACATACAGTGCTATACAAAAGTCTTAGGCACTTTAAACAGTTTACAAAAATATTGTCTTATGTGGTTATTTAATTTCTTCTGGATTATTGTGCCAACAGAGAAGAGAATGTTTTAGCGTTCTTAACATTACTTTTGCAAATAGTGAAGAAATACAGTAACATATGTAAATGTCCTTAACAAAATAAAGTTACAAAGTAACAGACCACGTTCCAGTTGCACATGTAAGATCTTTGTGGGCATATAGCTCAATACTCTATTTGATTAAGGTGAAGATATGATTAAGTAAATATAACAAACAGGCATTATTTATCAATACCATAATGTGCAACTGAAACTGAAACAGCTGTTTAGAGGGAATAAAATGTATTTCTGTTTACTTCACTTTCTAGGAAGCAAATTGACCAATAAAAACTATTAATGGCATTATTTTTGAGAGCATTTTCACTTTACAGAATTGCATGACTTTTGCACCTCAAGGAGCCAGAATCAGGAGGAGGAGGAGGCCAATGCTTGCATGGAAGAGTGGAGGAGGCAGTGACCAAGAGAGAAAGAAGAAAAGAGGTATAATGGTGCTTGTGTATTACTTATACTTGTGGCTGTGTTGGGAAATACTTATAAGAAAGAGTTTCACATGAATAAAAACACTTTAGCCTTTTAACTTTTGCCCAAGCCTACTAGTGTTGTGTGTATGGGGAGCTGGAGAGCCCCTGGTGTCCAGAAGATATACATCTATATGTATATCTCTTATATATAAAGCAAACTGTAACAATTTTGCAGTCTCCTATTAATGTTATCATCCAGTTGATGCTAGGCAACCACAAGGGGGCGCCAGAGAGCCCCAGACACAGCAATACAGTCCACAATATAATAATATAAATATAATAAAAAAGTTTTTATTCCACAAAGCACCTTCCAATGAATACCTCTCCAACAATTAGCCTCAATCTTATATACAAAGGAGGCTGTAACAATCTTGTGGTCTTGTATGTATGCTATCATCCAGTTGACGCTTAGAAGGTTTCTGGTGTGCTCCATAAAAGCAACCGACAGTTTTATCATGAAAAATCCATATTATTATTTGTTTGTTATTTAATATTTCATTTTCCATCCATCCATCCATCCATTATCCAACCCGCTGAATCCGAACAGGGTCACGGGGGTCTGCTGGAGCCAATCCCAGCCAACACAGGGCACAAGGCAGGAACCAATCCTGGGCAGGGTGCCAACCCACCGCAGAATATTTCATTTTGTTAACTATATTTTCATCTTGCATTAGTCTTATTGTAAGAATAGTGTAGTGGTAACAGGATTAAATCAACCTAATAATAATATTACTTTTATTGATTTTTTTCATCATCAAAAATTCTGCATGTAAAAACTTATTACTACACCACAAAACAAAAATTAATCTGTCAATTATATTTTTCTCAAACAATTAAAAAAAAAAACCCTTTATTTTCCCCCCAGCTAGTATATATATCTATACTAATAAACGGCAAAGCCCTCACTCACTCACTCACTCACTCACTCACTCACTGACTCATCACTAATTCTCCAACTTCCCGTGTCGGTAGAAGGCTGAAATTTGGCAGGCTCATTCCTTACAGCTTCCTTACAAAAGTTGGGCAGGTTTCATTTTGAAATTCTACGCGTAATGGTCATAACTGGAAGTTGTTTTTCTCCATTTACTGTAATGGAGTTCAGCTGGAGGGGCGGAGTTTCGTATGACATAATCACGCCTCTCACGTAATCACGCATTACGTAGAAAGCCAGGAAGAGCTACAAAACGCGCTTTAGAAAACATGCATTATATAATTAAGAAGGCAGCGAAACAATTAGAAGCGAGCGACTGACATATAAAACCATATTCAGCGGCTCACGTGAGGGGATGCACTAAGTATGTACGCGCGCTTCTCGATTTATTTTAACCTTGCATCCCCTTAGTTTGAGACGTATGAAAACGCATGCGGTTAATGCAGAAAGACAGATCACCTATTCACCTATTGAAGCTTCATGAATAATGGAT
>JANRMT010062856.1:44278765-44300755 GCA_026402145.1 Polypterus bichir lapradei
CTGTCTCTAGACTTTCTCCACACTGAATCCTCCAGGCACTACTTACAAAAGGTTACATTGACAATCGTGTTACGTTATTTTTAAAATGTTTAATTTTCTTAGCACAAGCACAGCTGAGAAGCTTCGATGCATGTGCTCCATAACGCGTTAAAAAATAATGCATTTAATCACACTTTGCATTACAATCAAAGGGGAACTTTTGTCAATGCATGATTTCCTGGTGCACCGATTACATTGATCAGCACATCCCAATTCATTTTAGCCTCGCACCACCTTGGTTTGAGAAGAAGTATGAAAAAATATGAGGTTAACACACAAAAACAGATCACCAATTCAAGCTTTATGAATAATCGATTCGCCATCAATAATTGTTTTGGTAAAGCCATACTCAGTGTAATCCTCCTTCCATTTTATAACTTTTCCGCCACTAGCCATGATTAAATGAACGGTAAAAAAGTAAGAGCGAAGCGAGGGTGACTTATTTAGGCAGGCATATATATGACAGCAACACTCATGACAATGTCAATCATGTTACGTTATTATTAAAATGTTTCCTTTTCTTTTTCATTACTTCTTTAACACACTACTTCTCCGCTGCGAGGCGCGGGTATTTTGTATATGGATGACCTCCAAAGAGCGCGGAGACTTTTGATCATGTGAACATGTCTGCAAAAACTGGCATCTCCTGCCCAGCAAAAGTCGAGCAGCCTGCGCGCGCGCATAGCTATGCCGGCCTTTGAGACGCTGACTGCGCTTCTGCCTTAAGTCAAAGTGAGCACTTTTAATTTTTTTCATCCTCCCCCTGAGCTATAGCCCAGACAAGTGCAAACACGGGACCCCTTTTCTACACCGCGGCAAAATAATATTAAGGCGCTTCGCACTTTATTTTGCACGTATACGATTATGAGGTCGTCAGCTCGGATTATGAAGACACGCACAGGAGTGAAGGACTGACAGTCCCATCACAGCCGATTAATAGCTGGGACGTCTCACCAGTCTGCACAAGACCCACCGCGACTGTCCCCAAAAGGCGCTCATATCGTCACCGAACACATCTCTCTATACTATATAAAAGATACAGGCAACTTTCCTTTCTTTACACCTTTTTTCCTTTTATCCCAAACCAAAGCCTTTCTCTCTTAACACTGCAGAGGACACAAAACTAATTTTCTTTAATTGCTGGTTTGGCATATTATTAGAGGCAGAAATTTGGACTTTCACATAGAAAATGTAATTTCTATACCACAGCCGTCGTGTAGCGCCTTTCAAAAGGGATCTACTACCGAGAGATGATCCATATACATTTTAGCTGCTGTTAGTACTACTTATCTGTTCTGTTATACCGTCTTTAAAATGTAGTTTACCCGCAACCACTCCAGTAGTGCTCAATGTACCTTCACTTCTTAAAACGTTAATGTTTTACTGTTTAATAACTTATAGACTACATTTTATTATTTTTCCCTTGCACTCAGTGATCAAAGCTATACACACACATATAGACACATACATATATATATACACATATATATATATACCTGTGTGTATGTTTGTATGTATGTGTATACACACACACACACACATACATACATACATACATACACACACACAAATTATATATATGTGTGTGTCTGTGTATGTATGTATGTATATGTGTGTGTATATATGATGTAGATAGGTATGCATATATATATATGTGTATATATAGATATGTATATATGTATATAGATATGAAGATATGTATGTGTATATGTATATATGTATGTATATATATATGTAGACTCAAACCCATTATGACAGCAGCAATCCAAGCTGTGAGAAAACAGTAAAAAGGAGGCGTGTCAGACGTCGTGGTACATTTTCTGATGCAGCTAGACGAAAACAACTTTGTGACGCTGCCGCCAAATTCACAAAACAATTACTTTGACAATCATGTTACGTTATTTTTAAAATGTTTGCTTTTCTTTTTCTTTCCTTCTTTAACACAGTACTTCTCCGCTGCGAAGCGCGGGTATTTTGCTATATATATATATATATATATATATATATATATATATATATATATATATGTGAGAACAACACTCATATCAATGACAAAACAATTACATTAACAATCATGTTACGTTATTTTTAAAATTTTTCCTTTTCTTTTTCATACCTTCTTTAACACACTACTTCTCCGCTGCGAAGCACGGGCATTCTGCTAGTATATATATATATATAGTGGCGAGCGGCTAGGCACGGTACCCAGCTGGGACACCTGGAAGGACCAAAAGAGGGAATATGTCTCCTCTGGACCACGAGGTGGCAACCGCCTTGGTTGGTATGGGGACCACGGGAACAGAGCATGGAAGCTCAACCCTATAGGGGCCCGTGGTCACTGCCAGGGGGCGCCCAGATGCCTGAAAAGCCCTTGACATCAGCACTTCCACCACACCCTGAGGTGCTGGCGGAAGGATTAAAGGATTACCAGGGACACCCGGAGTGCTTCTGGGTGCTCAGCTCACACTTCCGCCACACCAGGGAGTGCCGGCGGAAGTTCACCGGGAGGCACCTGGAGCACGTCCAGGTGAACATAAAAGGGGCCACCTCCCTCCATTCATCAGCTGGAATCGGGTGGAAATGGACAGAGCTCGGAGGAGAGGTGTGGAGGCGGTGAAGAGAGGCATCATTGAGAGAGGCCTGGACTTAAGGGTGCTTGGTGCAGGGGCACTGGGTTGTGTGTACACTTGTAAATAGCAAATATGTATAATAAACATGTGTGTGGTTTTGAACCATCGGTGTCTGCCTGTCTGTGTCCGGGCTGCTCTCCACAATATAATAATATATAATATATAGTAACACTAGATGGCGCTATACCAGTGCATAACCCGACACACAAACACTGACAACACGTTTTAAAAGCATCAAGAAGTTGTATAACTTATTTTCTTTAAATAAATAGTGCCCAAAGCACCTCCACCACAATAAAAAAATAAACACAATAATATTTAATTCTTGAAATCTCTCCTCCACACCTAACTGCAAGCTCTGTCCTCTACCTCCCAACTCCTGTTCACTTGCTGGGTCTTCAGTAGTCCTTTATATAGACCTTGACCTGGAAGTCCTTCTGTTTTTCCGACCCCGTGACTTGGGAGTACTTACGAGCTATAAAGAAAACAAAAATTCCCAGATCTTCCTGCAGCGTCTCCTGGTGGCACCAACGGTACCCAGCGGGGCTGTGATGCCGAACTATGGATCCCATGATGCCTTGCAGGAATCCGGGGCACCGCTATTCTGCAAGGAACTCACCATCTTGCGTCTTAGAGGAGGCAGTGCCCCTCAGTAGCTGCCTATCCCCATCCTTCTCTTCTTTGGGCTTCCCGGCCGGGTTGAGCAGCCGGCTGTCTGCCACGATATATAATATAGTCACACATGTGTGGTTTAGAGGCAACTTCAGGGCCTGTTATCTGGTAATTCCACCCTGAGTCAAGGAATGGCTCTGTCACTTACTGCCTCTCCTTCCTCCTTGCAATCATATCAGAAGTACAACAGTATGATGTCTACTAAATCATTTTCACTTCTGGTGGCCTTGAACCCACTTCTTCCAGCAGAAACATTTTAAATAAGATGCCATCATCAAAACATGACAGACTCAAATCTGACAAGAAGTCACCAGACAGCGCTGGTTGTTGTCGTTGACAAATCCTTGTTGACCTTTTTCTTCAAATTATTAGATAATCACCATACGGTGCCCCAGAATTTCATCTGGTTGGCCTTTTGTGTTCGCAATGGCATAGTCAACAAGATTATACTGGGAAATGACAGGACCAGTAGACCTCAGATAGTGCCTTGTCGAGACAATTGCAAGCCCTCCAGACACAAGTCACCACTCAACAGATGCAGTATTTGGAAATAGAAGCTCGACATGAAGTCAGAGAGCCTCTGTGGGAGGAGTTTGGTTTTGGACTGTCCCATGTAAATACCAATTCGTCCAAAAGAGGACATAGAAGCTCTTCTTTTAATATTAAAGTGCACCACAGCTCAACACTATTGGGAACAGAAGGACTGGGCACACATAATTGCGCAACTCAATGTTAAATTACCAGATAATAAGCCCTGAAGTTCTTCTGTTTATGTATATAAATATATACAGTGGGTACGGAAAGTATTCAGACCCCCTTCAATTTTTCACTCTTTGTTATATTGCAGCCATTTGCTAAAATCATTCAAATTAATTTTTTTCCTCATTAATGTACACACAGCACCCCATATTGACAGACGCAAAAAAGAATTTTTGAAATTGTTGCAGATTTATTAAAAAAGAAAAAATGAAATATCACATGGTCCTAAGTATTCAGACCCTTTGCTATGACACTCATATATTTAACTCAGGTGCTTTCCATTTCTTCTTATCATCCTTGATCACCTTCATTTGAGTCCAGCTGTGTTTGATTATACTGATTGGACTTGATTAGGAAAGCCACACACCTGTCTATATAAGACCTTACAGCTCACAATGCATGTCAGAGCAAATGAGAATCATGAGGTCAAAGGAACTGCCTGAAGAGCTCAGAGACAGAATTGTGGCAAGGCTCAGATCTGGCCAAGGTTACAAAAAAATTTCTGCTGCACTTAAGGTTCCCAAGAGCACAGTGGCCTCCATAATCCTTAAATGGAAGATGTCTGGGACGACCAGAACCCTTCCTAGAGCTGGCAGTCCAGCCAAGCTGAGCTACCGGGGGAGAAGAGCCTTGGTGAGAGAGGTAAAAAAGAACCCAAAGATCACTTTGGCTGAGCTCCAGAGATGCAGTCAGGAGATGGGAGAAAGTTGTAGAAAGTCAACCATCACTGCAGCCCTCCACCAGTCAGGGCTTTATGGCAGAGTGGCCTGTCGGAAGCCTCTCCTCAGTGCAAGACATATGACAGTCCGCATGGAGTTTGCTAAAAGACACCTGAAGATTCTCTGGTCTGATGAGACCAAGATAGAACTTTTTGGCCTTAATTCTAAGCGATATGTGTGGAGACAACCAGGCACTGCTCATCACTTGTCCAATACAGTCCCCACAGTGAAGCATGGCGGTGGCAGCATCATGCTGTGGGGGTGTTTTTCAGCTGCAGGGACAGGATGACTGGTTGCAATCGAGGGAAAGATGAATGCGGCCAAGTACAGGGATATCCTGGACAAAAACCTTCTCCAGAGTGCTAAGGACCTCAGA
Source organism: Polypterus bichir lapradei (assembly GCA_026402145.1). Taxonomy (NCBI): domain Eukaryota; kingdom Metazoa; phylum Chordata; class Cladistia; order Polypteriformes; family Polypteridae; genus Polypterus; species Polypterus bichir. The sequence goes on from JANRMT010062856.1 coordinate 44,283,961, forward strand.
CTGGGCTGAAGGTTTACCCTCCAACAAGACAATGACCCTAAGCACACAGCTAAAATAACGAAGGAGTGGCTTCACAACAACTCTGTGACTGTTCTTGAATGGCCCAGCCAGAGCCCTGACTTAAACCCAATTGAGCATCTCTGAAGAGACCTAAAAATGGCTGTCCACCAACGTTTACCATCCAACCTGACAGAACTGGAGAGGATCTGCAAGGAGGAATGGCAGAGGATCCCCAAATCCAGGTGTGAAAAACTTGTTGCATCTTTCCCAAGAAGACTCATGGCTGTATTAGCTCAAAAGGGTGCTTCTACTAAATACTGAGCAAAGGGTCTGAATACTTAGGACCATGTGATATTTCAGTTTTTATTTTTTAATAAATCTGCAACAATTTCAAAAATTCTTTTTTTTCTCTGTCAATATGGGGTGCTGTGTGTACATTAATGAGGGAAAAAATTAATTTAAATGATTTTAGCAAATGGCTGCAATATAACAAAGAGTGAAAAATTGAAGGGGGTCTGAATACCCACTGTACATATATTTGTGTAGTACTAGGGTGTTGTACCGTGTTAGCCATTATGAATGTAGAGAAAAGCCAAGCAAAATGACACCTTTTATTGGCTAACTAAAAAGATTACAATATGGAAGGTTTCGAGGCAACTCAGGCCCCCTTCTTCAGGCAAGATGTAATACAGAAACTGAAGTTCCCTGTGTTTATATCCACACACTAGGACAAGAAACAACATTGGTAAATCTTTAAATGAAAAATCTTAAATGTAAAAAATGAACCTATTAATGGTGTCATTTTGCTTGGCTTTTCTCTACATATATTCATGTATATACAGTATGTCTGGTCTCAGTTTGTTTGTTCTTTAAAGAGCTTTGTTTTTCAAGGCACAGGGTTGAAATTTGTTACACAGGTACATTTCATCATGTCAGACTTTTTTACACATAACATTTAGTTGTGTCACAATGCTATTTTTTGTTTTCATTATGGGCATCACCCCTTTTGTGGCCCTATTGCTAAGACACATATCTCTGTTTATAAGCCAACCCAACAAAAATGGTGTCCATTGACATCTTAGATATGTCTCTTTTTAAACTAGCATATCATCAGTTGTAAAAGTTTGTGTATATTCTGGAGTCTCAAATTTCACTATCTTAGAGAATTGTGGTATAAGATATTGGCACCTGCTTTCCTGATTTTCATTTTTGATTTATGATTTGTATTTGATGAAAGTAAGCTTTGCTTTTCTGGTTTTAACCCACAATTTGTGTAATTTTTGTAATGATTTACATTACATATTCTCATTCATTTTCTCTGTCATTCCTCTGCACCTAACCTTGTCACAGCACAACAATGTGGTCTATTAACAAAAGAAAACAGCACAATACAATATTGGGATTGTAGCACTACATTCTTAAACGTTCTTAAAGGAAACATTCACTAAAGAAAAATGTGGTATTAAAAATAATAGACATTATATGTTTGGTGCTGTAAGCATGTTTGGATATGTTACCAACTGTTTCCATCATAAATCAGTTTCTTTCAACTCATTTTTAAATCCAAACGTCAAGACTCCATGAATATGTGGTCAGTGTTCAACCAACAAGTAAATTTATAAAAATGTCCAATTAGAACTGTCAATGCTGAATTTGGGGGCAGACTTTTATACTGTCCATACATAAATCCATCTGTTATCATCCTTTTAATCATTATAGGGTTATGGGGTATGTAATGGACAGCTGGGATTCTTACCTGGCTGGGACACCTCCATAACGGAAGGACCAGGGGAAGGAGCTTGCACGGGGCTACAGAGCCATAGGTTTGGAGCATGGAAGCTCAACCTTTCTGTGCCCTGTGGCCACCACTAGGGGGTGCATAAAGAATGGCTGAACCCTTCTCTGCAGGGCTGCCGACACACCCGGAAGTACAGCAAGAAGGAGACTCTGGAACGCCTGATGTACTTCTGGGTGCTATATAAAAGGGGCTGCCTCACTTCATTTTGGGAGCCAGAGTCGGGAGGAGGTGGGCAAAGCTTGCATAAGGAGGAGTGGAGAATTGAGAGAGAAAGAGAGAGAGAGAGGAAGAAAAAGGACTGGGTATTTAATATTTGGAATTTTGTACTGTGTGCTGCTTTGTGGAGCAAGACAAAAGTGTTTCCCATGTGTTTTAGCTGAATAAAGGTGTGTTGTGTGCAACACTTGGCCTCTGTGTCTGTTGTGTCCAGGGTTTTGGAGCTATCCACCCCCTGGTTACCACAGGTGACAAGTGCAAGTTGGGAAAGCTGGTTCAATTTGGGCTAGATCATGATCTAGAACATTAGTATTACTAGGATCTCATTCTATGGTAGGGCATTTGGATATAGAGTTGCATCAAAATGCCAAAATAAAATAAATGTATTTTTACTGATTTTTCCATTGGGTGGGAAGATGATCCTATTGGGTTGAAATTGCCTACCTATAACCACATCCTTGATTTAGACAGAAGTGTTGACTAGGTGGATTGGCAGATAATCTAGAATCCATTAAGTCATTACAGATGGACATGGACAGCATACAGGCTTTGACAGATTTGTGGCAGATGAAATTTAATGTAAGTAAATGTAAATTATTACATGTAGGAAGTAAAAATGTTAGGTTTAAATACACAGTGGGAGGTCTGAAACTTAAACGTGCACATTATGGAAGGATTTTGGAGTCATAATGGACTTATTACTATCAAGTTTTTAGGCCATTAAGAATATTGTTAGGTTATGTAGCAGGATGTGTAGAGTAAAAGTCGGTTATGCTCAAGCTTTTCATGCATCGGTAAAGTCTCACCTGGAGTACTGTGTATAGTTTTGGTCTCTATGCTAAAAAAAAGACATGGAATCTCTAGAAAATGTCCAAAGAAGAGTGACTAGGCTCATTTAAGGACTGCAGGGGATGATTTATTAGGAAAGGTTAAAACAATTTAGCCTTTTCAGTTTAAGATGAAGGAGATTAAGAGGAGACATAATTTAAGTTTTTAAAATTATGAAGGGAATTAGTACAATGGATTGAGAGTGTTTAAAATGAGTTCAACAAGAACGCTGGGACACAGATGGAAACTTGTTAAGGGTAAATTCCACACAAAAGTAGGATGTTCTTCTTCACACTTAGAACCATAGACATGAAATATGTTATCAAGTAAACAGTAGGACTTTGGGAACCTTCAAAACTCCATTTTGGAGGAATTAGGCAGAGAGTACTGGCAACCATTGTTGGGCTGAATGGCCTGATCTCATCTAAATTTGTTTAATGTTCTAATGTTCCTCACCTGCAAGTATGCTGTGAGATGATTTAGAGAGAGATATTGAGTATAACACCTTTTACTGCTCATTGCTCTACTTGGAGTAGCCTGCCCACAACACTGTCATCAAACATTGCCAACTGACAATGAACCAAACACCATTTTGACTTCCCTTTACCATCATGTTTGCTGTTATTCTGTGCTGCTAGATGTTTTAATATGAAAGAAATTGTGGAAATCTTCAGCTACAGGCTAAAGCCTGTGACCAGCTGCAGCTATATATAGTCATTATGTTTTTGCCTTCTGTGTACTTACTCATACACAAAATGTGATCATATTCTTTTATTGGTTACATTTATATTTAATTTTAATATTGTCCTTACCAGAACCACCCTTTATTCATGTTACCATTTTATGCACAAAGGAACAATAGTAGCATTGTAAAACAAAAGCAACCAGTGATTATGCTCATCCAATGCTAGTGGCTAGTTTCAGCTTTATTTGTCATGGATTGGACTCACTGGGTTACATATGGTCACACAGGACATCTGAGTAAAACACTTAGAATGTCTGCCCCATTAAGTGTGTACTTGAGCTCAGTAAAATAAGGAGTACTGAGGATTACAAGAGGAAATTTATACTGTAGGTAGGCCACAGGAAGTTCTGGAGAAATTCCTAAAACCACAAGTGTCTCTGAGGACTGCCCTGGAAGTAATCCCAAGAGTCAGAAAGCTCAGCTTTGCAACAGAGGTATGTATGGCCTGAGTGGTCAGAGTAGAAGACAGACAGAGTTTAGGTGATAACTGAGCATTTAGTTTGCTGCCTGTAGCAAAATATTAGGCATAGTTGGTAACTTAATCAGCCACAGGCTAGGTAGGGTATGAAGACTAATGCAGTGAGTCCCGAAGGAGAAGCAGGGTTTTGCTTTCTGTCTCTTTATTTGCTTTTTTGTATCATTCTCATCATTCACCTCTCTCTTGTATATTTTCTCCAATTATTCCATGGTTTTGTTAAAGAGATAGTTTCTTCTCATCTTTTGCTTTGGGCTAAGGCACCCCAATAACAAGATACATGCACATGAGCTAAACTAAAGTCAGCCTGACAGAATTCTTAACCAAATTGACAAAAATAATCAAGTGCGAAGTTAAAGGGGAAAACCATAAACGGTAGTCTTGAATATGTAGCCAAAGTAAAAACTCAGAAATGAAACTCTCTACTTGCTTTTGGATGTTAACCTAATGAAATTTCAAGGACAATTTTCATCCACTGAAAATAACTCCATGTACCAATGCCTCCATATTTATTTTGTAACTTCTGTTATGTCATCAACCTGACAATCCCGGTCACATAACAACTTCAGATTGTAACGGCCAACCCCTTACCCAGCCGGCAGCTACACTACCAAGACCTGTGGCCTGGATGAATTACTGAGGCGAACCTACATATACCAAGCCGTACCTCTAACAAATAATATTTTCCCCTCAATCAACGGTTTAAAAACAAGCACACAAAAGCAGATATGTAAAATAGGTGTATAAATATATTAAATGAAACACAATAACAAAAAAATGCAAATTCCACACGTAGAAATATATATATATATATATATATATATATCACTCCACCAAAGCAGCAACGTAAAAACACCATATATACAATAACAAACCCTCCCTTGCCCCTGAAACATATAACAAACACAAAACATAAATAACAATAATGAATGAATACTAAAATGACAATGATCGTGAACTTGAGTCCGGGTATATTACTGTCCTGAATACGGATGATGATTACCAAAGAATGGATGCGTTTGAATCTCCTGGAAAAATGGAACAATCTCACAGTGTTTCCTCGACGTATGGTGGATAATGAAGTCCAACCCCGGGGTTTCTGGTGATGATTGAGATGAAGTGAATCCAGCAGAATGAGAAACAAACTGGATACAAAGCGCGATGTGAAAAATATCAGGAAATGATGGTTTGTTGTCGTTAAATGAAATCTCTGTCTTTCTCCTTCCTCCTCTCTTCTTTCCCTCCTGATTGTTTAAATAGTAAAGAGCTGGATGTAACTGAAGGTGAACAGGTGCTTTCCATCCTGGGGCTGCGGTCTCTCTCCCTCACCTGACCCCTCTGCACTTACGGGGACAACATTCACTGACGTACTCATATCGAACAGTAAACGGGACAATGGAAATAACATGCACTCGGCACACACATCGAATACATTATTACTATGTAGCCCCGCTACAAGATGGTGTCATGTAAACATTAATGTTAATAAAATTTTAATTTAAAATGACACCAATCAACCAATAATAGCAGAATTAAAAAAGAAGAGAGGTTAAGTACAATTGTATACAAACAACAACATTGTCAGAAAAATTAAAAACTAAATCACAACTACTGTATATCACGCTGAACCACCATATTTGGTTATAGTCTTGCTAAAGCTGATCATAATATTGTAAGAGTCCAGTCCTTTAAGTTAATGTTAATGTTAAATGTACCTTAGTCTGCTTAGTTTTAAACTTAAAGTTTCCATTTTCCTCCTTTTTTGCTTGTATTATCAACCTTTTTCCTTATTTGTTGTGTGAACTGTTTCCTTTAAATTTCACTAAAATCTTTAAAATGAAGATGCTTGGACTGTGGAATGTTTTTATGTATGGTGAATAACAGTAGTGCTGGAATGCCTGTCTAGTTGGTGAATTTCAACAATTTTGGACTATTTGGAAATCCTCAACAAACACATCTACATTATGTTTGTATTCATTATAGATGAATCACTAATAGGTTGTATATATCGTAAAGGTATGATTTGGGGTGATTGCATGAACTCATGAAGGGTCATCCATGAGTCATTAGGAAATTAATAATGATCCCCCTATTTTAATTGAAGTGACACATACTGTGTAGCAATATTAGAAAGATTTGCAAGCTATTATATAATAAAATGTTGGACACTGTTTTACATATGAGACTGTGCTATTGGACATCAAACCTGCGAGTATTCGTTTTAAGTGTGCTTATACCCACACATTCCACTAGGCCATTTGGTAGTAATGGCAGCACCAGCACATAACTGAGACAACACCACTTCAATGCATATTACGTATGCAAAACAAGGGCATTATTAAGTACAGTTGGAGCCCAAGGAGGTTTTTACGTGTCATATGTGAACTAACATTGGGCAGTGAACTGGCAGCCTAATGGTGTGCAGTCTGAACACTTACCTGCTATCTTAGGCTATTGTAGGTGTAATGTGACGCTGGAGAGAGGTAACACATTGCATGTTGGGTTGAAATGCTTGAAGAGTTTCACTGTATTCGGTACACAGGACAATACTGCTGCTGCTGCTACAACAACAACTCTATAAACATTTTTGATGGGAGTCACTTCTATTATGTAATACTTAGTTAATGGTAGAGCAGTGGCATGAGGGCTCATGTCATTGTGAGTTTCAGATTATATTGAGTGGCAATAGGGCTGGCAGCCATTTTAAATGGGGTTTCACGCTCAGGCCTCTCACCCAACCAGCATTCTAAATCCTCCAAACTCCACATTGGTGAGCTGAAATTCTGCTCTATGCAGCTTCTTCAGTCTGAGGCTCACCAAATTACACCTGCAGTTGCCAGAGAACACTGCGCACATGCTGTACATCTCTGTCATTTTTTTTAATGGATTAAAACTTTCTGCATTACAAACAGTGAGAGACGATTATTTTATATATTATTATTTTAACGTGCTCATTGTCTGTTGAATGCTATTTTAAACATTCATTCTAAAAGGGTGGATGCTCAAGGTGTGCCAGCACATCAGCACATGAACATGGTAGGAAAAAGATCCTTCCACACAGGCCACAAACATTTTGGTATGAATTTCCAATATTAAATAATTACTCAGAAGCAAAAGTGGAGCTAACCAAAGAACAACACAAAGAGCCTGCCCTCTTAACGCTGAATAATGAAAATGACATTATTAAATTCAAGCTGTATTTCATGCTGCGTTTGCAGGAATATTACAGACAAAACAAAATAAATAAATAAGCATGTGCACTATTATTTTTTACACTAACATTTCCTGCTCTTTTTCTATATTTATTTTCTCATTTAACATTTATTTGTGTATTTATTTCATTTTGCCCAAAATACTGTTCTATAGAGGAAGAGAGGGGAAGGCCAAGAGGAGGTTTATGGATATGCTGAGGAAGGGAGGACATGAAGGCAGTCAGTGTTGCAGAAAATGGTGCAAAAGATAGCAATAGATGTATTAATGGAGACAGATGATCCACTGTAGTGACCTCTAAATGGGAAAAAGTGAAAGAAGAAAAAGAACAGGCAGCATGAGCAGGACAAACACTGTGGTGTTTTGGATTTTCCCACAAAGTCCTTTTGTCTTTTAGTGGGTGCTGCAATTTTGGGCTATGGTTATATAACACTATTGACCATAGCATTCTACTATAAATCCTAAACTTCCATAAAATCTTTAAATATATGTTTTGTTTGTTAATGAATTCTGCTCTCTGCAGCCTCTTTCCTCAAGGTTAAGTGCTTGTTCTACTGCCTATGACCACATACATGTTGCCAATAGCATCATACATTAAGTCAACAGTTGGTGATTATCTGGCAGGCTTACACTTTATTAAATTCATTTTTAAATGCTAGGCTAGACTTTCCAAGTTTGGCTCCATTTTCAGTGATATGGTTGGAAATGTAAAATAATTTTTAATGGGGGACATGAATTAAAGACTTCTCTTTCATTGCTTTTCTAACATAGAAATCCTGTGCCTCAAGCCTCAAAACCACAAAAGCCAGACAACCACTTCACCTAGGCCTGACTTCCCAGAGTAAGTCTCAATCCCATGCAGCTTAGCTACAAATTCAAGTGGCAGTTTTCTGAGCCTGCTCAAGCCCATAAAAGGGAGAAAGGCTTTAAGATATAAAAAATACTGAAGTTCAATAAATGTCCACAATAGTTATGAAAAAGTAGCCATGAAACCTTTGGTTCAAAGAACAACAATAGTAAAATTCCTTAAAAGAATAGTCCACACCAAAAATGACATATTTTATATTTTACTTTCCTCATGCAGTTCATAGTGATGGAAGAGAAAAAATATAGTTACTGTACATGTTTTCATGCTGAATGGAGATAACAAAGTCTCTGGTAGAAGAGGCATGGAATAAATGATCAAAGCTGAACAACCGCAAACAATATTAAAGAAGTCTCCAAAAAATCTCATGTTGCTTATGTCACATAATCCACATCTCAAGTCATCCAGTCACACCCTCACATTGTCCCAAACATATGTATTTTTATTACATTATTGTTGAATAAGCAACTTCTGAAAAATGCTCTCATTAACTTATGTGGACTGTGCTCAGATGCAACCTAGTACTGTATTTGAAATGAAGACCCCAAACCCCCCCCCCCGCCGCCATTTATTGCTCACAGCTTATTTATAGGCTAATTCTGCACTCCACGTGATATCAACAATGCAAAATTCACAGGGAGACATATACACCTAAACATTAAAAGATGAAGAAAAGAGAGTGAAAACATTATCAGGAAGTGAATATGCCTTGTACTTGTGCATATGTGAGATGCTTCAACAGCAGAGATCATCTCACGTGTTCAGTTTCACAGATTGACGCTAAATAATCTTGACGTACTCCACTTGTGGATGGTAATGTAGCTAAGCATGGAAGGCTGGTTTACACTTCAAATGCTTGTTCACATCTGAGCAGATTCCTGTCATTATTCTACCACGGTTTTATTCCTTGCTGAAATGTGGTTTCTGTTTGTTTAATGTTTTTGTCGTTGAAGTGTAAAACCTACTGTATACATTTTCCAAGTGCCTCAAACTATAACAGCCTGTTTAACAAAGGCATTCTGTAATATTGATACCCAGAACAGCCACAAAGGGAATGATGAGATTTTGACAAATTAATACTTTTTTATTTTTTGTTCTTTATCATAATTTACATATAATAAGTGTATAATATAATAGAATAATTAGTGTATAATAAAATTTAACAATCTAAATATATTCCAAAGACTTTTAATTTTTTTTAACTATTTTGGGACCGTTAGATAATATTAAGACACAGGTGTGTTAAAAGAATATATTATTTATCAGTATGTTCATTGGTGTAAACTGAAATCTGTCTTTATTGTGTTATGCAAATGAACCTAACTTGTTTAAAATACATTATTCAGTCTGGTCTCAATACACAGAGCAGTGCATGTGTCAGGCTCCATTGGGCCTAACCTAGTAAAGGATTTCCATCTTATAGATATTTGATGATAGTGACTTTGCAGAAAATGTTCCCTAGTTGTCTTAGAAAATATTATTTCCTAAATATAATTGATTTCTGCGGTGGGCTGGCAACCTGCCCGGGGTTTGTTTCCTGCCTTGTGCCCTGTGTTGGCTGGGATTGGCTCCAGAAGACCCCCATGACCCTGTGGTTAGGATATAGTGGGTTAGATAATGGATGGATATAACTGATTTTGTTTTTGTTGTATTTTTTATGTTTTGGGTATTGATAATTTTGTATTTATGAATGCTTTGGGTTTTGATAATTTTGTATTTATGAATGCTTGTTTTCTGGCATATTGTCCTTCAAATTATGGTTTTTACATTTTGTATATTGTGCCCACTGCTATATAAGGCAAAACAGCTGATGAAATGGCTGAATCAGCATTAAGACTTATTCCTATTGTGGTAAACCAGCCCCAGATACAGACAGACAGACACCGAATGTTCCAAACACACACGTTTTAATTAATACAGTCCGGCACACAACACAGTGCTCTTGCACCAAACACCTTTTATTCAGTCCTTTCTCTCCTCTCCTGACTTCTCCTTCTGCCTTTCCACCTCTCCTCCCAAGCGTTGCCTTCTTCCTCCCGACTTGACTTGCCTGTTCGAGGGAGGCGGCTTCTTTTATAATCACCCGGATGTGCTCCAGGTGCTCTGTGACGGCCCTCCGCCAGCTCTTCATGGTGTGGCAGAAGTGCTGCATGAGCACCCAGAAGCACTCCGGGTGTCCCTGGTATCTCTTCCGGCAGCACTTCTGGGTGTGGCAGAAGTGTTTACATCCAGGGCTCCTCAATCCTCCGGGCGCCCCCTTGTGGTGGCCACAGGCCCCAATAGGGTTGATCTTCCATGCTCAGTTCCCATGGCCCCCATACAGACCAGGGCGGCTGTCCTCTCGTGTTCCTGGGGAGGTGTAATCCCCCTCCTGGTCCTTCTAGGCATCCTGGCCGGGCATGGGTCCTGGCCGTCTGCCACACTATTTATTTTGATTTTCTATCTTGTGAATTTGCTTAAAGAAAGAGAGAATAACAAAAAACAGGAAAAGTCATAAATTGATTTTAGAGTGGACAGGTCCAAATGAGAATCCAGTAAACCAGCGCTTCCCGATTCATTTTACCATCACACCCCCTGCGACAGACAAGGCCGATTTCGCACCCCCTTGGTTTGAGAAGAAGTATGGAAAAATAAAAGGTTAACGCAGAAAAACAGAGAAACAATTGAAGCTTTATGAATAATGGATACTTTATTTGCCATCAATAATTGTTTTGGTAAAGCCATACTCAGTGTAATCCTCCTTCCATTTTCTAATTTTTTCGCGACTAACCATGATTAAATGAACAGTAAAAAAGTAAGAGCGAAGCAACGGTGACTTATTGAGGCAGGCAGGCGACAGCACAATAGCACGCGGGCTTGATGTAGTGCGCGTCAAGTCGATCTAAAATGTGCGGTCAGATTCGAAAAAATATATCTTTTCAAGTTCTATTTGGATATAAGTAGGTTCTATTTAGTTGACAGAAATATCTTTGGTAGGAATGTAAGTTGAATTTAGTCTTTAAATTTACTTGATTACAGCATTGTGTGTTACAATGTCACAGGCTTCATCAGTTTATATTTGAATGCTGGAAAGCAAATAATTGTCATGATTAGATACTTGTATATAACACAAATAAAGTTCTGGAAAGTGAATGTCCCTCTCAACTTGTTTCTGAAATCACATAAAGAGCCTTTACCCACCTAGGCACAATTGACTCTTATTTGTCTGGTAGCATCCCAGTAGAATTTTGGAGCTGTTATGTAAATTTGCTTGCATTCTGTCATGTTTTCAGTGGAATTCTTGGTTTGGCAAAGTTTTCTGTGGAGAGAATTATTTCACCCTTGGTGTCCATTTTGGTTTACAGGAAATAGGATGAGGAACCACAACATGTGCTTCTTGTTAAGTGCTTCTTTTCAACGTTTCCTCATTGCGTATCTGCATGTTCATCAGGAGACATTAGTTGCATTTATTGTTAGCAGAACCCCCTCCAATTATCAACAACAGGACTTAAACTAAAAAGTGTACTCAGTTCTTGTTTTATATGGCAGCCGTACTGCTCCCAAGAATATGCTCTGGTGTAAACAAAAAATGTCAAGAATGTACTTGGCATGAACTCATGTTGAACCGCAGAGTCTACCAAAAGAGGAACTCTCCAAGTATACAGGGTTTTAAATGAAGAACAAACAAATATAATTTTCCATAAAAGACAAAAATATAGACAGAAATATAAATGCTGAGAAAAACTATGCTGTACAAATGCTGTAAAATGTGTTTTTTGTTATCATCAGTGCTGCAGATTTAAGGCTAAAAATAATATATCATTAACAGTGAAGCCCACCAAATCCAATTAAGGGTCATCAGGTACCACATCTTATTCTGTCAGCACTGTGTACAAGCCAGAAAAAACAGCCTATCCCAGGGCCTACCGTTACACATGCCCAGCATCTCAGGTGAACATGGACTCTTCAGTTAAAGTAACTTGCTTATCTTTAGTGATATGAGTGGAAAACTGCAGTACAAGGAGGAAAAAGCACACACAGATATGGGGTGAACATGTATCAGCTGGAGCAAGATTCAAACCCAGGAGGAAGGGGTCCATGAAACAGAACTCCCAAATACTACACTACCACAAATGGGAAATGTTTGTTATAATATTACAAGCCATTATTAATCTTATAACATTTCCAGACAGGGAATCAAGCCTAAACATATAATACACCTTTAAAGATTAGCAATCGTGAACCCCAGTGTGTAACTGAAAATTCTGCATTTGCAAAAGAGTTTCAGATATACAGAAATCTTAATCTAATCTGAGGTAGAAAAGATCAGCATAAATTTGACCTAAGAGGGAAATATAAAAGAGTTATCAATAGTTCAGTCACTCCCTAAGCCCCTAGGTATGTCAGTAATTTTAAACACTGCACGGAGAGAATGTGGCCAAATACCTCTAAAGTTTTCTGTAAATGGCCTGGGAAAATAAACACTGTAAGCACAAAGGAAGTGTACAGCTTTAGATGTAATATTTCTGGATAAAATTCTGCCTAATCTTCATCTGATGTTCCAAGATTACTCCCTGCCATGAAGTAAGCACTGTACACATAGACTTAACAATGAAGTCCTTTAAAAGCTACAAAACCATCCCACCTGCCTTAAGCAGCAGTGGAGTGGCGAGTCTAAAAGACATTAAGGAAATCTCCAGGAAGACATTTGAAATTGTAAAAAAAATATGCTTGAGGGGGAATTGGCTGACTGTATGTAATTTTAATCTTGCAATTGTACTGTCACACGTTCGACCTATCTTGACAGTTTGTTGTTCACGGGCTCTTAAAATCTATCCATCTCTAACATCAGATATCGTTTAAGCCACTTAGCCCTCTTCCATGAATGTCATCATGATGAGATTTAAATAAAGGCATCCGTAGTTAAAAAGTAAACAGCATCCTCTTGAAGCTGCTATAGCCTGAAAGTAAAAACTACTGATTATAGCTGTCAGGTTATCTATACATGAAGCCTTTATGACAAAGGGAAAAAATCTGGTGCTTGTGATTTGTAAATCTGCAACATCCCACAGCAGGCTATGGCAAGCAGTAGAGGAATTCAAAGAAAGAAAAATGAAAAGGTTTGGGGAAAAAAAAGCCTCCTAGGTGTCAAACCGCACCAACAACACATTTCTAATTTCTTATTGAAATTAAATACATGCCAACAGGCGTTATTCACTGATACTTGAAATAAACCAGCTAAGTACACATGTAGTCAAATTAATTAAGAAACAGGATGGCATGACAGTTAGCAAACTCATCAGGAACAGGAATCTCTGCCTTAGTCTTGTTATTCAATTTGAGGTTAGACGTGTACACGGCACACCCTGCTGTGTGGCTCAGCTTGTGTATGAAACGTTTCACTTCAAAGAGCTTGTCATTCAAATATAAGGCATCTGTCTTCGTGAGCCAAGTTCAAGCACCACCAAAGGGTATGTCAAATCTTTACCAAATTATGACTTTAAAGTCGCTCAGTTTTCTCATTATTTTCCATAAATCATTCAATGACTGCTGATTTTCAAATAGTCAAATGGAATAATGAAAGTGGTATCTCATGTTTATATACCTTTGACAGCTCTCTCTTATCACGCTGGAAGTGTAGCCTAGTCGTTATGGTATCAGACTATAAACACAAAGCTGTTCCTTCAACCGCTGTCACTGCCACAGTGTGTTTCCTTAACCAGGGACAAGTGCTCCAAGTGAAAAGACATATAGATACAAGCAGTTAATGCAGATTTTTGGAATACTGATCATTGCAGAAAGTCATTATGTTAAATAAGGTTAATTTACTCTAAATGTAAATGTCAATTTTGAAGAAGAGTGTGAACATTGTAATGGACAGAAAGCCTGTGCTGATGCCCTGGCTGGGCTGGTTTAATATCCCTTACCTGGCCAAGTGGATGACCCAGCAAACAGGCAGGGACCACCCTGCCACAACCAGATGGAAATGGATAGAAACGGATATGCTGGAATTCCAGATGGATTTGATCAAAGATTGTTAACTGGCTGGGATGCCAGTACAATTGTTGAACATGGGTGTTATTTACTCTCCCTATCACTAGATTGCAGTTTCTCTGAGTTATGGTACTTCTATTGATACCCATAGGGCATGTTAGGAACTGCAGTCCTGTGGGACAGCCCTGTTGGGTTTTGTAAGTGCCAACAGGAGGAGTACAGGGATTAATGGTCCCTGTAGCACTGGAAATACTCCTGGGTCCTGGGTAATAGGAAGCAGTTGAAGTGAGGAGAGGAGATGAACAACACTCTCTTGGGAAGTGTAGAGGAGAGAAGAGCAATAAGTGGAACAAGTCACATTGCAGTACTGTGCTGTGATAAATTTGTTAAATAAATGTTTTGTGTTTTATTATTTGGCTGTCACCTTTATCCAAGGTGACTTACAACATTTATGAAACATTTGGTGGCATTTCTTTTAGTTTTCCAAATGGAGCACAGACAGGTCAAGTGACTTGTTTATGGTCACACAGTGTCAGTAGCTGGATTTGCACGCACGGCCTCAGGGTTTAAAGTCTAAAGCCTTACCCCCTACACCACACTGTCTGCCTAGGCTTTAAATCTGGGACTGTGTCTGTGAGGTTGTGTTTGAGGTCTGTGGGTGCTGTTACACCCCCAACTGGTCCCAACACATATGTTTTGTTCCCAGAACACACTCTTTAATCTGCCATTTCTTATTTTAGAAATCATTGTGGCAGATGTGAATTTCAAGATTTTCTGTTGTTCCTGAAACTACATGAAGGCTGTAGTGCGGTCATTTATCTTTAACCAATCAATTTTAAAACTAAGCTATAACATCATGAAGCAGAGATTGCCTGGATAATAGTGCAAACCCCCACCCCCCGGAAAAGGTAAAAAAAAAAAAACAACAAAGAAACTACCTTTTCTTCCGCATTCATGAAAACACATGCAGTGTTTGTACAAAATAAAGTTATCATTTCCAAGGTAAGATTTTTTTTAACCATTAAGTTATGTGGAATATTGTGCATTTAGCATTTCAGTTTTGCATACATTTTACTTATATACCTCTATGTTCTTCAATGTTCTTATTTGTTTTTGGGTTTTAATGTTTTCAACATTGCAGAATAAATCTAAAATAGTGTGCAGTGTCACTAACATCTTGCAATCCTACAGAGCCCTGGTTAAGATATGAAAGACATGCCAGGACAAGCACAAAACTATGGTCAAACAAGCTGACTTCAGCACACTATTATTAAGTAACAAATCCAAAACTGAATGAAAAGCATAAAGGAGTAGTAAAGCGTAATAACATAAGAACACTGAAAAATAAATGCTACCAGAATGAGCTTTTATTCCTTGTAACCCTGAATTGGATTAAATGAGTTTAAGAATGTTTTTAATATTATACTGTGTAAATAAATTTCATGTCATATTTCAAGCCTCCACACCATCTTGTATACTGCACTACTATGGCACAATATGAGTACAGTATGGGACATGTACAACACATTACCAGTTCCAGTGTGACACCCCTTTTAGGGCTTCTGCGTCCTGCCTGGGGCGGCACGGTGGCGCAGTGGTAGCGCTGCTGCCTCGCAGTTAGGAGACATGGGTTCACTTCCTGGGTCCTTCCTGCATGGAGTTTGCATGTTCTACCCATGTCTGCGTGGGTTTCCTCCCACAGTCCAAAGACATGCACGTTAGGTGCATTGGCAATCCTAAATTGGCTCTAGTGTGCTAGTGCTTGGTGTGTGGGTGTGTGTGCACACCCTGCAGTTGGCTGGCGCCCTGCCCGGGGGTTTGCTTCCTGCCTTGTTGGCTGGGATTGGCTCCAGCAGACCCCCGTGACCTTGTAGTTAGGATATAGCGGGTTGGATGATGGATGCTTCCTGCCTTGCGCCTGATGCTGTTGAGGTAGACTTTGGCTCAGTCCGACCGTGAATTGGAGCAAACAGGCTTTGACCATCATGTCTGTTTTTTTTATGTTTCTTAACTAAAAAGTGAACTCTTCTTGAAGTGACAAATGACACATTATTATCTGTGGGATGCCATCACTTATGGACTGTATGTAAAAGCTCCTGATTTCTGTTGAATGACTTTTGCGTTTAGCCTTATTACTACCAAAAACATCTCAAATTCCTTTCAGAAATCACTGCAAATTTCTAGGCTTGGCTTTCACTTTGTCTCAGTGACCTTTTTTCTTCTTTTGGCTTGGGTTAAAAAGAACTTTTTGTGAGTAGGGTCTTCTGATTTAAGTTTTGTATGAAAATGCTTTTAAAAATAACAAGCACGGATGTTGTATGGTCAGTTGACTATTAAAAAAGTCAACAAAGAAGATGATTGTCATTTGTTATGGATTCTGCTGTGCCATTTGACTAACATCACTCAATGTTAAGTAAACCCAGTCAACAAGTAATAAGGATTACACTGATCCATAAAAGGTATAACAATGTTTCTTTATTTTTATGTATTTCTTATATTTATTGACTAGCAAAATACCCGCGCTTCGCAGCGGAGAAGTAGTGTGTTAAAGAAGCAATGAAAAAGAAAAGGAAACATTTTGAAAATAACGTAACATGATTGTCAATGTAATTGTTTTGTCACTGTTGTGAGTGATGAGTGTTGCTGTCATATATATATATATATATATATATATATATATATATA